>JAIFZK010000071.1:1062500-1227500 GCA_027481765.1 Tenualosa thibaudeaui
GTATTGTGATGCCTTTATAATACCGTGCATGGTGTAACATACTCTAGGGAAGGGTTCCAGCCTAAACCCCCGATACAGGATTAGGTGACGTCAGGAAGTTGAATATCAAGCAGTCCATGAGTCTTATATCTATGTCTGCATCTTGATTCAATATGGTTAACATTTTAATTTTCAAACTTTGGGTTCTGTCCTTGCCATATCTGGCATGGGTGTGCTTGTCTTGAATGCCCAGAGTGCTCAGTCTGCATCATGTCGCAGGATACTGTGGTCTGCTAAGCCTCAGTTCCAGCTGTTATGAGAAGCTTGAATCATCCAAATGCTAATAGTTTTGGCACTCTCATGTTTGATGGATGTGAGGCATGCTTACTTTACCAAAAAAGTTTTGCATTGTTGTGACAGCTGAGGGCTTACATGGGACTATCTTAAATATGAACTACTTTGTGGTCCCTCCTCCCCCCTCCCCCGCTATTAATAATAATTACAACTCCTGCCTGGTCGCCAACACTCTTGTCTCTTGACGCGACACCACAAGAGATCATTGGGTTCTCAGAAAAGAACAATCATAATGTAAACCTCTCAACGTTGTTTGTCTCATGCTGACAGTAGAGGTCCTAGATCATCATTAGAACCATTTGTGCTTTTTTTCCTGTTGGCAGCTCTGTTATGGGATTTATGCTGACGTTGCTACCTGTAAACTATGCCTTTGGATTTACAGTAGCACACAATTATCCTGTGTATCCTATGGCTCAGATGATTCTCTGCTTATGCCATTGAATCATTGTCTGTTAGTTTCATTAAAATTCCTGAAAATTCTTTGCGTTCTTAGTCTCCCTGGTCCCTGGCCCTCACTGAATCATGTTGCATCCTCCTGGCATGCTTCACCAATCTGTCACTGAAGGCTGAAGTGATGATAACAATGCCTTGTTACTCATGCACCTACCTATTGGATTGTCTCCCACACTTCTTCCTCTGCCCAAACCCCCCATAACAACCCCCCACCCACACACCATCCAACCTCCTGCTGTTATTTAGATGCAGGAGATGGCAGAGCTAGCCCCTTTGAAGCCTCCTTGTCCTCACAGAAGGCAAGTAAAGAAGAGGAGGACGGTCTTGCTTGGCCCACCTCCAGCTGTAATGAGGTTTGTGGCTGCCGTAATTGAATTGCCCCTCGCCATAACGTGCAGACTTGCTGGAATTCAAAACAGATGTCCTCTACCTCCACCACCCCTCCTGACAGACCTGCTATTAATTTGCCCCCCTATCCAAATTCCCTATAGGATTTGACTACGTGCCGTCTTGAGCTGCAGCCTCAGCACCAGCGTAGAAAAGAAAAATGCCTTGAGGGACATGCAGTTTAGAACATGCACTCTCACATGTCTCTGTAGACCATTACCTTTCCTGGGTGACCTAGGGCTCGTTTTTCAACCTTTTCTTGTGAGACCTGAGGCTGCAAGCGCTAACTGAATGCAGTGCTGCATCTGGCCCTGTGGAGTGCCCAAACTGTGCTGATCATGTGAGTTGCTGAGGACTGCGCCACCTTTCCTCTCCACTCCTCCTCTCAGAAACCACTTCTGTTTCTGTCCCTTGTGAGTGCAGACCCTACACAGAGCCTCTAGTATCTTAGCAACCGAGTCGTCTTTTAAACACAAACACCATGGAGCGGCATCTTCTGCCGAGCCATCCCCGTAGAGTGCCTTGGCCTTTTTCATCTCCTGCTCTTCTGTGAGGGCTCCATGTCTCCCTTTGTGGCGTAAAGCGAGATAATTAAGACACAACTGCTCCCAGACCATGACGTGTTTTCCCCTTTTCCCACACACGCACACACACACACAAACACGCACGCAATATATTGTTTTTCTTCTTATCAAGGGAGACCTCTAGGCAATAATGAAAATGGCAAATAATGTGTGTGGGTGACGCAAGGCTTTTAACCAAAGTGCTGCAGGAGGTTGATCACAGGTGTGCCATTAAGACATGTGTAGCCTTAAATGGTTATATCTGATGTAAACTCTATTCCTTTAAGGTGCCACTAGTGACCTCAGAGAGTTTTGGTCACTTCCTTAAGACCATATGTAGGCTGTGTATGATGATTACCTTGTAGGGTTTCCTGACTGCGGAGGAATGATGATTTGTTAACGAAGCTGGATTGTAATGAAACTTGTTTCAGAAGTTATTAGTAATCAGCTATCAGTAATTCTGAGCAAAATTTTGTCTGCTTATTTCTCCCTCTATGACACTTTCTAATCGAAGGAAATGGCGGCTTGGTGTGATGGGTGCCTTTTCAAAACTTGTAATGCAACAGGTATGTGTAGGTGGGCTCTACCATGACTCAAGCTGTCATTTTGAAGAGGGACACAATATAACATTATTCAGTCTTTTCAGTCTTTTTTCCTTGGTTATTTCCTTTCAAAGGTGAATAGACAATACTGACACATAGTGGGAAATGATTGTGCAATACCTTTTGAACTAACATTTCCCTGTGATTAAAGTTATTTACATGGATTTTATTCACATTGATTTTTCTAAAGCAAGATGGTTTACATATTTTAAGTAATTTGGAAGGCCATGGAACAACACTGTTTTACCTTCAAAAGGCAGTAATGCCAGATCCATCTTATCTTTTTCTCCTTTGAAAAAAAGGAAAGGAAAAATCACAGTCCAGTAGATGGAATGTGCATTCTGATATTCGTGTTTGCATGAGAACTTGCTGTACTCATGAGCTGAGGAGGGCAGGTCGACCCAGATTCCCCAGCACTTTTAATTGGGCCCCTTTCCGTTTTTTTCCTCTCTCTCTCTCGTTCTTCATGAGCTAACAGCAGTGGTGCTAACCATGGAGCTTCTCCAGCACCTACTGTACATTCTTAAAGATAGTGCAGCGCTAGTGAAGCAGAGGACCATTCTTCTGCTCTGTTGTGTTATAACACCTTTCCACTGTGTTATAACACCTTTCCACTGTCATCTATACAAGGGGAAAACATGAGTTTTAACGCAGAGCTAAAAGGTTTCGGACGACAGGGGTCATGCTTTTTAGGCTGTCTTAAATCATAGTCCAGAGGTGGATTAAGATGTCTTTGAGCTAGCTGAATGTCTGGATTTTTAAAAAATACTAATGCTAGTACTGTGTTTTGATTCCTTCTGTGTTTACGCCACCAAAAATATTGTGTAATGAGTGTAGACCAGCCACTGATGACACACTGCAATAGTCAATTGTGTCTTCTGTATTCCATTGATTGGGGTTTCAATAAACAGCTCTGAAGTGATTGGTCAGAACTTGAACGTGTGTGTGTGTGTGTGTGTGTGTGTGTGTGTGTGTGTGTGTGTGTGTGTGTGTGTGTGTGTGTGTTTTTTAAGGGACACTTGTTTTGTGGATGACTGGAAAGAGGTGAATAGAAGGAAGTAAACTGACTACTCTGCTTTGGAGGGGGGGCATCAAGCTCCTGTACAATCATGCAAGAAAATTGTGTAATGTAATGTTTTGTTGCTAGCTGACAAACGGCAAGTGACAGGGCTTAATTATACAGCCGCAAACGAAATAGGCTTGTCCGTTCATGGCATGACGGTGACCTCTTCACCTGACACCCTTTTTGCTCATTTGTGGCAAGGCTATGCTATCTCAGTGTACATTCAAACTCACCCTTTGTGTGAAAGAACCTCCCAGTCTCACCAGTTTGTAAGAATAGAGACTCCTTGTTCTGTTTGCCACTCCACACAAATGAGCTCCCCTCCCCTTGTCCACTGCCCCGCCCCACCAGTCAAACTCAAATGGAAGCTTTTCTGGATGGAGGTTTTCCTTTTTATTGTTGGCAAAACTATTCTGTTTTCAAGGAGAGACTAGGCCTGACTGTAGATTTGCCATTTGTTACAATGATTTGGGTTAAAAAATGGTGTTGGGCTGTAGCACGTCAAGATTTGGACAGGTTCAGCACTGAAGACTGAAAATGAGAAACTGGTAATGGGTAATTGGGTGTGGTTTCACTTGGTTTATAGACTGATGGTTTTGATTGTACTATTATGGAATTGTCAGGCATTGCATTCAAGGTGTCATTATTGTAGACTCTTACACAAGTCTTTAGCCTGCCACATGAATGTAGCATTGGATAGCCTTGCTTTTAACTTGCCATTTCAGTCTCATGCATATGATTATATTAAACCTTTGTCTCTGGAGTTGACCGCAGGTTGTATCATTCAGAGGGAGCTTTTCAAAAGGACAGCTGGGTGCAGAGAGCAAAGCCGTGCTGGGCCTTGTGCTCAGTCCCTGTGATGAAACTTTAATGTGCACCTCTGATGCCTGCTGCATTGAAATTGGATTCTTGTGCCCTCCCTCCACTCTGGAAAAAAAGTTGAAAATACTCAGAAATTCTGGACAGATGAAGAACTGAAATGGTACTCCCAATGTACTGGAGTGGTACATAAGTGTAGGACATGGTGGGAGGATGCTGAGTTGCTGATGCTGGGCAAGTGTGTGTGTGTGTGTGTGTGTGTGTGGAGGGGGGTGTAGATGGAGGGCAGAAGCCTGTCCTAAAAGAGTCCTAAATGACCAACTTCTGACCCAGTTAATTAGCCTATATTTACCTACCCTATATTTAGTTAGCCTAAAGAGAAAACATGGAATGATAAAAATATTTTCTGTTGTGTTTTGTTTTTTTTTAATTGAACTAATTGGTTCAATTAAATGTCATTTATTATAATGCCACGGTCATGTTCAGAAAACTTCTGCAAAAGCTGCTGGGCATCATTTATTGTAATAAAAAGCATGCATAGGGTTTTTATGAGGTGGTGGGTGGGGTGGTTGTTGTGAAAGGTTTGGGAACAATTGATATTTGGAAAGTTCCGTGATCAAACTATGAATTTGATAGTTTGAAATTGTCAGTGGAACAGAGAAGGAACAGAGGTGCCAATTGTTTTATTTCATCCTGACAGAGATGCCTGATTGTTGATGTTCTTATAACGCACAGTATACCACACTTATAATGAATATAATTTAGAATATAGTTTTTGCAAACTACATGATCATTATGATCATTTCCAGGTTTAAGAGATCTATATGGATCACACAGCACATAAGACCCTGGGTAGTATGCTGTAGGCTGACATTATTATTTCCAAAATTTCAAGTTGCCTTTAATTTCAACTCATTAATTGTGAGGACATTGGTGTGGCATTATGGCTATTCTATTTTTTTAGTTAAATGTAGGTAGCCTATTAATTTTTAAATATGATGTAATGAGGTCATGTAAGCAAAATGGTCAGATAGAGAATGCCTCTATTATTTCAGTCTCTCATGATTTCATGATAATTTGTCTTTTTTTCCAGAAAGCATGTAATTGTGAAAACAATTTGGTGATTTGTTACCTCAGATAGCTATTTATTAATATGCACTGGAGGTTTACTCATGGCATAAGTGTTTAGGGCAGCTAAAGTGTATGCCCACAGTGAAGTTGTAGGAATAATCTGGAATAAACTGGAGTAACAATGTGAATATGAATGAAGGGAATTGGATATATTTCAGATGCAGATGGTGTTGTTATACTAAGGTATAGCTGAATAAGGCACTATGAATATACATATGTTAAGCAAGTGGTCTAGATTCATTTTGTCATCCCCAACAAATTATGCAACTTGTGCATAGTTCAGATTCCTAGTGCCATTAAACTTCAGTGATGTGTGGAAAGAGAAATGTGTTTTCACTCTAGTTTGTCTGTCCATTTAAATGACTATTATACTTCAAACACCTGGCAAACAAGCACTAGCTTCAAATCTTAGAGACCTTTTAAATTTACGCCAGGATTCATATTTTAATAAAAGTCTGAGTGCTTTAGACTTTTATTAAAATATGAATCCTGGCATAAATTTAAAAGGTCTCTAAGATTTGAAGCTAGTGCTTGTTTTTGCATTAGGTTTTGAAGTTTGAAGAATTAGCAATGTTTTATCAGTTTTGACACGCTCCATTTTAAAAACTTTTGTGTTTTCTTGGCTCCAAGTAACTCCCATTCTTTGGAAGCCAACAGTTTGTTTGTTTCTCTGCCACTTAGTTTGTTACTCACTCTTCTGAGCTGCTAAAATTGTAGTGTCTATTCATCATAGGGAACGCACCAAAGACTCAAGATTCAGGAATCTATACCACGTACACACCACCAATCTACACCGTTGTTTGTCTAGATTTATTTGAAGGCAAGTGAGACAGACAGAATTCATAAAGCAAGCAATGCTAGCCAGAAAGATTAACGCCCTACAGCGCTTATTCATATCTCTAGCTTTGTGTCACGGCTCCTGATTATTCTGCTGTACAGTTTGCCCTATCCTTCTTCGGCTATTCTGCTGTAACATGCCTCTGCTATATGTGTGTAACTAGCTAACTCATCCCTTGTTGTTGTCTGTCAGTGTTATCCTCTAAAGGGGGAGAAACTCTGCTGTTAGTTAGCCAGCAAACTGGAGGGAACTAGTTCTCCTTCTATGATGTACACATACACACAGAAATCATAGATGGCACACTGTGATATAAGACGTTAATATTTAATGCGTCTGTTTGACATCTGGACTTTTTGCATGCCCCAGCTGCTGTGTTGTACTCTTCTCTAGAACTTGTGGCACAGAAATGTGCATACTTGGGAACTTTGGACAAAAATGACTTGGAAGTTTCAGCATTTTTCTTTTGAGTGAGCAGCCCATAGGCTCAAACATTTTATTCACCAGCTGTCTTTCTTCACAAACAGAAAGTCTCTCTCTCTCTCTCTCTCTCTCTCTCACACACACACACACACACACACACACACACACGCATGCACGCACGCAGATTGAATCTGAATTGAGACATTTTAGTGGCATGAGAGTGTGCAGCATTCCTCTTGAAAAGAATAAAGCATCAGTATTGCTGATCATGTCTGGATGCTTTGCATGTCTCTCACTGTCATCATTATCTGTGACCCACACAAACACAGTGTGCCTGTCTGTGAAACAATTTCAGCCGCTACCTTACTTATTCATAACACTTCATGAACTGTTCCTGACATAGTACTTCCCTTTAGGCATTTCTGGGCAGTGTGTATTTTAACCATGGTACAGCACATATAACTGTAAATGGGCAAGCAATGCAGGAAAAAGCTCTTTCTTTCAGCATTATTTACCAAAGGTTTGTCTTCATTTATCCATTGTTATGCTTTGTAACACTAGCTAATGTAGGGAAGAGTGGGCACACTTACGCTTCACACATACCTGGAAGGGCTTTAAACACAAGGGAGTCTGGGTCGACCTGGCTGGGTGCTTCGCTGTGGACCGTTTCAGCTTTTGCTTAAAAGCAGAATGGCCTCTGACTCGCATATAGTCTCTTAATCTGCAGTCTCTAGGTGACTGACCCGCTTGTACATGTGAGAATCAGGACATGTCATATTTGTGTTGCAATTACCAAATGTCTGTGTACATAATTCTTACATATGTTGGTGCTCCAGTAGCTGTGTTTTACTATTCTAATGAATGGCTGTGTACCTTTTTCAAAGCTGAAGAATGACTACACCCACAAGGGGTGTGTGTGTGTGTGTGTGTGTGTGTGTGCGTGTGTAGCCTATGTGTGTGTGTGAGAGAGAGAGAGAGAGAGAGAGAGAAAAAGCAATGCAATGCTTCATCTGCCCTTAACACACTGTATGTGGTGCTTCCTGATGAAGTAGCTTGAGGAGTCCGAATTGGAAAGGGGCAACTTCTTAGAAATTGTAATTAGACTCCTGCTGTATTTACCAGTGAATCTCTCCTAGAGGGAGGGGATGGAAAAACACTGATGTAACATTTGCATTTCATGTTTGAAAAATACTGCATATATAATCAGTGTTTCAGTGCAAATGTAACAGATGCCAGCTAGCTTAGCTGCGTCAGTAGAACATCGGTAAACCCCCCTCCTGAAAGCCTAACAGACGTGCTAGTAAGTAAAACTGGGACCCTAGGGTTTTAGCTCACTCACTAGTGCGCTGGACTCCCAGTCCGTGATGCTGCTGAGTCGCAGGTTCGAGCCCTGGTGTGTGCAGGGCTGGACCCCGCAGGACGACGCGGGTTACACAAAGATGATTGTAATAGATTTATTTATTTTTCTTAACCAGGTAGAGTTCACTGTACACATTCTTGGGTTACACTAAAAATGGCTACTGTTGACATTAAAGTTGCTATTTAGTAGCTGTCCTACATACAGTATGTAAGATGAGAACCTTTCATGTCCTGAAGCTTTCAGAAGTGGTATAAAGACTGTCTTTTGAACACTGCTGTGCAGGTGGCCGGTGATAGAGAGCTTATTGAAAAGCTGTTGTGTCTAATAACATCTGTCAACTGCACACAAAACATGGCAGCCAAGTCGTTATTGTGTTCAGGTCTAATTCTTCTTTTGTACACCATCTAATGTTAAACAATCTGGCACTTTCTTTCATCTACTGTACTCTGCTTTTGTTTTTGCAGCACATTGAACCACCTCTGTGTATAAAAGGCTGCATAAATAAACTTGCCTTGCCTTGCCTTGCACTTGGTTAATGGCCAGGGCCAAGTTCAGCGGTCGCAACGTTTTGTCATCCTGAACTCGAGGCTGGTCTTCCGCAGTGTTGCAGTTGTGAAAGGATGCTGTGGGACTGTGTGTGATGTGCAGGTTTATGCCTGTCTTCGCATCCCTCTGTTGCCCTAAGCTGAGTGAGAGGCGAACAATAGCCTTCTCTGTGCCCTTTCCCCAATGTCCTATGGATCTCTGTAGAGGTCTTCCGTACATAAGTAATTAGAGTGATCAGGACAAAAGGAGCCTCTCACACAGTGGTGCATGGACACAAATGCACACACACACACACACCCCACACACACACACACAAACAAAAGCGTGCACACACAACTTCTCACTTAGTTACACTCATAGACACGTACACACACACACACAATCACACATACTCACACACACAAGGCTGTGACTGGCAGGCAGGCTGCCTAGATTAGGCACTGTCATGAATACCCCACTACGTACATATGAGCCACGGCACATGCAGCAGTCAAGCGAGACGGGGGAAGGCTGGAAAACAATATCTCTAGCTGCCTGCCTGCCTGTGGATTTCCCTATCTACTTCTCTCTCTCATTCTTTTCTCTTTTTTTCATTCTTTCTCTCCTTTTTTCTCCCTCCCTCCACATATGTTCAGTATCACCTAAAGACCACTGGGCCAGTAAAAGGGCATGTGTGACAGAGGCAGCTGCAGCCCCTGAGGCTGTATGCTAACAATTAGGATGCTGAACGGAAACTGTGTGTGTGTGTGTGCATGTGTCTGGATCGTAACTGTACCTCACCCTCCGATATTCACCTCTCTGAATGGACACGGCTTCACTTGCTGTTTCACCCATCCATTGTGTTAGATGGAGCTAGTTTTGGTAGAGTGTTGAAAGGAGACAAAAACAAATGGTATGTTATACTACAATGGAATAAACACTCTTCCCTAACTCACCCTGTGCTGTCTTTATTAATAAGGATCAACTCAATCATGAGGTTGATGAGTAAAAAAAGTAGCTAATTAAAGATGAGAAAAAGCTACCTTTGTTATTTATCTCCCCTTTTCCTGACTGGTGCCTTTAACAACCTGGCCAAAGAATCTGAGCTGAGCTGAGAGAGAAAGGAGAGACGGAGAGAGAGGTGCATTGGCACTGCCTTACATAAGGCACTTTGCACAGGGTTGATGGGGCTGGTGGCGGAGTGGGCTGGGGTGATGTGCTGGGGAGTGGGGGGGGTTTCATGACTACATAGCGTGAGTAAGGGGCCGACATTGTTGAAGTGACGAAAGGAGACAATTACAGTGCCATTATGCTAATTATCGTGGAGGAACGGGATTATCCTTCTGTTTTTTCTTTTTTTGCTCCTCTCTCAGATCTGTTTGTCAGTGGTTGAGTGTGTATGGGGGGGCTTCCCTGTGTTCCCTCTGTTCCCTTTGGTTGTGAAGGAACAGTATCTCCATTTATAATGCAATCAGAGTCGCTCAGATCTTTGCCTTTTTTGTCCTCTAGAGAGCCCATTATTCAAACATTCTCATAAAACTGCAGCAGAACTCTGGTAAATTCAGAAGTAAATATTTATTTACAAGCGCACAGTCTGTGAGATGATTCTTGGTCATGTAGGCAAGGTCTGCAGCAGCTGCTGCAGGTGAAGATGTCATCACTATTTTATAGTTGGTTGAATCTTTCATTAATCCCTAACTCGGTGGAGGCTCTTGTCATAGATGTAGACATTGCCTTGGGAGTAAAGCTCAGCATTATTTTTTTGAGGCAGTGGAGCTCTCTGTACAATTCCTGCATCTGCCTCTCGTGATTTTAGATTTGCCTGCAGCATTTATGAGGCCTGCGTCATGCACTTTGATAATGTCAAAATCAAATACATTAGCCTACTGCATCAGAAGTATCCACCTTCACTGATGCAAACAACACACAGGTGTAATAAGTAAATGTGTGTGGGTAATTTTCCTCACCCAGTGTGAAGTATAGTTGCTGTGTGAAGTTGAGATTGCTAGTGCTGGGTGAAGTGGCAAGTTTGATGGTAGAGACAAAGAGGTCTGATTACCAAAGCATCATATGAGGTGAAGACGGGATCATCTCATTTGCAACGCCTCACTGCGTAGATACAATGTCAAGTGAGAACTACCTGCAGTTTAGCATATTCATAGATGCGTTGCTGTGGCAACTGAACGACACCTTTGTAGCCCCTAGTAGCAAGAGGCTCCGTAAACATTTAGACCTGTCGTGGGTGGCAGGAGGTGTGTGGCTCTGGGAAAGTGAGAGGCATGCAGCTGAAATGTGGCATCATTACAAGGTTCCCTAATGGATGGGAGGACTGCATGAGTTTATTTGACGTGTGGCGTTTCATGTAGACCATGTCAACTGCCCTGACTGATTTTGAAATGGGAGTACTGATCCACTGACATAGTACTCCTTAAGCCGTGTTTAGATGATGATGATGTGATCAAGTGGAAGTAACCATTAAGTAACTACTTACAACTATTTAGTGATGGTAATAAGCTACATAAGTGTCATTGACAATCAATAAATAATCATAGGTACGGGCTACTTTGCAGTTTAATTGTGGCATCTTATTATAAACTGTTACCAATTTAACACATTCAGTTGGCATACTCTTATAAAAGGCTATGATAAAAACATATTTTATGTGTTGGGTGTAGACTTAAATAAATACATTTAATATCTTTCAAAAGTGTTCCTGTAGGATAGGCAGGAAATATGTGCTGTATGGTAGATACATGAAGCATGTTGCAATTTAGGGAAAAAAAGTCCTACTGCATACTGTAGCCATGATACAATAAGTCTAAATCTGCTTATAGATCACTTCAGAAAGAGCATCCATTTTGGGCTTTGTTTGCTTTCATAGATAGAAGGCACAAGTATAGATCAAGTTAAATTTGGACCAGAAATTACAGATTGTGCACCAGGAAAACTAGTCCTTAACCAAAGAGCCATAAGCCTAGGCTGTCATTACACTGTGGTCGCATTCAAGAACATCCTCTTCAGATCTTCCTCCAGCTTTGTTCAGAGCAGAAAAAAATAGCCTCCGATAAGACTTGGAAAGTTCTTACAGCTCAGCCTTAAGTCACAAGTGGCTTTGAGTCCAGGCTTCTAGTGTTCTCCATATTTGTTTTAAAGCTATATCTGGATAAAAACAACCTGTCTATGCCCACAACTATCCTTACACTATATCATAATTTAGGACTGCAGAGTGGCTTCCTTAATGAGAACAAGCCCAGTCAATCACTCCTGAAAAAGACCTGGGCTGAACAGGTGCACAAGATCTTTGAGATCCAGTAGATGATGACAAATGTCCATCCTAATCTTGACCGTGGAACACTGACCACTGTCGGTGGCTTCTGCTGCCTCCCTGTAAGCAATTAGCCTTTTTTTCCTTCTGAATCTTCTGATTAGAGGCAGAAATTATCATGAGTCCATTTGGGCTATTTTTGTGTGTGGATGATTAATGCAGGGTGAGTTTGAGGAGAAGTGTTAGAGCAAACATGTGCCTGACAGCTCCCAGAGATGAGCGTCCCAGCAAACATATGTGTGCAGTCTGCCTTTGGCAAATTTATACTTTATGACACTGGCCTGTGTTTTTGTCTATTAATAAACCCATCACCCCCATATTTCTAAGCAGTTGGGCGTTGTTACCAGTCTGATACAGAGGGCTTGCATTTAATGTGGTCTATAGCTCTAAGTTTATTTTATTATGAGTTTCATTCTAAGCACCCAGCCAGATTTTGAATTTTACACTTTGCACATGATAACATGAATCCCACTGTTTAGTGCATATGTCCAGGACAAATTCTGGATAGTGTTTTTGCTCAAACTGCTACTATATAAACTATTACAAGAAGCCACATTTTTTCAAGAGTTTTTTTGACAACTTCCAGGCTATAACCTTACCAATGCCTCTGTGCACTGTTGTTATGCAGCATGTTTTATTTAGTTAGCCTTCCCCAAGTCTCAGAATTCAGTGTGATTTAGGCCTTTTTTCTTTACAAATGTACAGTAGTTCTTTACCTTGATTTGGAACCAGCAAAGAAGCAGGCACAGAGAATTTACATAAATGCATGTATACTGACTAATGAATTGTGTGTATACCAGTGGGAGAAAGTGAGGAAGAGGTATGTGTCACATAAAATATACATGACCCACGGCTCATACCTGCACCTCATTAAGTAGTGCACACACTGTTTACCACAGTGACATTTTACCTACTGTAAAAACGATGAGTGTTTGTTGTGTTATTGCCCATACAAGCAAGAAATTGAACAAGTGTGCTTGAATGAATTCTTTGGCCCTGTGGATGACTAGCCACAGCCTTGGCTTAGCAGTCCACCCCATTAGCCTGTACCGCTATTAGTAGATTTGCTTAAGCTTAGCAGTGAGGCTCAGTACGAAAAAACAATGCAGTCCAATGTCTGTAGACTTGTCCCACACTAAGTGTAATCCATTACCGATCAAAAGGTGGACCATGTGAATTATGGGAGGACATTAAGCACTTAATCAGTCTAAAAATAGTCTCAAATGTATCCTGAGCTTCGAAGCTGCCGTTGCCATGAAAACGCCAGTCTACACAGCCTGTCTTGATTTTTTTTTCTCTTTTTCCTGTTTTTAAGGCTTTAACTTTTCTTTTCACAAAAGTAGATCAGAAAATAAAACGTCACAGACAATTCAGCTCTCTCCATGTCACGAATATCTACTCTTCATTATTAATGTTGGGGAAAGCATTGATCTTTTGATGAGGGGAAAATTGTGATTTCTCTGCATCCTGTTGTCCTCTCACTGACGTGTTTTGATTATATACCATCCCTGCCTCACTGCATGTCAGAGGCCATTACGTTATGACATTGCCATTTTACCACCTCGTTCAGGTGTCTCCAGCCAATCAGAACCACTTGTAGACTACAAGTACTTACATACAGTACATGGGCCATTGTGGCACATGGGTCTGGATCACAGATATAGGATGTAATGTAGTAGGAATACATGTGTTGTGTGTCAAAATCAAGGTCTAAGATATATACCACCATTCACACCATATATACATACTTACACACACACACACACACACACACACACACACATATATACAGTATTCGTATATGATTCACACAGCATGCCTGCTTACTTACCATCCCCAGGTGAATTGATGGCCTTGATCTCACACTGCTAAATATGTTCCACACCTTTTTTGGCATCATAAATCTGCTAGTACAGCAACCAGAAGAGCCCATTAGCAATACAGCTGATGGATGCAGCACTACTTTCTAGTGGTGAGATGCATAGAATTAGGGTGGCTGAGCAGCTGTTTCCCATAATGATAGGGCAAAACAGAGATTCCAGCGCAGGACTTTGTGATCATTTTTATTTGAATGACGTTCGATTGATCGAATGATTTGTTCAACTTATGTTACTACAACAAATGTAGTTCCATTTTAGTTCTATGGTGTCTAATTGGGTTAGCTAATAGTCTCTGGTCTCTAAGCTAAGCCTCTATGAGTCCATACATGCACATTTTCCATAGCGTTCATTATTTACTGTTTAATAATTGATCTTGTTTGTGTAAACAAATACGTGTACTTGTAGGCTTTGTTTGTACCATCATCCAGGCTAATATGACAGAACAGCCTTGGGCTGTGTAAAGTGCCCTGGGTTCCTTTTTATTGTTATTTCTGCAAGAGTGATTGGAACAGTATGACTCAAAAGTCAGCTTGGGCCCTGAAATATGTTCATATCATAGGGTCACATCAGGGGCAGTATGTCTAAGCATACCACTGAAAACTACTTTAAAGCAGAACACACTTCCCTGTAGAGAAAGAATCAGTGGTAAGCCAGCCAATGCTGGTAGATGGTTTTAACTGGTACTGATATTTCAAACCAGTTCTTGCTGGTCTTTGATGGTTTAGCAGGTTGGCATTCTAAACTAATATGCTGGTAAGACCAACTTATGAAATGGGACTTTGCAGGTTATGCTGTTGTGTACAGCTGAAAATTGCTGGTGTTTCCAACAAAACTAGCAAGGTGAGACTAGCAAAACCGGCTAGAATGAGCGGGTCAAACCAATGAAATCAAAAACCATGCAGAAACATGATAAAACCATGGTCAGATCAATTTAAACCATTGTATGCAGGTTGCAGGTTTTTTCTGCAGGTCAACATCAATGTGTTGCATATATTTTAACCTCCCATTCTTGTAGTTTTTCTCCTATGTTATCCCATGTTACTCAAAATATATTAGGCTTACTCACTAGGTAGTATGTAGTATGTACTGCTTGTCTTTTATAAACCAGTGTGTTATTTTAAGCCCACAGTAGATTATCACTGTTTCACACAGTAGCCCAGTAGTGAGAGGTTGCCTCTGTGTTTGGTCTGCTACT
This sequence comes from Tenualosa thibaudeaui, assembly GCA_027481765.1. NCBI lineage: Eukaryota > Metazoa > Chordata > Actinopteri > Clupeiformes > Clupeidae > Tenualosa > Tenualosa thibaudeaui. The sequence continues at coordinate 1,077,395 of JAIFZK010000071.1, forward strand.
CCAAACTTTTGACAGTTGCTATGAGACAGAGTCTTTATCTGGCTCAAATGTGCATTGCTGTGTCCACGACGTACTGAGGCCCTCAAAGTCAGTTTTGTTTTGCGTCGGAGTGTCATGCTTTTGATCTCTAGGAAACAGAGAGTGAGTGCCTCCTCTCTGCTCTCTCTCTCTCTCTTGCTGTATCTCTTTCTCTCTCTCTCTCTCTCACTCTCTGTCTACTGTCCATTGTTTGGCTCCTGCATGGCAGACTCTATGAAAGAGAAAACTTGTTGATTATAGAACAGAGCGGAGAAGGTTTGTGAAAACAAGACAGGCAGCGCTCTGAAGCTCTGTTTCAAAGCTGGTGGGGCTGTGGAAGTGAGTGGGTGCATGGGTGGGTGGATCACAGGTTCTGCTCATCAGTATAATAGCCTTCATTTCTTTATGAGCTGAAACAGGTATTTCTATATTGGTCTGAAAATATGAAATATCAGACACAATAGACAAATATGCCCCTTTGATATTTATTTACCTCATTGTTCAGCTCTAAGTGCTGATTTCAAACACCACACCCCATCACCAGTCGTACATCTTTGCCTGGATATTCCAGAAACAACATTGATTCTGTCTGTATTATTTTTAATGCTGGTGCTGTTTTCCTGAGGACTCTGCTGCCCCCAACAAACCTCTATGGCATCTGTTCTGTCTGTCCTCCTTCTAATCAGAAGCTGGGTGAGGAACGTTGCTAAGGGGACGGATCTGTGCGCTGGCCAACCAGACAATGCTGAATTCTTCAAGGTGAACCAGTGTAGAGGGGGGTGGGTGGCTCTGATTGTTCTCCTCCCCCACTCTTCAATCTTTAGATAGTGTCTTTGGTTTATTGCATTGTTAGTGATTGGAGAGGAAGGAAGCAGCTCTGGAAACGTATGGTGAATTCAGAGCCATGATTGACATGTTTCTCTAGTTTCTGTTAGCACTGGCTTGTTATTTGCTCTGTTGTCTTGTCTTGTGTGTGTTATGTGCCACACAGAATGTATTGTATTATGTAGATGTTTTTCTCTAATCCTGACTGTGTGGCTGAATCCTGATGTGCCCCCTAAGCGCTATGTCCTGAACCCTCAAGCCCTGACTAGACCGGTAGAAGCAGGCCAGCATTCAGCTCAGATCTCAGCTGTGACATTTCTGTTTTCATTGCTGTGGGTATCAGCTGATCAGTTGATCAGTTGAAGACTGCTCTGATTATGGTGTGACGTTTTGGAGTTTATCACTGAGGATTTCAAACTGTTGAAGTCCCTGCATGAAGTGTGTCAAAAAATCATGACGTTACCATCTTGTCTTTTTTGCTTATCCAACCCAGACAGACTCATCTTATTCAGTTTTTTCTGGGTTATATGAACCCATGAAACGTCTGACCTGACAATCAAGCCGAAGTTTCAAGTTCCCCTTTTCATTTTGCATGTTTTCATATTCTGCCCCTTTTCCTTTTCCCTTCACATGCAGTTTCACACTCTCTCTCTGCCTCTCTTCCATTCAGTATATATAGTGTATCTGTAGTAAATAAAGGCAGCTAGACGAAATCTAATCCCCAAGTGCCTGTGGTGTGTCCCGTTGCCAGGCAGGCGGTCGGTCAGACAGGAGATGCGTGGCCCTCATACCAGAGAGAGGCTGAGCAGGTTGCCTGCACTCAGAGCCAATCTCTCGCTCCAGAGCTCAGCAAGCCAAACAAAGTCAAACAAGTTTCATGTGACAGGCCTGCAGACATTTTGCTTGTGATTATTGCCCTCCCCCTTTCTCTCTCTAGCCCGCTCTCTCTCTCTTTCTCTGTTCATATCTCTCTCTGTTGGGTTTGGGTTCCTTATATATCAGCCGCTCCATCTTTAAGCAAAAGTCATCTTTTTTCAATCTTAGGATCAGCATACCTGTCATTGTTTCCCATCTGCATGCAGTCTGGTTGGACACTGGAAGGGTCTCGGTCTGTCTCTCTGTCTCCCTTACTTCTTTCTTCTTCTTCTTCTTCTTCTTCTTTCTTCTTCTTCATCATCATATTCTTCTTCCTCTCCCTCTCTCTTTCTCTTTCTCTCTCTTTTTCCCCTGGTGGCGGTGCATCTGTGGGGCAGTGTGGCGTGCCCTTTGGCCCAGTGTTGCATAAGCGGCGGGCCCAGCTGAGGCTCACAGGATCAGGGCCATGCGCCACGGAGGTCTGTCTGACTTAATGACATAAGCTGCAAAGAACACAGACTCTCCTGTTGAGAGGGCTGAGGAAGTTGGGGAAAGAGAGAGAGAGAGAGACCTAAAAGGGGATGCAATCACATGCCTGCTTGAGGGCAGTTTTTACGCTCCCTCATGGAGTTGGAAAACACACCTGACCAGGCTGCCTGTCCCCAAGTTTGGTAAAATGCTTCTTTTAATTTTTTTTTTTTCATCTCACCAGAAGATCAGTCGTGCATTTATATGGTTTTCTCTGCCGACTCCTCTCCCCATCCAAATGACCACATTAAAGTTTTGTCTCCATATTTGGAGGGGTTGAGCTTGATCATTGTACCTCTTGGCTATTTGGTTCTGCATAATAAACAACAGCATGAACAAATGTGATTGTTGTGTCTCCCTGTTAAAATGATGATAAAGTGTAACATAGTTCTACTCATATCCTAAGATCCTATCCTAAGATCTGATCTAATGCGTCACCATCAAATATTTTGGTAAATTCTCCTTGTGATATACATTTGGACCATATTTTCATCCCATGATATAGACCATAGTCTTAAAAAAGGTTATTTTCCAAATGCATAGTCAGTAAAAATATTTCCATTTCCATTATAAAAACATGTAAGTAACTCTTGTACCAGACAAGCCTGTTCATGTTGTTCATTACATTAACCATTTTCTGCATAGAATTTTGAGAATACCTGCTGTATTGTGATGTATGTTGTTGTGACAAGATGTCACAACCTATATTGTCAAATGAAAGCAGTAGATCACTTGGTCAGAGTTACTAGCTAACTTTGAACAAGATTTGATAGCAGTAGATCACTTGGTCAGAGTTACTAGCTAACTTTGAACAAGATTTGACTGTCTGGTTTCGAGCTAATTTTGTATTCTATGAATAAATACCCTTTTTGTCTGCTGTTGTTTTAGCAGAGGAGATGGAAGCTAATGAACTGCTCCCCTAAATATTATGCCTCCTCAGTTAAATAATTAAGAAGAGTTTCTTTAGTGTCTGTGTCAGTAAAAATATTTCCATTTCCATTATAAAAACATGTCAGTAACTCTTGTACCAGACAAGCCTGTTCATGTTGTTCATTACATTAACCATTTTCTGCATAGAATTTTGAGAATACCTGCTGTATTGTGATGTATGTTGTTGTGACAAGATGTCACAACCTATATTGTCAAATGAAAGCAGTAGATCACTTGGTCAGAGTTACTAGCTAACTTTGAACAAGATTTGACTGTCTGGTTTCTAGCTAATTTTGTATTCTATGAATAAATACCCTTTTTGTCTGCTGTTGTTTTAGCAGAGGAGATGGAAGCTAATGAACTGCTCTCTTAAATATTATGACTCCTCAATTAAGAAGAGGTTCTTTAGTGTCTGTGAGGACACTAGCACGAATATGTGCACTCTGTCCTTTTTTACAAGGAATTTAGTTTTATTGGTGCTCAGGCACACACACACACACACACACACACACACACACATTTGCTGTTTAATGTTTCTGGTTTCATGATGGCACATCCAGAGATTTAACATCTGACATTTTGATTTGTAACTAGTTATAAGGAAAGATTATGGTATCTCTCTTGGTCAGAAAATATAAAGTTTATAAAATCTAAAGTTTATAAAGTTGGTTCAAGATGCTTTATCATATTAACATATTCTGAAAGGAATGAAAGCTTGCTTTTTTGTTTCCATGTGTTCTCTCTGCACTTGAGGTGACACTTCTTGAGGACTGTTATGAGTCAAATATGCTGTTTGACTTTTGACCAAACATAGAATATTCCAGAATATCCGTGTCCATACATTCACATGTCTGGTGTTGAGTTATTGAGTATTATGACTGGGTGTTGAGCATTGGCACTGATCCCAATTTGGGAGTTATGGCAGATGTGGTTTGGGCCGGGAGACATGCGGAATGGGGGCAGACTTGCTCTTGAATGAGGCTGGGCCATGGCCCATTAGGCTGGGCAGAATCCCTGAAATCCCTAGCCACCTCCAAGCCTGTCAGAGAAGAGCAGGAGTTAAGGCGTTTACGGGTCCAGAGGCAGTGGTGAGCGATGCGATTCCTCCACCGGTGATCCCTGAACAAAGATGGCCTGAGAACGAGAGAGAGAGGAAGGTGAAGACAGGAGAGGATGGGTTGTAAGAGAGGGCTGGGGTGAAACGCAGAGGCAGCATGAATTAGAAATGGGGGAGGAAGGTGACAGGCTTTGGAAGAACCCAGAATAATTTACCCAGGACAGCACATATTTTTTGCATTGCATCATGGTTGCGCTCCAGCCACAGGATAATAATAAAAAAAACACACCCACAAACAGGTCTGCTTTCAGAGATAATACTTTTTTTGGGTTGCAGCACTGGACTAGCGCTAAGCTTACTCTTGGCACAAACTAAGTTTTAGATGATTGATCTCCTCTCCGAATTAAATTTCTGTCTAGAAGCAGCTTAAGCAATAGTCCAGGAAAACACCTCTATAAACATACAATGTCTCTGTTGTTTCTTGCCTCTTTTTTGTGGCAACTAGGAGTATCTGAAGAGATCTGAATTATGTTCTATCAGCAGTAAAAAAAAATCTGTGGAATCTCCCCATCATTACTCTCAACATGGGTGGTATTGACTATTCCACTAGTCTCATGGTTTGTTATGACCATTGTCGGACAATGTTTTGAGATGATAACTGCTGCTGCTCCTAGCTTCTGCAGCAGCCTTCATTTGTGGTTGTGTTCCACATTGCCAAACAACATTTAGCAAATTTAGCAGATTTATGCAATTGATTTTTTATGAACACAATCAAAATGTTCTGAAAGTGGAATACGTCGTAAGTTAAACAAATGGTTGGGTGCCAGATCTTTCACTTTGTGGTTGCTAGTTCTTTTTTGTGTGGTGTTTACCCTACTGCCTCAGCGCTAGGCTATAATTCTACCTTGGTTGTCAGAAGACAGGGTCAGTGAGATGTCAACTGATGAGTGAGGCTTGTGTGTGTGTGTGTGTGTGTGCGTGCGTGCGTGTGTGTATGTGAAGGTCAGGTGAAGTGTGTGTGTGTGTGCCTGTGTGTGTGTGAGAGAGAGACTACACACCCACATTATCTTTATTACATCACCCCCCTGGGGCCAGTACCCACCAGAGATGGGAGACATCGTGTCTTTAGGCTCTTTTCATTGTCCATAGCTGACATTTCCTCCCCTTCTTTATTTGGTATGTGATAGCTGCAAACCTTTGAAAGGCGTGACTGTGACACTTTGTTGAAGGACAAAAAATGGTAAGACTGTCATCATCACAAAATAATGTCTGACTTACTCCATCTTTTTAAAAGGCGCATTGAATGTATGACACCCCGTTTCAGCAGGCCAAAAGACAAACTTTGCCCAGGCTCCCTACTGTCCGTGGGCCCATGTGGTCCCCTGGCCACTTGATGAGAGTTTCACTACAAGCCCCATCCATCCCTTTGACTTCTCATAGTCTCAGAGAGTCAGAGTAACCTTCCCTGCTGTAATCAGTGAGCTTAACACCACAGACTGTGGGGGGATGAAGGCACAAAGTCAAGCGTAATGAAGCAAAGCTGACAATTGGAAAGGGCTGTAGGAAGATTAACTATATCATTTGTCTCGTTCAGAAGCTTTTTTTTTACAAGCATGATTTCAGTCTTGAGAGTGGAAGCTTCTGATTTACTTTTGCACTGAAGACCATGTTTGGTCATGTGACTTTTGTATAGGAGGCATGACCTAACTCTCCATAATGTCATGACATTATCAGATGCCCTGATGGTGCTACAAGGGTCTGACTCTCATTCGAGTGCAGTTAATCTTTACTGAGTCAAGCTGACATTATTGAAGTCGACACCGGCAGAGAAAAATACCTGTGGTCTCATACAGACGCAAAATATTTGAGAGCAAAGGTGTCTTTGAGTGCTAGCTGTTGACATCAAAGTCCACTTTTTGCCTGGCGCCTCATGTGGATCGCATTTGTAGGATCTATATTCGGTCCGGCACTTTCTGTCCAACTGTTGTTTTGAAGTAGGAGATGAAAAACAGTGCCGCTCCCTTCCTTTTCGAGGACAGTTGGCTTTCCTTTCTTCTTCAAAGGTGTGAATCCGATAGTGGCCTTTCTGACCTTAGCGTGGTCCCAGTCGGCTGAGCAGGTGGCATACGTGTTGTCTGTGTGGGGGAGGTGTGACTCTAAAAGAAAAGTTTGTGGCAAGGATGAGCTCACAGAGCGGACTTCCTGTCTGTGGGATCATGGGAGTTCCACTCTCATTAGTTTGCACTGTCCCCTGTATTATTCGATTTGGCACGGGTGACCCAAGCACCCAGTAATACCAATATTAGGTTCATGATTTGACCCACGAAGGTCAACGAAGGTCAACAACAAGAGTCAACAAAAATAAATCCAACAATATTTACAACACATTTTGAATAATGTATTGAAACTATACATAGTAATAATGTAAAAATATTTCTTGAGATGGTGTTGTGTTGTTGGGTATCATCTCCCACAATTGACAGGATATGACAAAAGCAACATCTATGAGTTGGGATGGGAATTGACAGGATTTTCTTTTTCAGTACTGATGCTGTTGATTCTGCTTCAGTAACATTTCACATGTTTAATAGTTTGTGTCGATTCCAGGTTGAGTACAGCAAAGGGGGATGGCTTGAGCTTAATGCCCCTACATTGTGAGCAAGTCTGTAGTTAGATAAGGTAGATTAATATAACATAAGGCAAACATGAGGTTGAATGATGCTGTCCAGCCTGGCATTTAATACTTAATTGGAATCGTGTTCTACAGTGTGGTCATGGAACAATCTTGTAAGACCATTGTTATCAGTGCCAGGGGCAACAAGCAAAGGGAAAAATTCACCCAAGAATGGAAACCTGGTTGTTATCTACTCATGCTTATTCCAGTTGTAGAAGGCCTCTTTCTTCACATCACAATAGGCCATAGATAGCACAAAATAGCCCTTTTTTATACAGGCATGTTGAATATTAGTCAGTTCTTGGATTGCTGACATTTTGCTGGATGTCTCAATTTGTTCAGGAAAGATATCCACATGTATGTCAGTAGAACATGGATGGGGTTGACAGTTAATTTTCATATTAAGTTGACCTACTGAATGCTGTTTGGAAAATGGCTGCAGGCAAAATTAAAATAGACAGTGCAGTTCTACTACATGGTAAATGGTAAATGGACTGCATATATATAGCGATGGCAACTGTCATAGAATAGAATACATTAAAGCCCTGTTTGTTTTTCTGAAGGACTAATACCATGGTGATTTTGGATCTATCATTTGGGAGCGTTTGCCACTTTCACTAGGGCTAAAGGCCCAGGGTAAAATGGGGGCACATACTCTCTCACTCTCTCTCTCTCTCTCTCTCTCTCTCTCTCTCTCACACACACACACACACACACACACACACACACACACACTGTCTTTCTCTTTCTTTTTCTCTCTCTCCTTCTCTCCACTGAGTAAATATTGACACCTCACCCTTCCGTCTCCTCCTCATGGTGGGTTGTGGGTTGTATTTTTTTTTTATGACCGCACCAGCAATAATTAATGGACGTCTAAAATAATGTTGTTTAATGAGAGTACACAGGTGAGTGTCGGTGCCAGTGTTCCCTGGTTACTGTCGACATAGCCTTGCGGCCTGAAGCCGAGACTGGCATGCTTCTGTAAACAAGGTGGCAGAGTGGTGCGTTACTGGCTAGTGAGCCATGCTGTACTCAGCGGCAGGCCAGACACCAGGCCCTGCTTTGTTCAGGTGCCTCTGGATAGTCAGTCGTCAGTGATCGATTGGTGCCAGTGTTCAATAGGACAGTCAGTCAGCCCGAGACATTTGAAAGTGTATAGAACACAGCTGAAGGGTATAATGGTAGTCTTGTGTTATTAATGCAGTTCATCAGGTTGGCATTATTCCATTTTGAGCACTGCCACAGCACAGGCCTGCTGGACTGCAAGCAGGAAGAGGGAAAGTACAAAAGGAAGAACCTGAAGGACTGGGAATTAAACACAATTTCATTTAGGCGCTTTTGGAACCCTGATCAATTGCATTCTGTGTCTTGATTTATCTATTCGGGAAATGGCAGAAGCTTCAAATGTATAAATCAAGTTAATTCTCTGTATTATAGATATTCCACAACAATAGGACGTGGACTGGAAAGACACTCACAGGAACCATGTAGAACTCTAGTATTATATATTTTTGATCATCAGTCACCACTTAATTCTTGCACGTTCTCTAATTATTATGGGATGTAGTGTTAAGGAGCATGATGATTTGTAGTTTGACTGTAATGTCAGAGCAGCCCCACCAGTACTTACACAGTAGATGTTTTTAAAATCTCTTAGCCTCTGTTGTTTGGGGCTATTTTTAGCCTTTGCAAATGATGGAGGCAGTTCTGGAAATATGCCCCTTAAAAACAAACTGTGTTGTATGTCTTGTGAGGGAGATGAACAGTGCCAAAGTCATGCCATGTAAAAGAATCATGAATGAAATGAACAGATTTTACTTCCAGGAAACCGAATACTATTTAGTTTTTTTCTTTTTTTTATCATGCTTCAAAATGTCTACTGCACGATTCATACAAGCCTCCATTTGTTGTGAAGTTGGACAGTTTCTTTTTCCTTTTCTTTTTTCCCTTTTTTTCAGCTGCATTGACTTCCATGTCTATTCTTTCGTCCGGGGATACCACTGACTTCCAAATAAGGGCAGGGAAAGTGCTGGTCGGTATAAATAGAGTAGGATTGTTGCTTGGGAATATTTGCATTGACTGGCTGGATGGGCTCTTATCAGATGCACAGTGGTTTCCATGGCAGCGAGGAGAGGCAGGACCCAGGGCCAGAGAGGGGCTGGCAGCTGTTTGGCTCAGCTCAGTTCATGCTTGCAAAAACAGATCTCTCCATCCTCCTTACTCACGCCATCTCTTTCTCCCTCCCTCTTTTTCTCTCCCTCCTTCTCTCATTCTCTTTTGGTCTCTCATTCTCTTTCTCCTTCTGTCTCTCACACACTTCAGTCTTTTTCACACTTTTGTCTGCTGTCTACTCACGCATTTTCTTTTTTTTTTGTGATGAATTGATTGACTTATGTCCAGTTTAGCCAGTGTTCAATGACATGATTTTTTTTTTCAACAAAAAACCCATATCAATCTTTACAAGCAGTAAGCAACACTCAGTAAGTGAGAAGGAAAGTTTGTACAGTAATTTTTAAACAGGTCACCCATGGTGCTGAGGTGTGTGTGTGTGTGTGTGAGAGAGTGTGTGTGTGTGTGTGTGAGTGTGTGTAGGTGGCCATTTATTTGTGTTCTGTGGTTTTGTGGCTATGATGTTTTGGCCCCTTTCCTTGTTTTGGCATCAATTCACTGTCTCCTTCCAAATCCGCGGGAGGTTTGTCAGGCTATCTGTGGGTTGAGAGGTGGCGTGCGTTTTCAAGGGCACTGTCTCCGTCGTACCTGTCAGGCATTGGTCATGCTGTCAAAACTTCAACCCACAGCCCGCAGAGGTCCCACCAAACACAGGAAGCTCTTAGCTTGACCCTCATACTCATGCATACAGTTCACTGGCACAGCTTCACAACAGCAGCCATATTAGATATCAGATATCAGACCAAGGTACTCTGAATGCTGGGAAGGTTTATTTAATGGTTTCATGTACTCAAGGACATCTGGAGAGAAAAAAAAAATGTGTGTTTATTTCCTTGGAGTAGCTATGTGTTTATTTCAATGTTCTTGTAAGTATTTGTTTGTGGTAGCTGCTCTAGTGGCTGGTGTGTTTGTGGACCTCCAGCATTAGTTCCTTTCATGTCAGGCTATGAGCTTCTTCCTTAGAGGAGTGGCAGGCATGTGCTTGCCCACAAAACACACACACACACACACACACACACACACACACACACACACACACACACACACACACACACACACACACTCACAAACTCACTGCCCTTCAGACTGATCCTCTATTGGCATTGAAACATTCACTTAGAACATAGCCTGTAGCCTTGTAATAAATGGCTGTTCTCAAAGACAATGTTAAACATTGAGGGAGCCTTTAGGGGAACCGTCTTTCCTTCAAGTACATATATTGGCCTGTAATTTGATTTTTACCATCAAAATGAAGAGAGTAATTTTCCAGACAATCTTCACTTCCTTTTCTGTGATCTCTAGTCATGTTGCAATAGAGAAAGAATGACCATGTTAAGGACATGCCTTTGTCTGATGTCTGATTGGGGGACGTGAACATATTTCAAAGCTGTGAGGACTTGTCAGGAATATGAACCCATGAAGCACGATCTTTAATAAGAACTAAATATATTCATTCATTCATTCATTCATTGTGTTACATTGTCTTATTTATGTGTTTGTTTGTTTGTTTATTTGTTTGTTTGTTGTTGTTTTTGTCTCTCTTTACATGGAGTGCTTTGAGTAGCCATTATTTACTGGCTATGGAAAAGGTTACAATTGGTTAAGCCTTTTTGCAATCAATAGTGCTAGGCTTGAGAACAGCCAAACTCTTTACACAAAGTGAAGCAAAGAGAGAGTCTGGTCCACCAGGCCTCCATACATTTATTTCCTGGTGGGTTGATACTTTCTGGAAACGGTAAAACTATTGGTTCTGCCTTGAGAATCTGTTTGCTGATTGGATGCTAAAAAAATTGTCATGGAAGCCAAAGCCTTAGGAGACTTCCCTGGTGTAGTACAACATACAACATTGAGTGGAGGTACTATGGCGCCACTAACATGGCAAAGGCTTTGTAGTTATCTCACAGAATGTGAGATATCTTGTGGAAAGCTGATCTGACAGGATGCCCTCTCCCTTGCAATGGATTGAGTGTTACCACGATGGGTCAGAGGATCTTATCAGCCATTTTTTTTCTTTAAGTCAAAATGACTAAGTGATTAGAAGCTGACTCAGATCATTCCTCACACTAACTCCTCCTCAGCTAAGGAGCTAATGTTCACCTCACTGAGTTTCTGTTTCATTCTTGACAGTTGGGGCTAATGCAGATGCAAATGTGTGGTCCTCCTCAGATATTCAGCCACACACCCTTACATATACTGTACACACTGTAGGCCTACTGTTACAGAGTGTTCAAACATAATGCAGCACACTACCGTTAATTTCCTGTTAATATGCCCATCACCTGGTGTGTGACTTCAACAAAATGTCTTAAGGGAAGGTGTCATTGTGCTTTCATGTGTGTGTGTGTGTGTGCATGGCAGTGCGCACACATGCGCTTGTGCTTGTGCATGTGTGCATAGCAGACCCATGCATGTCTGTGTGTGTGTGTGTGTGTGTGTGTGTGTGTGTGTGTGAGAGTTCATCTATACATAATCGAAGCTGCATTTTCAAATAAGTTCAAGTCCATTGTGTCATCATGCACCTTTCCTAATCTTTGCTGAGATTGTCCCCCGACTCCTTTTCTTCTTTATTTGTTTTGGAGGGCTGTTTAATCATTGCTTACTTTCCCTTGCTCCTGATTTCCTGCCTACCCACCATCTCCCACCCGGAGCTCCATATTGATTTGGCCGAGGCTGCTATATGTGTGTAATTGACCTGAGCTCCACGCGCCACTGGTGTGAATTGGACTGTGTGGTGTAAATAGGACACTTTGGCTTTTTCCAGGCTTTTTCTGTCTAATTTTTTGGCCATTTTTGGGTGTGTGAAAAGCTCCCCGTTAGTGTGCAATCTGCCTGCCTGGACCCCTTGCCACGATGATGCCAAGATGGTAAAAGTGATCTGGAGTTTGTCTGACCTCAGAAGTTCCCCTCAGACACACATATATACACACACACACACACACACACACACAAGGAGAGAGTCACTGTGGCACTGTGGAGTCACTGTCGGAGCAGAGAGAGAGGTGTGTGTGTGTGTGTGTGTGCGTACATACGCAGCATTTCCTCTCAGACCTGGCGATGTTATGGAAACAGTGGCCCCCGTGCCCCTGATACCAGTGTTTAGAAAGAAGGCTGAGACATCCTGTTCCTGACCCTGTCTGAGAGTGGAGGGAGTGGAGAGGTGGATAGGAGAGAGAGAGAGAGGAGGAAAGACAGTAAGGAGATGAGAGAAGAGAGGGAGGCCCCATCTCTCAGTAGGATAACAGCTTTAGCTCTAGTCTCTCTCTAGTCTCACTCCCTCTGCCTTCTCTCTCTTCTCTCCTATTACTCTCTCTCTCTTTCTGTCACACACACACACACACACACACACACACTCACTCTTTATCTCACTCCATTGCTCATTCATTAACTGAGGCATCCCTGTTCTTTTTTGGGACTGCATACTCATCACAAGGGGAAATGAGGGCTGCTTTGTTTATGCCAGATCTCAACAGAGTAGAACAGAAGTGCTAAAGCCAGAAAAAGACAGTTTGTCACAGGCCCTCTGTCTTATAGAGACTGTGTTCTGGCCAAACCCCAGTCAGGCTCCTGCAAGGACTGTTTATCACCATTGTGTGTTGGTTTAGCAGTTTGGTATTTTCACAAACAAAACTGTGAACTTGAATTGTCATTTTATGGTTTCATGTGAAGATACTTAACACTGCTTCTCTTCCTCTTTCTCCTTCTCTTCTCTCTGTCTCTTCCCCTGTATCTCTCTTTCTCCGTCTCCCCCCCCCCCTCTCTTCCACTCTGCAGCTGGTGTCCAACGTGTTGATCTTTTCATGCACCAACATTGTGGGTGTGTGCACCCACTACCCGGCTGAGGGTTCCCAGAGGCAGGCCTTCCAGGAGACCCGAGAGTGCATCCAGGCTCGCCTTCACTCCCAGAGGGAGAACCAGCAGCAGGTGAGTCACTGGGACAGAGGATGCTGGATATGTTAACTTGTTCACTATGTATTTCTCTTCTGTAGTCTTTCTTCTTTTTTTCAGTTCAAGAATGTTTTATAGACCATTTCAGAGATGTAAATGAAAGTGATGCTTGAACATTCTGTTTTGTTCCCAAACTACTTTCACAGCATTAAGATAACAGGAATGTTAAACGAGAATGTTTTTGAGAACAGCTATGACACTAATAATCAAACACTCATGAAACGATCTCTATGAATTAAAGTGTTGGACACAGTATATCTTTTACTTTTCCTTTCTCTTTTTATTTAAGCAATAAGCCCTAAGAGCTGTAGGCTGTAGGTGCATTGTGAAGCAAAGTGACTGACCACCCTTCCCTCTCGTTAACTGGCACAGCAGGCAAGGTTAATTTACCAGCTTTGTAGTCACTTAGGTGATTATATGGCTAACTGCAATTTGAATGATGGCAGTTGTGAAAACAACTGAAATTGAATGAAACCAAAATCATGTTTATTATCTGCTTGTCAGTCAACGTAACGCACAAAAATTACCGTCACTAGTTCCTATTCTTTGGTTTGCAACAAATTCACATGGATTGGTGTGAAATCACAGTCTTGCCTGGTATACCTTTAAAATAAGTGAAACAGATTCACGTGGCTTATTACATCTCTTAAAGTGTTACTACACAGACCTGGCACAATGTAATAAAATATAAAGCCAGAGAATAAGACATTTCTTTGAAAACATATATATTTTTTGGCAAGAAATATATTTCTTCTAGTTGAATGACTCCCAAGCATTGCAGAGAAACAGCAGTTGCAAATTAGTAACGGAACAGCGTGTGGTCAACATGAAGGGTGGCACAGGATTTTATGATAGTCTCGAGTGTTATTCAGCCAATCATAATGAAGGACCCGCACTGTCTGTTTTCGAGTGTTTCTTTTGTAAAGTTTTCAATGGGTACAAGCATTGTAGCAACACTGTCCACACATCCCCCTCCCTGGGTCCATGTTTCAAAGTGGTTATCTAGCTGCAGGTGAGGCACCGGGAGGTGAATGTGCTTGTTGACACCTCACTTGTGTTTGTAGTCACTGTGTTTTCTTTCTCCATCTGTCCTCCTGTTGCTCTTCCTGTTCCCAGTCTGCTTTGGAAGAAATGCTTTGTAATAATGTAAATGAGTGTTTAGGGGTTTGATGTGCCTCAGATGTGCTTGTTTTAATGCATCAGAGTTGCAGTCAGAGATCGGGGTGAGAGAGTGTGTTTGTGCCTGGGAGAGTTGCAGCAGAAGGGAATTGGGTTCAACGAGTTTGAGGAATCTTTTGAAAATGGGGTAACATAAGAGCTGGAAATGTGTCCCGACGTTCTTGTCATTTTTTTGTGCGGACTACCCAGTGTTTGTTCTGGGGTGGTGGGGTTGGAGGTCGTGTTGGGGGAACAATGACAGCTGATTAAATCAGTTTGTGCACAGAGTTCTGGAGTGCTACTAATTTGCCAGTGCTGACATGGGGTGATTGGAATCCTGAGTGTTCTGCCCTCAGTGCCCCCTCACCCAATACCTCTGCCCCCGCACACACTAACAGCAGTGTGTTGGTGTGACGTGACATAACTTACAGCTCGTGTCGCCCATGCTGTGACACAAGTGACACGAGCACAGTGTGCAGGGCCGGAAAAGGTGACAAAAGAACAACAACCTGTTGATGTCTCTTCTCTTCTCTCTCTCTCTCTCTTTATCTGTCTCTTCCTATTTTTCTCTCTCACTCACTTTCTCCATTGGCAGGAACGCCTCCTCCTATCTGTGCTTCCACGCCACGTCGCCATGGAGATGAAAGCCGACATCAACGCCAAACAGGAGGACATGATGTTTCATAAGATCTACATCCAGAAGCACGACAACGTCAGGTTGGCATTTAGCGCACAGAGCATGCCTTCTTCTCTTACGTGGGGTCACATGAAGGGAAGAGGTGGTGAAAGGGGGAAAGAGATGCCATCTGCGTCACTTGCTTGTGTGATGACACATACACAAATACACAGTGTATAATATAGCGACCGTCATGTTATATAATGGTTGCAAAAACATGCTTACACTGCATCAAGGAAGAAGTTCAGAAAGTTTACATTACAGTAACACTCTTGAATTAGTAAATTCTTCCACGTCATAGGATATTGTTTTTTCATTTAACTGGCTTCTATTTCATTTGTGTATAAATGTACTGATGGATAGGATGTGTATGTCTTTATTCTTATCTCACAAATAGCTGGCATTCGAGACACATACTGTAAATACATACACACACACAGACACGTACACACACACACATGCACACACTCACTCAAGCACAAATACAAATGCTTGCCCAATGGTGGAGTGTTTTGAAATATTTGGAAGGTAACATTCTCAACCATGTGAGGGGGATTGGCCTGGCATGGTTTCTTCACTAATCCAAAGCAATGATCCATGCGTGAAGTAGCTCTTGCAAACTAGTCTCAGGTGAATCATGGCAAGCATTTAAGAATCTAATGGAAGCGCATGCTGCAAGCAATACTAATGAAATTTTTTTTCTCTGTTTGTCATGTAGTGAAAAGAGGGGATGAAGGGCCTGGCTGTTCTTGACTGTGGTTGATTCCTAAATCTCTTTTTTGTTTGTGTGTTTGTTTTATGACGCTATGAGATCATGCGGCCTTTCTGTGAGATCAGCCGTCGACTATCTCTCCAGTCCTCTTCCTCTCACTCATTTGTCTTCCTAACTTGGCCCCCTAAGCCGTATACACACTCGGCGCCAGGGTTTGGCTGCTTGATCTGATGCGACTGAGCATATGCGAAGCAAAGGGCGCCTCGCTGTTTGCAGACACACTGGAGGTGGTCATGTGCTGGATGGGCCTTCAGTCTCATCCCCCTTTCTTTCTGGTTGTAGTCACTGAAAGAAAAGCAGCCTCCGCCTCACACAACAGCTGCTATTGTGATACTCTCTCTCTCTTTTTTTATGCTCCTACTCTCTCAGGCCCTCTTCCTCTCTCTCTCTTACTGTCTGTTCCTTTTTTCCCCTCTCTCTCTCTCGTTGTTACTTGTAGTTGTTGCTTTCTTATTTTTTAGCTATACCTTTTTTCTTTCTTTTTCTTTCTTTCTTTCTTTCTTTCTTTTTCTCTCATTCTCTCTCTCTGTCTCCAGCCAATCTGAGCATCTGTGGCCAGAGTTTAGGTGGAGCTATCCACATCTCATCCATTAGCCCCAACAAACGTTCTCTTTGTCCCACGTGTGTGACCGTGCCCCATGCCTAGTTTCTTTTTAGTACATTGTATATCGATAAAATCAGGAAGCTGCATGGACAAAAACTGATTTGTTAAGGTTTAAGTGTGAAGCCCTCTCTTCCTCTCCTTCTTCTTCTTCTTTTTCTTTGCCTCGTTACAGAGCGAACACACAGCAAGTGATGGATGAAGACTTTAGTGAAAGCAGAGGAGGTGAAGATCCGGCGGAGAGCACCATTAGCAACGCACAGGGGGAGAAGCAGTTTGACAGGCGGAAGGTCCGAGTGGGTTTTAAAAGGCAGGGAAATGCCAAACTGCCGAGCTGTGCTTTTTTTTCTTTCTTTTTTCTTTTTTTTCAGACAGGGTAGATTAAGGCGCAAGGAGATGAGGTTTCACCCAGGGAGTGTTTTCTCTGTCGAGTGTTCCGTCGGATCTAAACATGTCAGACAAGCGCCTACCCGGCTCTCCATCAGCCTCCCCCTGGGGCTTTTTCTGGTCTCTTGTCCACACGGTTGCTCAGACTATTGTAAACTGCAGGAAAACACTTTTTTGGCCCAAACTATTGTATTTTTTGTCATTGTCATAAAATGTTGACTATCATCCCACCAAACCATCCCTTCTTTTAAATAGGTGCTTAGTTTTATAGTCGTGTATACCTGTGTAGAACTAATACCACATACAGGTTTTTAGTTATAGGACTAATAACGAAAGGCACATTTTGTCATTACCGAAATACATTGCTATTATAATTGAAATGAGCACAAAACAATATATTTACCTTTCCTTATAGTTCACCATGTGTATGGCCATATCATTAATATGAACATCGGGGAAAAAGTTAACACTTGTGAGGTGGTGCAGTCTGTGATGCTAAGGGCTTTGTAACATTCATTTATGAATGTTCCTCATGATCCATTCTGTCCACTCCACTCTTATGCAACCCAGGCCTCGTTGTCTGAAAAACAAATACAATTTGTTTCCCAGGCAAAATAAAGTGTGTTTCCAGATAGCCAGTTAGCAGCTAGCCTGGGAAAACCCATCCTGATCTGCAAGTAATTTTATTTTGCTTAGCAGCTCAGTATGGCCACCGGGCCTATTTGTACTTTGTTTCATTTGAGATAGGGAACCGGGCAATCGGATATGATGATGCGGGAGGCGGGGTGCTTCTTGTACCAAGTGTGTGCCGAGCACGGCTGATTTCCCTGGCTGCCCCATTCCCTGGCTACAGTCGCGACGTGCCGCAGTGTAATTAGGAGCCAAGAGGAGAAGCAGACAGCCAGACAGCAGGGGGAGACCAGCCCCTGGCTAGGCCCGCTAAGCAGTGGAAGGAGAGATGGAGGAAAGGACATGACCGACAAAGAGAGAAAGAGAGAGGGAGGGAGTGAGAGGAAAAAAGTGTGAAAGAAAGAGAGAAGTGCATGTGTTGAAGAGAGAGAAAATGACCTGAAAGGAAACACACAAAAGAGTTTGCGTGTGTGTGAGAGAAAAAGAGAGAGAGAGAGAGAGAGAAAAAAAAAAGAGTGTAACCGAGACAGGAAGGAAAAGGGAAAGTGAGAGTGGGAGAGATTGAGAGAGAGATGAAGAGAAAAAGCGAGAGACAGGCGCTGAAAGAGATTTTCATGGGGTGGGGAGGACAAAGGACAGGGTGGGAGCGCATGATGTTTGTGTACTAGCTTGCTTCTGAGCCCATGGCCCAACACCACTGGCGCTCGGTCAGCAGACCCAAGCCTGATTCTTTTATCCTCGCCCAAATGAAGAGAAACTGCTTTCCAAAGAAGAGAATGTCCTTTAACACCGTGGCTCAGTTGTCTGTGTGAAAAGTTCACTTAAAGGATACGGAACAAACTCTGTTAATGCCATCAATGTGCATTTACTGCTAAATGAACAAAATGTGCTTCTAAAATGATTAAAAGGGATTTGGCATAAGCTTGTTCATCAACATGCATTTTAGATGAGGCGTTTGTTAAATGTATAAATGCAAGGCGAAAGGAATTATTAAGTATATTAAGTGTAGGCCAGGTGCAGTCTACATAGATGCAAGATGCGCGCCGCTGCTGACAAACCTGACACCTTGCTCGCACACACACACCCACTCACACATGAAATGGCAGGTGATGAGCAGGAGGCTTCTACTGAAGCAGGTTTGAGCGACAGAATGTAAGCAGGGGGTCAAGGAGGAGAGGAAACAGGAGAGAGAGGAAGAGGGTTTGCTGTATGTGTGTGCACACACACACACGTACGCACGCACGCACGCACGCACGCACGCACGTGTGTGTGTGTGTGTGTGTGTGTGTGTGTGTGTGTGTGTGTGTGTGCACAAGTGTGGTTCAGGTTCAAGTTCAGGTGAAAAATGAAGGGGTCAAGTTGAGGGGACGAGGTCTGGCAGGGCTGGTCCGGTCCTGCCGATCTCCCCCTTTGATATAAGCACCAAGTGACCCATGACTTATGAGTTTTTTAAGGGGGCTGGGGTGAGTGGGTGGGTGTGTGGGGGGTATTGTGTTATGTAAGCAGGAAGTGTGACTCGATGCTTGCATTCCTACCCTGAGGCTCGCTCTCTCTCTCTCTCTCTCTCTTCCCTTCCCTCTTTCCTTCTTTCTCTCTTTCTTCTTTCACTTCTGGCTGTCATTTTCTCTTCTGACTTCCTCCAAAACTAACCACAACATGATGCTTCTTTCTCATTACAAAATTTACCCCTACATTTTTGAGTATTTTTTAGGTATCCCTCAAACTAGGCACTATCAGGATTTAAATTCCTTGTGAATACTAGAAGTAAAACAATATATATATATATATATATATATATATATATATATATATATATATATATATATATATATATATATATATATATATATATATATATATATATATATATAATATAATATAATATTATATATAATATATATAATATTTCAAAATGATTCCACCTCTCCTCAGAGTTTCTATGAAGCTCTCTGGAAAAGAAGAGACCACGGCCTTGTGTGCAGTGCTCTGTCCCCATCGTGCTATAAATTACTGCACTGACAATGAAGCGTCTCTCTGTAAGATGGCTAACGGGTGACTCAGCAGCCAAAGGCTGCTAATAGCTAATGGCTGGACTTTGAGAGAGAAAGAAGAGAGAGAGAGGGTCGTGTTCAGGAATGGAGAGTCTTTCCAGCTTCCAAGTCCTTCAACCAACACAGCTCTGTGTAACAAGCACATAATAAGACATGCGTTTCACTCAACAGAAAAGCAAGGCACCCTCACATCTGTGACGAGACCTCCTGTCTTGCACATCCTTATGCTGCTTTGCCATATTCTGTCTTGCACAGAGAACCAGAAAGGGAGATACATATATAAATAAATAAATAAAGTGAAGAGAAAATATAAACAACTCTTTGCACTGGTGCTGAGCTCCGAACAAATAAGTCTTTGGGTACATAAAATGAAAAGTAATTGGATCAGAGAAAAATAAACACACTTTCAAGCACTATTTCTTGCAATGTACTAAACACCTGTTGCGGATGTTGAGGATGTTTTTTTCCGAAATGTGTCCGTCTTGGATTTGCTATCAGTCATATAAATCATAAGAAATAGTACTCGAGAGTGCGTTTAATTTTCTTTCAAAGTCTTGCATTCAACAGTCTTACAAACCTTTTGGCTATCCTTTCACTGTTTTTCGTTTTGTGTTTTGTTTTGGTTTTGAGGGAGGCGTAAGCATCACCCTGAGAGTTAGCAGAGGCTAAAGCGTGCATTTGATGACTCATCACAGAGCCTGACCCTTGGCTCAGATGGGTCTGATAAAAGCCCTGCAGATCTCCCAGTCGGAAATTAGCCCAGAATGGACCAGTGATGCAGCATCACGGGAATGTTTTCTTGCTGGTAATTTAGCAATAGTGGAAGATACAAGGATTATGTGTTTATTTATAAATAGAAAGAATGCCCCCCCCCCTAAATGGCCAAACAAACACAAAAACAAAACAATTTTAAGACATCAGTGGTCCCTGGAGAGTCAGGGAATGAAGCCACTTGTTCAGCGTGTCCCTGTTTGGCCAGAGAAAGGGCCCATGTGCCTGTGTGGCCTGCCTTCTGTGCGACCTACAGTCTGAGCTCTGCTCCAGAGCATCAATTATCCCCCTGTTATCTGCATGGATGGATAGATAGATGGATGAAAGGGATGGATGGGTGGGTGGATGAACTGGTGGATGGAAGGATGCTCTGATGGTCATTGGTAGCATTGTTTAGCACCATAAGAACTGCTTGGATTTTTGATGCTTTTGTCTGAAGGTGTAGTTTTATAGGTTTATGCACATCTGTCTGTTCAGACAGTGTTGTGTCTATTTTAGTGAGTTTCATTTTCAAACTTCCTGTAATGCTATACCCAACTGACAGCATGGAGTTGAGGAGTAGGCTGCCATGTGGATTGATTACACCATACACTGACAGCAACCCATTTTGAAATAACAAACAAATCAAGGGAACTGAAGCTAGTTGTTCTCTGCCATCTCTCGTCTTGGGAGAACTGAGCATTTCAATGATGAAGGCAAAGAATTTTGACGACAGGTGTAAATGTAAGAGTGACCTCAGTCTTAATGCATCAGTGCATTATTAAAGGCTTGGGGAAAAAATTCTTTCTGAGGGAGGCCTGTGATAGGAGTCTATGTGAAAGCCATCCGCCACTGTGAAGATATACCAGAGAGACGGTTTTATCAACCTGTTGACTTGCCAGCCCGCAGATCTCGGGCGTTCAGGGTCACGAGGGCGTTGTTGGGGAAAGTGTGGTGTGTAGTGGGTTAACCTGAGAGCCGTGGCAGCAGACCCAGGAACAGCAAATCAAACGCAGCCGAGTGCATAATGGTCTTCGGGCCCAGTTGAAAATGCAGATGATTCAGTGCTCAAAAGAACAGAAAGTCATTAGGCCCCATGAGATCATCTGAGGCATTGTGTAGCTGTATTTATCTCTTTTAATTTCCTCCTTCTCTCTCTCCCTCTCTCACCCTCTCTTTTGATTCTCTTTCTACCTTTCACATTTTTCTTCTGGCTCTCTCACCCTCTTGTTCCTGCTCTTCCATTTCTTGTTTTCCTTTATTCACTCTTTGCCCCTTATTCTATCCTATATCCTATATCCTATCCGATCCTATATTCTATAGCCTATCCTATATTCTATGCAATATCCCATAACCTAACCTATATTCTGTCCTATCCTACATCCTGCATCCTATATCCTATTCTATCCCATCCTATCCTATCCTATACACTTGTTGTCCATTGTGACTCAAACTATGGATCGGTCCCCTTTGCTAGTAAAAAAAAACCCTCTGAATATTAATGTCCTTCATTAGCATTAAGAGACAGTGCTCTGGCAGTGAGAGATGGAGGGAGAGGATTGGAGAGAGGGAGACAGGCGGGGGTGGGGGGAGTATTGGCATGGTAATTATGGCTGAGTCACAGGTAGGCTACCACATTAGAGAGACCTATCCCACATCTGGCACTTTCTGTGTGTGTGTGTGTGTGTGGGTGTGTGTGTGTGTGAGAGAGAGAGAGAGAGAGGTTATGGACAATCCCAAAAGCAGTGAGTTTGAAAAGCATTCCTGTACATTTTTAACTGCCCTGTTTCTTTTCTTTTGTTGCTTCTCTGTCCACAGCATCCTGTTCGCCGACATCGAAGGCTTCACCAGCCTGGCCTCCCAGTGCACGGCACAAGAGTTGGTGATGACGCTCAACGAACTCTTTGCCCGCTTCGACAAGCTGGCTGCGGTGAGTATACCAGCCCCACCATGGTAGGTCTCCGTTGAGCTTGTCGCCATGGCAACGGAAACACCTAGCCTGGCGAGTTGTTGTTGTTGTAGTTTTTGTTATTGTTGTTGCAAAATCATGAGCACATTGGGAAATGGACTTCAATCATGACTTAATAACGCAACTCCATCTTCTCTGCTCCCCCCCCCCCCTTTCCTCCATTGGGTGGTGGGCTCTCATTTGTTTTTTGCTTGGCTGCAAGTGGCTTTTGCTACGCCTGGGTTAACCTTCTGTGTGGCAGACCTGGCATCCTGCGTATGCTGTTGGTTTGTGTTAGCACATTGTTAATTGATATAGTTACGAGTTTGTGTTTGTTTATGTGACGATCACAGCAGCCCTAACGTTCTGGCAGCCCTGTAAACTTTTCATTAGCTGAGAGAGAGAGAGAGAGAGAAATGGAAAGATTGAGAGACAGAGAGAGGTACACTGGTGAACATTGTGTGTTTATGTGATATGTTTGTGTTTGTGTACATGTCAGATGTTTTTGTCTCTGACAGACTTTCACACCCATGCAGGTACATAGATAGATTAAATAACAAAAGCATCGCAAAACGTGATGGGTTAGTGTTCTTTTATATGTATTGGCTGGTCTGAACTGTCATGGAGGGACAGAGGCCAGACAGTACACTCACTCACTTTGAATGGAAATCCCTCTCACACGCACATACACACACACGCACGCACACACAGTATTGCCTCAGTGGTGCAACAATAACAATAGGGCTCATTGTTTAGTGTTAGGGTTTAAACAGAGCCATGTGCTGGAGTTGACATTCAGGTGGCTATCATGAGACAGAGCCTGTGGCAAACCTGTGTCCTGCCTGAGGGAGCCATCCTCCTAAACACACACACACACACACACCATCATAGCATGTGCTCCTCCTCTTTGTCAGGCTGTTGCCTCTCAGCGGTTAAATTCCTCAAAACTCTATGACGAGATAAGAAATTGACAAGAAGAGTAAATAAATAAATAAATAAGTAAATGAATAAATGAAGGCACTTCATTTTTTACATTTACATATTCCACACCACGTTTACCCTCTGTGAAAATGTCACAGCCAAGCACTTATGCCTCAGGAAGCGTCGTCTTTACTCCCACACAAACAGCCCCACCATCCCCACCACCCCCACCACCAGCACCACCACCACAACAACAATTCTGTTCCCAAGAGTTCCCACTCTGCCCTGCTTGCCGGACTCCATTTATAGGCAAGGCTCGGCGTTCCGTCAGCATTGTGACCCGCACACCTCATCATGGCGGTCACCCACCCACAAATCATAGTCATAATCACTCTCCTTTACAGTACAGTACAATACAGAACAGTACCATCTGGGTCTGCTAATAGTCTTCTGGTCCTGTGTGTCAATCGAAAGCTGTCTGGGAGTAATAAGTGGTATTGTCTGAAGGCAGGAAGTAATGGCCTTAAATGGAGCATTGTTCTGTTATTGTTTGGGAAATTGGTTTGTTGAGAAGTGGATGTTAATGGGAGGAATGTCTGTGGCCTCCTTGTCCATTCAAGAATTTGAAGTAGGCCTAGTTAGTGACTGGCAGGTGATCAGGACTGTGATTTTTTGCTTTTTTTTTTTTGCAGTGGTGGATTTTTTTTTTTTTTCGTTTTTTTTTCCAGCGTTATCCTCTTAAACCATGACCCTGTGTGCCCTTAGCTGTCAGCTAGACGCTGTGTTTTTCAGGAAGTATGAAGGTTCTACTCCCATAGCTGGAGACCAGTGAAGTGTGAGGAAGGAAGGCACAGCAGCACATGGCTGTTATGTAGCTAACTACATTGGGCTGTTTTTTTTTGTCTGTTAAATTCATTGTACTTCTTTTGAAAGTATACCAATTTACAGCAGTTAATTTTGTAATTTTGTTGTACAGCAATAGGGACTTGTATGTTTTGGTAAATTTTTCTGAGAACACATACTGTGTCTGGAAGTTTTTCATTTTGTTGCATGTTCACACGCAGATTTTTATCATGGACTGAAAGCCCCAGTTATAAAGAAATGAAATATAAACCAAGCTACATACCATCAGTACATTAACAATTCAAATAAATCATTTCCTGTTGCAGTATTAGACAGCTCTACATTTGTCAGACACACATAATTAACAATATGTCAAGTGTTATTGTTGTTAATAAGGAAGTGTTAACCACACAACAAGCTTGACTACTTTTCTTGTCTAGAGTTTAAACCTCTAAAGTCTCTTAGGTATAATGGCAGTGGTAGTGTAGTGGTTAAGGAACCAGGCTAGCGTGCAAGTTGCCTGGAAAGTTGTGGGTTCGAATAGCAGCTGCCACCGTTGTGCCCTTGAGCAAGGCACTTAACCCTAAGTTGCTCTAGGGGACCCTGAACAATTGATAGTTGACAAAGTTGTAAGTTGCTTTGGATAAAAGCGTCTGCTAAATGCATAAATGTAGATGTATAGCATTTTACTGTTGTTACTGTGTGAGGGACAGCTGGGTGTCGTTTCAGTGCAAGTCCTCATCACCCAAAATAGGAGATCTGCTATCCTAAGAAATGTCCTACACAATAATTGTTATGAGAGCATTAAGAGCTTGGTTGGGAATCTCTGCAATTCATTACAATGACATAACACCTGGGTAAAAAAATACATCCTAATTTGGAGAGTATTGAGTGAGAAACCAGTCTAGTCGTGTATTCTACCGAAGGCCATTTTTAGTATTTTTAATATTTCTGTGTGAGTAGGCGCTGCCTTCTCCCTAGCCATTGGGGAGTAATCAGGCTTTATATGCTTGCAGTCCCGCAAATCAGAGATTCCTCAGCCTTAAAAGGGAACATGTCTGTGGTACGTTGGTGGCACTATGGGCTTACGCTTTCTGGTATTATCTGTCCTGACGATGAGTGATCTATGGCCTCCAAGATGTGTTATAACTAGCCACAATAAATCACAAAGAGCAACACTGTTCTAATATTAAATCGTGACCAAAAAAATATCATACATGAAATCCCAAGGAATATTTAACAAGACTTGTTTTGTCTTAGCAGTTGAGGCGAGGATTACTCACTCCTAATTTATGCGACGTGTTTGTGTAACAGTCTCATACCATATTTCACATTAAATCAGAGCGGCTCTTTGCTGTTAGCTGGCGAAGGAATTTCAGGCATGCCATGTACAGGTCAAAGGTTGGTTTTTGGAGCAAAGTGCCGGAACGGCTCAGGCTAAGATGTAATATTGTGTACGACAGCTGGTTTGTGGTGTTTTATGTCTTTTTTTTTTTTTCAACTGTCTCAATGGTTGCAGGTTGTTCGAAGTGAGCTAGCATGCCATCCAACTGCATTAGGAGTAAACTCCACTAATGAATTGTAGACATAACCATAGAAATATGTGTATGTAAGGTCAGAGAAACCCGTCTGTGTTTGTATAGTCTGGCTTTGGCAGAGTGAAATATTAGCACAAATAATGTTGATGAGAGAGAGTGTAGTTAGTCTCAGTTACAGGCAATAACCACAGCACTGACACCAAAGACCCAGACACACAATTAGAGACACAGCAATCTTCAGATCATAAGCATTCTGCAGTAACTGCACACTTGTTTGATCTTCTAGCCCAGTTTACATTTCACAGTAATATGGCACAGCAGTGCATTTAACCATGCTGGATAGAAAACACCATATCTGTACCTCAATGTGTGTGAGCTCCAAGTGAGATCACTGCTTCAGCTGTGTGTGTGTGTGTGTGTGTGTGTGTGTGTGTGTACTGTTTGTGTGTATGTATCCCAGATGGTTTATAAAGCTACTTAACTTATTGTATAGATGTAGTATTATACAGACTCTGTGTAGAGAGTTCAAGTTTGGTTCCAAAAGACTAAATCCATCATTTTAATAAATGATCATAAATAACTACAGAAGGCTTTTTTTACTTGATTGTATTTTACACAATAGAAGACAAATGAGATTTCATTCATATTAATTGAAATACACAATTTAAAAAGCAAGAATTTTTAATATTTTCACAAACAGATATATAGCATTTTGGAATCAATTTCAATTATCTTTTTCCCCTTTCTTGGTCTTCTTGTTCGAGCATAACTTGTTCCTGAGCTAGACTGAAAGTGATACCCCTGCCCCTTTTCCTCTTAGGAGAACCACTGCCTACGTATAAAGATCCTGGGCGACTGCTACTACTGTGTGTCTGGGCTGCCGGAGGCGCGGGCGGACCACGCCCACTGCTGCGTAGAGATGGGAGTAGACATGATCGAGGCCATCTCGTGAGTATCAGCAACAACAACAAAGATCAGGTCCTTTTGCAACGTGCTGTGTTGTGTTAAAGGGCTGCTGGTAGTAGTTGGTTGTAGTAAGATGAACCCACTCAACAAGTGTTTTGAGTACCTAGACTAGAAAAGTGCTATATACATGTACTGTGTTGTGCTAATTTGTGTGTGTGTGTGTGTGTGTGTGTGTGTGTGTGTGTGTGTGTGTGTGTGTGTGTGTGTGTGTTTGACTTGACTTTGTGTAGCTCACCTTCATGTAGGTATCAGTAGAAATGTTGACTTTGGTTTATTGCTCTCCATGTGTTTTCATTGTACTTTCTGAAAGGGAAATGTTGACCGCAGCAGTTGTTGCATTACTGTGTAACGTTAGGCGTCTACATTTCTTAATTTGTCCTAGTCATGGGGCACATATTCAAGAATGAAGGGCCTTACATAAGTCTAAAAGGGTCTAATTTGGACTCATAGACATTAAGTGTGTCTAGTGGCCAAAGGCCCTGGATATACCTGCCCTTTGCCTCAAGAAGGAAAATACAGGAGCAGAGAGCAGAAGTCGTGTATTCCATGCTATGATACATCTCGTTGTACTGTATCCATGCACTGGTACATAAGTTGTCAGATGTGTCATGTCAGACATGCGTTACTCTTAACATTCAGGATGCTACCTCGAGGTTTGAATTCTACATTTAGGAGGGAACCCTAATCTAATTTGCCTTGTGATTTGCATCAGTCGGCCTGATTGGCCTGTGCTTTCCATACAGCTGGGTGAGACAGAGAGAGACTTCAGAGTTTAGCCCGTTTATGATGTAGAATTGTTGAAGTTCTTTGAATTTTGGTTTGGTTTTGTTTTTTTATTCTTTTATTTCATCCTGACTCTTTCTCTAACTGCACTTGTATTTACTACCTGTCAGTTGTGTAGTTAACTGTTAGAAAGCAATACATGCCAATCGTACATCCCGACACTTGTTTGCTTTTATTCGCTTGCCTGTTTGTTTTCCTGTTTGTTTCATGTTTGGTAGTTTTGTGTTTGTTTGTTTTCAAAGGGGCTTAGTTAAATGCGTTCTGCTCGGCTGAGCTGCCTGTCTGTGTTTCTGGTTGGCTGCCATCAGCCCTCAGACATCAACAGCTGCAGCAGCAGTTTCGTTCTCGGCTCTCTCTTCTTCTCACCTCTTTGAACGCACAGACAGGACCTGTGCTGGGTCCAAAAGCCCTCACACCACACCAGCACTCAACACTCACACAGCAACTCTGCATTGCAACATAGCGTTCCTAATGCCAGCAGCCCAAAACCACCATGCCACACAAATACACTGGTATTTTGCTTAAAACCCCTTGATTTGCCTAAAGCCAGTTGTATGATACAAGTTTTGGTAAACAAAGTGAAAGCATGCCAACAACACCAGCACCTCACACACTTATAATCCATCACTGTTTCCTTGTTGCCCTTTTAAGTGTGCCAGTGTGGTTGATTTCCATGTCACTTGTTTCTCTTGAATAGGTTTGTTGGAGTTGGGGATTGTGATACAGTGCTGTGTTGGTGCAGTTGATTCACTTTAATGTTTTTAAATGTCTGCCATGTTATGGCTGTTGTGCTTCAGTGAGGTAAAAAATTGGTACCACATTCATTGTGTTCATTACCTCACATCTCATCCACTAAGCTGCTGACAGGTCAAGGAAGTGTCTCAGCATGCCCTGCGTGTCCCGCTCAGGAAATTTGACATCTCACGAGCAATTAGTGCAAGCCCAAGCTCACAGGCCTGAGTCGTAATGAAATCTGCAGAATTGTGGCATTGTCTGGGAATGCACGCCTTGCTTTATTAGAGGCCTCGCAAAACAAGCGTGCCGTCATTAAGCTCTCTTGTTAGAGGAGTGCAGATTACTGGGGATGGTGGAGGGCGCAGCATCGCTGCTCGGAGGTGAGAAACGAGAGCCCCTTTGTTTCGTTGTTTGTTTGTTTGTTTTTGTCTGTGTTATTATTGCGATATAATTATTTGCAGTCAGTCAATCGAAATTGGGTATACCATCCTGTTTGTTTGTTTGTTTGTTTGTTTGCATATAAGGCCTCATTCATGCTGATTCTATTTCAGTGGTAATATTTATAGACACATGTAAGTAGTAGAACTGTTGTTCTTGTTTATGTGCTTGTATGCAAATAATGTATATCTTAATGTGTGTGGTTGTGTAACATGTCTGTACATGTGTGTGTGTGTGTATCTTGTCTAGGTTGGTGCGGGAGGTGACTGGCGTGAATGTGAACATGCGGGTGGGAATCCATAGCGGGCGTGTGCACTGTGGGGTGCTCGGTCTGCGCAAGTGGCAGTTTGATGTGTGGTCCAACGACGTCACACTAGCCAATCACATGGAGGCTGGAGGCAAAGCTGGGTGGGTACTCACACCCTCCTCACACCCTCACTCACTTAGTCATATACACTCTTACTCACTCACTCACTCACTCCAACCCCCCCACCCCACCCCACCCCACCCCACATGGTTTCACCAAACATTTGTCTCAAAGTGGAAACTGAGGAAACATGGTTTTGATTAAATCACATTTGATAATATCAGAAATATTTGAAAGCTTGAAATCCATATTTATGTATAATACTTAGGAATATTTGGAAATTGGATTTTGATATTAGGCCCTAGGTCTATAGCCTATCCTTTCCAAAATACTGGTATTTCAGACAGTTTATTTTTTAGTAAACACATGAATTCTAAACAACATTCATTTCATATTTGAAATAGTGTCATATTAACTTCAGGCTTGGTGTCAGTCTTGTGTTGGGTCAGATAGGAAGCTTGAAACAGGTATTTCAAGCCCATCAAATTATTGTGTGTGTGTGTGTGTGTGTGTGTCTGTGCATTTGTGTACGTCCTCCTCCCAGACGGATCCATATCACCAAAGCCACGCTGAACTACCTGAATGGAGACTATGATGTGGAACCGGGCTACGGGGGAGAAAGGAACGTGTATCTGAAGAAGCACAACATTGAAACCTACCTCATAGTGGGATGCAGTCAGAAACGGGTAGAGTTGCCATCCTCCATCCTCTCTCTTGTGTAGATTATAGCTGAACCCCATTTTGCCAACTGAGAAGGTTTTTCTCATGAATCCTCTCTCTCTCCCCCCTCTCTCTTCCTCCCCCTCCCTCTCTCTCCCCATGCTTCACTAACAGCACCTGCCTCTGTGGCTGGTCCTGCTTATTTTAGAATAACTGACAGAAATCCAATTTTTGCTGTCTCGGCATCCGTTTATAAACAACCTGGCCTGGTTTGAATGCAGGCCTGCCATTTATACACTGTTGTCATTTAATTTCCACCTCATTTCACTGTGGAAGGCCTTTCGTTACATGGGCATCTTGAATAAACAAACTTTTTCCCCCCTTCCATTTTGTCCAAACTCGTTTATTTTCTTTGAGATTTCTTTCGTATCCTCTTCACCATTTTCTTGTCGTTCCATTCCATTTTTGGGAGGCTTTGCAGATCATAATACCACTCTTCAGACCACTGGCATCCCATACTCTGCCCAGCTGTGTAGATGCTTTTTTTGTATCTGTTGCTTGTTAACATTATGGATTTGGAACTTTTGTCCGACTCGTGGCAATCGCTGTCTGTGTGCCCCAGAAAGAAGAGAAGGCCATGATCGCCAAAATGAACCGGCAGCGGACCAACTCAGTCACCCACAACACTGCACACTGGACCGACCGGCCCTTCTACAACCACCTGGGCAGCAATCAGGTCTCCAAGGAGATGAAAAGGATGGTAAGCACAAGCAGATTCACATGTAGCTGTAAAAATGCTCCTCGGTCCTCCACACACATGCACATATACATACACATACACATACTGTACACGCACATATACATACACATACACATACTGTACACATACACATACATACACACGTGCCCCTATACGTACACATATACACACAAACGGGTAGTTTCTGCAGACATTTGTTTCAGAAGACTTCAGCACTTCCCAGAAGATTCTCAGACATTTATGAGAATCGCATTGTAAGTGAAGAAGTCGGGAGCTTAAGGCCAAGTGTTTGTGGAGGTGTAGAAGCATATCAGGAAGCAGCCAAAGATGACATTAAAAGATTTGAAATTGCATGCCTTTTGAGTGCCTCGTAATTCTTACCATTTTCCTATCAGGAGGTGTATTTGATTCTCACGCATAGTGTATGCTAGATGTTTCACCACCGCTGCCACATATCTGCATTGGGTTGAGGTTTTTTTCAAAAGTCACTTTCAGTGTGTTAATAGAGTCTGAGGAGACCCAGAATATAATAGTGTTTTATACTTGGCTCACTATTTCCTGACAATGCCCCTCCCCCTTTTTTCCTGAGCACTCCTCTTTATTTCCTCTCTCTCTCTCTCTCTCTCTCTCTCTCTCTCTCTCTCTCTCTCTCTCTTTCTCTCTCCCGTTAATGCAGAGGGCCCAAGGGGACCCCTGCTCAGATTAAATAAAAGTTTGATTGCCTCAAAAGGCGTGCACAGGGATTTTAATTAGGCAGAAGGGATGCCACAATTAGGCCTCTGTCTAGAACCCCTCTGGGACCCTCCTTACCTCCGTGCTTTTATGTACTACTCCCTTCCTCCTGCTCCTCCTGCTCCTCCTCTTCAGTGTTCACATGATGAAGAGCGACTCTGAGGCGTTGGTGCCTTGGCTCTCCAGGCTCTTTAGATGAGGCCTTCCTCTCATGGCGAATGTAGAGGGAAAGAACAGAAAGCTACTGTGTGGTTTATCTTGTCATCACCCTCTTCTGGAAAGTTCCAGTGTTTCCCCAAGAGGCTTGACACCACCCACAGGTGTGACTAGACAGGGTCTTAGCTGCTAAGAGGTGTAGCGCTCTCCAGAGTGTGATGGGACCTGCATGTGATTAGGCCTTGAGTGGAAAAGTCTCTGATTGTGTGTGTGAGTAAGTGTGAGTAAGTGTGAGTGGCCTGGTGTGTATGTGTGTGCGTGTACCAAAGATCCTCATGGCACAAGGCTGGGTGCGGTGGAGGAGCAGAATCTCTAGATGAGTGTGTATGTGTGATTGTGTGTAAATGTGTGTGTGTGTGTGTGTGTGTGTCTGTATGAATGCTTGCTCATGCGGAGGCATCACCTGCTTCCCCAGGGAAACTCCCTTTGCCACAAAAACAACAGCCACTCTGTGCTGCGTTGTCCCCATGTGACACATCAACTTTATTTATTTATTTGCTTTTGATTTATTTTTTGCTCCTACTTTTATCTTTTTTTCCATCCTCTTGTAGATAGAATGGTATAAGTGCATCTTGAAGAATCTGACTTGAGATCCCCCGTAATAGCAGCTGATAATTCTACGACTTACGGCTTAACAGTAGTACTGGAGGCACTGGTCTGCAGAGGGAGTTGATTTACTGGGACCAGAAATGACCCAGAACAGCTGCAATTTGTTGGCCCAATTTGATTGAGGTGATCTGTAATTTTGGAAAAATTGCAAACATTCCTCCTGCCACTTTGAACATATTTTATTTACTGAAGAGGAAGGAGAATGAAAAATGTCCCAAAGAGGCTGCAAGTTTTGTCCTTTTGTCCTTTTCTTTATCTCTTTCTCTCTTTATCTTTCTCTCTCTTTCTCTCTCTCTCTCATTTACTCTCTTCTTTCTCTCTTTCTGTCCCTCCCTCTTGTTCTTCCCTGTGGTACTGCCTTCACCCAAGCAGAAATGAGTTATGAGGTGCCCAGGCCATCAGCGCCTGTGCCTGCAGCGAGACCATTTATCACAGAACTCTTATCTCACTGAGTTCCAGCCACTTGGAGGGCCTCACCTTCTGTTTACAGTCGGACCACTATATGATAGTATATGATCACTATGGT
Organism: Tenualosa thibaudeaui; assembly: GCA_027481765.1. NCBI lineage: Eukaryota > Metazoa > Chordata > Actinopteri > Clupeiformes > Clupeidae > Tenualosa > Tenualosa thibaudeaui. The sequence goes on from JAIFZK010000071.1 coordinate 1,109,463, forward strand.
GGCTGTTTGAAAAAGCATATCAGAATTAAAGTGCATCACCTCTGTGTGTGGAGGTTTTTTCTCTGTGGAATGTAATTGACTCTGTTTTGAATGTGTTTATGTTAGATAATCTGATCCTGACTATTTTTTGTTTGACCAGTAATTGCCAGCCTTGTGTCGCGGTCATTTATTAGAGTGAAATCTGTGTTACTCTGACGTATTTATAACAGTTCTATTAATGCCTTGTCCTGCTGCTGTTTTACCAGAGGGGGGCACTGTGGCTCCATTATATTTGCAAAGTTGAGCAAGAGCAAAGTTGCCATACAAGTAATATCTACCTATGAATTTGTTTCGATGTGTTATTGAACTGTTGGAGGACAGTTGAGTTGTCAACCATCATCCTCATCAAGTGGTTTCTTCTTTGTGTTCTTTTCATTTCTCTAGGGCTTTGAAGATCCCAAGGACAAGTAAGTAGCAAAACAAATGTTCTTTCTCTCTCTATTTCTTTTTCTCTGGTCTCTTCTTCTCTCGTCTTCCTCAGACTCTGTTTGCCTATCTCTTGGAACAAGCGTGGCTGGTCATGCCTCTTTCAGGCCATGCTGGTTAGATGTTGGATGTATTGATTCTTATGAGGGGTCTGTTCTTATAAGGTCTTATGATGGTCTTTCATCATTGTCACACAGACCTTCACAAGCAATACCAGCATCTTTCCTGAATGGTGAAAGAACAACAGTAATTCCCTTGGTGTTGTAAAGGACTGTGGGATTGACAATGCATGAGTAGTGGTAGAGGCAGTTCTACAAGTAAGAACATTCCAGGACGTACCATACAACATCAGTTTAGATGCAATCATGCCTTTTTCTTAACCACTCCCAGCAATATCAGTCAGAGAACCATGTCTCTTGTCACACATCATTGTCACAGAGTTCCTGGTTTGTACCGTTGGTCTCCATTTTTTAAACTGGATTTGCAAAACTTGGTTTTGCTTGTTCAGTGCTTGGTTTTGCTTGTTCAGTGTTCAGTCTGGTCTGACAGCAGAGGGGCTCAGCAGTGGTTCTGGCCTAGAGCCAAGAAAGGCCTAGAGATGTACCAGAGTCAGGGGCCATCTGCTATCTGGGTCAAGGGCAACCGGAATTATCAACAGCCAAAACACACCCCATCAGAGAAGACTACACTAGTGTTGTGAAGGCCTTGATTAAGAGCCTTGATTATAATGGCACTCAAGGTCACAGAGCTCACTGATTATATTGGTTGGTGCAGCAATATACATGCAAGGGCTTTCATGGCTTTGGTCCAAACCGGATTGCAGTAATGTTATAACCACAGAGCCTATTCTGAAGGTCAGTCTCATCACATGCTACAGTCTTGACATTTTCATGTAAGGCTGTTTTCAGTGCTGTAGTTAGGTGTGTATGGGCCACAATTTCCACATCATCTTCTTGCTGTGTTTCATGGAGTTGCGCTTGATGCAGTTTTGTTCTGTTGTCATCATGAAAGAGAGTTTAAATTTGATTTGATTCTGCAGGTGATCATTTCTCTAAAGGTAAAGGTGGACTGAAAGTTATGCATTCATACCTAATCTCACATGCTTGCTACTTTGCTTGTTTTGGTTGGTTTTGGTTTGTTTTGTTTTGGCTTGGCTAAGTTTTGGTCCAGTTTCCAGGTTGTTCTCTCTCTGGCTTGACCTGATGTAGTGATGGTTTGGTGGTGGGAATGCCAAGTGGCCTGAACACATGCTGATTACTGTAGTAATCCACAGACACTCTACCAAAATGTACAGTAATTTTTTGCTTGATCAAGACTGCGAAGATGCCGTCAGCATGGTGCAGGAAGAGTGTGTGTGTGAGAGAGAGAGAGAGAGAGTGGGGAAAAAACAGCGTTGTTGTCTTGTGTTATCTAGACATTTCATTTTCAGAAACACGCAGGAGAACCTGAACCCCGAGGACGAGGTGGACGAGTTTCTGGGCCGGGCCATTGACGCACGCAGCATCGACCGGCTGCGCTCCGAACACGTCAAGAAGTTTCTCCTCACCTTCCGAGAGCCAGACCTGGAGAAGAAGGTGGCCATTTTTATGATTGTCCTATTTTTTTGTCCTATTGTCTGTCTAATTGTGCTTTTAACTCTGGGGAAGAGAGTGGAAGAGAGAAACGGGGGAGGGAGTTCAGGAAGAGTTGCCTGTCCCATTCTCACATAGGCTGAATGGTTTTAAAAATCTGACACCTAATATGATCACTGAATGAAAGACACAGCCAAAACAAAGCCAACAAATTATGTGTGAATGGCTGTTAGAGTTCTCTACAGAGGGAGATCTGGCCTGTGGATTGTCAATGATTCTACATTCAAGCCGTACCTGAATCAGAAGACTTTATCTGCTGATGGACATACTCTTGAATTCTCTTGTCTGTTTGTGGGATGGAGGCAAACACTGCAGTAGTACTTGCTGTAGTTGTTACCTTCTCTACAAACTGCCCCTCTGCTCAACACACACACACACACACACACACACACACACACACACATACAGACACACGGACAATCACTCAGCCCAGCCTCTTTCAAGCCTGCTAGTAATCACTCCTGTGTTCAACAGCATCCTTCTCAGTCATGCTTACAGCGACACAGTAAGGAGCAGAAAAATGTCAGGTTTAAAAGGAGAGGGAGAGAGAGAGCGACTGCGGAAAGGAGAGGGAGAGAGAGAGCGACTGCAGAGAGGTTTAAGTTTGGTCTGCAGCTGAAGGTCAAAACCAGCAGGGAAAATGGAGCATTAGAGCAGAGGTAAGACACTGCAGAATTGCAGAAACAAGAGAGAAGGAGAGAAGAAAGGGCAGAGTCGGGTCTCTTCTTTTCTCCTCTGGGGCCTCCCTTTGCTTTGGCTGGTGGCTAGCAGACCCTTTTTTTCGGGGATCTAGATCAAAAGGCCTTTGTTTAGAATGTCTCCGGTAATTGAAGGCAGAATTAATTACAGCTTTGTGTTCTTCTCCATTAAGCTCACACTCAAAGCGCCACCATTTGGACACTTGATGTCCGTTAGAACATATGAGCGGGTCCATTTACTTTTGTAATCTTTTAGCGGGCCATTTTTTTCATCTGCTGGTGTTTACACACTAATTACACCCTAATGTGCATAATCTGTAATCTGACCAGGCTTTTATAGAGCTGGAGATTAGCTTTTGGTGTGGAGGCGAAGTTGTCACCATGTTCCTAACAGCAGCACACACACACACACACACACAAAGAAGTCCAGTGTTTAAACAATGTGTGCAGACATGAAATACTTTTTCTGATTCATGAATAGAGTATTATTCATTCGCTGATACAGAGGCATAGACTGATGTGTCTTTGATTTTCTCTCTCTCTCTCTCTCTCCCCTTCCCTCCTGCCTTTCAGTACTCTAAACAGGTGGACTCCAGGTTTGGGGCATACGTGGCCTGTGCCTCTCTCGTCTTCTTGTTTATATGCTTCATTCAGATTGTCATCGTGCCACAGTAAGTGAAGCCTGCATGTCTCAGAAAGGTCTCTGTAAAAATGTGTGCTGACAGAGACGCGTCTTACTTGTCAATTGCAAGAGTGCATAGGGTCACGCAGTGTCACTCACACACACACACACACACACACACACACACACACACACACACACACATTGTTCTCTATTTTTTCAGCCTTCTTGCATTACTCTCTACTAAGAAAACCTCTTTATTGTTGCTGTTCCAGTTCGAGCCTGATGATTGGGTTTTATGTGACGTGTCTGATTCTCCTGATGGTGGTCATGTTCATCTCTGCTATATACTCATGTTTTGGGGTGAGTTAGCGCGTCTCCACAGCTGCTCATTGCCAGCACAGCCATATTTATTCAGCTACTCACGAAACAACTGCTGCTGTCAAAGCAATTATAACCTGTGTGATCTGATTATCTTACATAGTAATTATCACTTCAGCAACCAAATACAGTTCAGTTTGTGAATTGCTGTACTGTTTTTTCTGGCTAGCCCATGCGGTAACAGTCACTACTGAGAGGCCTTTGCACCCTAATTCTTCCCCCCACTCCCAGCCTTCCCTTCCCCCCCTCCCCCCCTCTCCAAGAGATGATACTTGCCAAAGTGACAGAAAAATGATGTTCAATGGTATCTGAATTTCTGGGCCATTGTGGTTCTAGCTGCACATGTTCTGACAGCATAAACAAACCGGAACAGATGATCTGTGTGGGCTTCATTGATCGCTTTTCATTCACGGTCCTCCTCCCCACGGGCCGTGATGACTCATGCCGCGCAGAACAAAGACAGAACTGAGAGGTTCCACGCCTTTGTCTGAAATGACAGGTTACCATTCACTGTAGCTCCAGTGTTAGTCAGAAAAAGGGTGTTTGTCAAAACAGCTCCACCAAAGCCTCTGGTTCATGCAATTGACAGCTAAAAAAAATCATTAGCTCTCAAGGCGCCTACAAGTAGTGTTTATTTCTTTTTTTTAATTTGTGAGTGCCAAAAGCAGGTGTTAATTTTACTGTCAGTGGTTCTGTCTGAAATTACTTTAATATGTTAAAGTGGACACATTTGTAATTACATTTGCCTAAGTAAAGCTGTTTGTGTGTGTACACACAAATACAAACACATAATTTCAAGAAAGACATCCTGCAACATCCTACAGCACCACATGACTCCTAGCTATTTTTTGTTTGGGTTCTGTCTGTTTGTCTTATTTGTCCGTTGGGTATATTGTTGTCTCCTCTGCCTCTTTGTTACAGTGTAAGGTGTGTATTAGAAATGCATAAATAGCCTACTATCATGCTGTCAGTGTAGGCTACAGGAGCGATGGGACATTTTGGTAGGTGAAGATGGACAGGGAACATTTTCTCTATTCAAGTTGCCTTGTGGCATACACAATTCTTACAGCTGTACTGTGGCACCACTGTGAACTCGCTAAAGCGATGGTCTACAGAATATTTCAAAAGCTTCCCCCCTCATTTTTTCACAAATCACACCCAGGTTATATTTGTATGTTTTTGTTTTCCATCTGTTCTATTGTCCTTATTTGTGCTTGCCAACCTCCCGTTCACGTTTGCTAGTGTCTGTGTTGGTGACATCTGCCGATTAGTGTCGTCTGTTTTCATGGATAATGTCTCTGCTCCCCCACCCCCGTCTTGCTCTCTCTCCACCTCCGCCTGCAGCTCTTCCCAGTGCCTCTGCAGACGCTTTCCAAGCGCATCGTCCAGTCCCGGCTGAACAGCACTCTGGTGGGTGTCTTCACCATCCTCCTGGTGTTCCTCTCTGCCTTCATCAACATTGTGAGTCACGGTACCACTTCAAGCTTCTTGTTCATTTATTTATTTATTTGTTGACTTACTTAGGTTGGTGTGCTTGTTTGTATGCAAACAGACAGCTGACTAATCACCAACTTGTGGGCCCCCCAAAGAAAACACGCCGCTCAGTGTGTTGATCCTCACAGTAATCACCATATTGACAATTACATTGCGCTTGAGGCCAAGCAGTGAGGAGAGGAGGTTCATTTAAATTCTGCGGATGCCGGATGTTCCGCAAAGAACAGATGCTGGATGGTGTTGGCTGTGGCATGCTTTATGACGGTGTTGTCATGATTCTGACCTCGGAGGAAAATCAAACCAGTTTTATCAAGCCTCATATTAATGAATGTGCTTTCATAAGTCTGGCATGTGGTGAAATACTTGGACCGCTTTGACCTTCCTCACTCTATTGCTCACTCTCTCACTCTCTATCTATCTATCTATTTATTTATTTATTCATTTATTTATTCATTTATTTATTATATTATGCATTTATTATATTTCTCTTTCTCTCTCTCTCTCTTAATTCTGTACTATTCAATTCAAGTGAGTTTTATTGCCATGCCAAAAAATTTTGTACTGCAAAGCAGAGCAAGTTTACACACAGACTACAGCTGTACTGCTGTCCCCTCAGTTCACCTGCAGCACAGCCAACCTGCGGATGTGCCTGGGCCGGGAGTTCAACGTGAGCCCCAGCAGTGTCAACGCTTGCCATGTGCGTCGCTCTGCTTTCAACTACTCCCTGGGCACAGTAGAGGGCTTCTGCGGCAGCACCTCGCCCAGCTGCAATTTCCCCGAGGTAGGCACAGCCCTCGGCCAGGCTTCAGCCGGAGTTAGCTGGAGTCATAGTAGCAGCCAAACACACTCTTGCAGCTTCAAAATGAGAATTACAGTTGGTGAAGGAGTATGAAGTTTATAGACTAAATCGCACTTTTCAGTTTGAGAGACTGGGCATCATATGTGCTTTTGTAGAATTGTATTCACATGCCAGTGTATCTGTGTTCTATCATCATGGTTACAGAGGCAAATCTGTAAAGACGATGCATAACAATATTCAGTTTATTAAGATGTTTGAAGAGAACAGTTGTTTTTTACACCTAATGCAATTAACCAACTCTCTCTCTCCATCTCCACTCCCTCCTTCTTCTCTCTCATCTTTCTTCATCCTCTTCATCTCTCTCTCTTTCTGTCTTTCTGTACTTTCATTTCTGTCTCTCTGTCACCCCTCCATCTTTCTCCTCCCTCTATTTCATTTTCTGTCTCTCTCTGCAGTACTTCTCGTCGTGTGTTCTGCTCAGTCTGCTGGCCTGCTCCGTGTTCCTGCAGGTGAGCAGCATCGGGAAACTTTTCCTCATGCTCTTCATCGAGGTGCTCTACGTGCTCATCATGGAGGTGCCCGAGGTCAGCCTCTTTGACAACGTGGACCTGCTGGTCATGGCCAACGCCATGTGAGTCATCCCACATCTCCAGACACGCATCGGACAGAGACATGGGATAGATTTCTGTATCAATCCACAGCCCTTTGCTGTTGGTAAGAAAAGGAACGAGAAAATGTGATACTACAAAGACTGACCAGTGAGCCAGCAGCTAACACTAACTGAATGGGGTACAGAAACTAACTTTCAGTTTCATTTTCTTATGCCCTATTAATTAGATGCAGTTTGCTATTCAGTCTATGTTGTTATCAAATTTTGTCATTCTCTTTCCTACTGACAGCACTGGGTGGCCTCAACCAACAGGGCTAAGGATTATATCACGCCTTATTTCTCCTTTCTCCTCTTGATTGACAGTAGTGTTTTTTCATGAATCTAGTGTAAAGTGTGTCTATACCATATAGAGCTGTAATATACACATGTATTTATCAACTTGGCTAAATTAGCTGTCAAATTCTGTCAAAACCTCCATTAATTAGTGAAACTCTAAAAATAGCAATAGCCTATATATCTTTTTTGCTAGCCATTTTAAACACAGAAACTAATTCAAAAAGCCCGACCTCCGTGTCTTTTGACTAAGTGCTTTAATGAGTGGACCTGACACGGTATTTAAGAGCTTTGGCTCGGACGAGGATGTGCCCTTGGATTATGAATCTTGCTGATTCATTATTTGGGGTTTTTTTCTATAAAGGCATATCTATTTGAACAAGCACATATGGAAATGACTGAGCAGGGGCTCAGCCACAGCTGACCTCTATCTCTAATCACAGCAGACCCATCCAGTCCTCACTGGCACTCCCACAGCCTGAGTGGGAGGGTTATGGATGGATGGCTGGGTTTGCTCTGAGACGCATTCATTTATTTTAAGAGTCACAGGCCGCAAATGAACGTTCAATTCAATTTCAAGTTTTTGTGGTTGTTTTATTTATTTATTTAAAAAAAAGGTCTAGCAGTGCATTAGCTCGCTGGTAGTAACAGATGTCCCCTTCTGAATATGGATTTGGCTATTCATGTCACGTGTTTCGTTGATGAAGTGCTTGCTATTGCTTCTCATCTTAAGTCTCTCTGAAGTGTTACTTCTCTTTTTGTTCTCTCTGTCTCTCAACAGTCACCACATCAATGGAACAAGGTAAGTCACAGCCAGATACCTTATGCACAGACAAATTATAGTTGGAGAAGTAATGGTGTTCTCCTCTGGTAATTCAATATGGAGGCAATGCCATATTCCAAAAGCTTTCACTGCATTCTTCTTTTCCTGAGATGGGTTATTTTGTACAGCAACACCTGGGTGATAACAAATTGCTGTCAAAGCACATTGTTGTATTGATGGCTTTGTACGGCAGTTGATATGATTGAATTATCTTGCTTGTTGCTGCCTTTTGGTGTGTGGAAAGCTGTAGAGTTGTTTTTTGTGTGTGGTGTTTATTTGGCAGCTGCATGACTGACTCCAAGGTGCCACTGAAGATTGTGACTCCAGTGGTCATCACAGTGTTTGTGCTGGCTCTTTACCTCCACGCTCAACAGGTGGAATCCACAGCCAGGCTGGACTTCCTGTGGAAGCTACAGGTGTGTGTGTGTGTGTGTGTGTGAATTCGAAGAACTTCACCATTGACTTATTTCTCTTCAAATTCGCATGGACTTACTTTACACCTGCTATTTGTGTAGTATGTCACTATGATGGGGAGGTTACACAAAGGCCAAGACTTTGTAGTTGCCTTTGAAACGGCAGCTCTCTACAAACCGCAAGCTTCTTCAAATGAAGTCTGTACTTATCAAACACCAGTCTTGGCATTCACATAATTGAATTGTGAGCTCAAGGCAAATCAAATCAGGATCCCAAAGTAAAAACCATATTACTGTTTATGGAATTAGCGGCGGCTAAGGCCTGCTGGTAAGAGGGGAAGCCCCGAGCCCAAGGAGAAAAGGATGTCTGCCAATCGAATCAGCCTGATTCTCAGAGGTATCATCCAACACTTAATCCAATCAGGACTCCTCAGTGTGGTCTTCTGTGTTGAAGGTCTAGAACTAGTAGAATACTACATTGTTGCACAAATAGAACAAATATTGATGAATTAGTCTATTTGCGAAGCAGCAGCAGTCGTCTGTTTTCCTTTACCGTTCATGCTCTGCGAAGAGGCCATTTTACAGATTTGTTTAGTATTCGTAACATTAACTGTAGCAGATTTGTTTGAGGTTCATCACAAAAGAGATTGACATTTAGTGATGGTTAAATAATGAGGATCAGATATGTCAGTAGCACATTTACTGTATTGTAAAACTGTGGGAGGTAGCTCACTTGTATGTTAGGTTGTCAATTATGTGTCATATCTGCCCTTTTTTTCCATGGTTGACTTGATCCCTTTCATTCCCAATCTGTTGGATATGACCAATTCGTAGAGCAAAAGTGGCCTCTTTTCCAATCACTGTGACTGCATCCACCCCTTACAGGCCACTGAGGAGAAGGAAGAGATGGAGGAGCTGCAGGCCTACAACCGCCGGCTCCTGCACAACATCCTGCCCAAAGACGTAGCGGCGCACTTCCTGCAGCGAGAGCGGCGCAACGACGAGCTCTACTACCAGTCGTGCGAGTGCGTGGCCGTCATGTTCGCCTCCATCAGCAACTTCTCCGAGTTCTACGTTGAGCTGGAGGCCAACAACGAGGGTGTGGAGTGCCTGAGGCTTCTCAACGAGATCATTGCCGACTTTGACGAGGTATGCATCATCATTTGAAAAGGTGCTTTCTGTGCCTACACTATTTATTTGTTTCTGTAAAGCATGTTTGTGTTCTGTCAAACCATCTATTGCTCCACCATCTTTGGCTGCCTTTGATTCTACTTTTGTTTGATTTATTATGCTTAGTGTTTTGGCTTAGAAGGATTTAGGTTTTGATTCTTGTTCGTGTATGAAGGCATTGGTGTTTGTTTGCAGTTTATCTTCATAAAATATCTTCAGCTTAATGAGCTAAAATTGGAAGCCCAGGGAGAAACCAGGTCAGCAGTACTTTGATCAGTGATGATGATATTGCTGAGTAGCAAACACCTAGACCCCCAGAGGCGATGGAGTTTAGTTATTAGTGTGGAGCAGAGAGCACATCTATAGGATCTTCTTAGCTCAGTCTGCCTGACCTGTTTACTCTTACATCAAGTTCACTGTTGCCTGTTATCTGGCAGGCTAATTTCTTGGTGTCTTAGTTCATTTTGTCAGGACTACAGCAGGATATCCTAAAATCTGATATCCTGATATCCATAAACTGAAGCTTGTCTGTCAAGATGATGGATGCAATTGTGACATGATTATGATTTTTTTTGCCCATTTATTGACTTCTGGGATGATTTTGTTAAACTGGTTTGCCTTCCTCTCTCTCTCTCTTTTCCCCTTAGATAATCAGTGAGGACCGGTTTCGTCAGCTGGAGAAAATCAAGACCATCGGCAGCACTTATATGGCAGCCTCTGGCCTCAACGACTCCACCTATGACAAGACTGGGCGTTCCCACATCCGGGCCCTGGCCGACTACGCCATGCGTCTGATGGAGCAGATGAAGCACATCAACGAGCACTCCTTCAACAACTTCAAGATGAAGATCGGTACACTGATGCACAGCATACATGATGCCATTAGATGGATATTTTTGACACTATTAGTGTGTTTCAGTTCTGATTGCATTCAAGGGATGTATGCAAGGGAAGAGTTTTCAAGTTCTTTTGTTTTTTGTGTCTAGTTCCACCTCACCTGTAGTCAGTCAAAGACTGTCTTCCTTTGAACTTGAACTGCAGCCAAATACATAGTCACATTCAAATACATTTATGTACCAAATGGAAGCAGTGGCACACAGTATAGCACAGCAACATATTATTTACTCTCCCTATCACTTTCACTTATGAGATTGATTGATTGATTGATTGATGGATTGATTCATTTGTATTACAGGACAAATACATAATCTCATAAATGAGAAGTCAGATTAGCCAGATTGTAACTACAAACTCATTTCCATCTGTGGTATGAGGTATGTGTTATAATCCTTGTCTACATACTGTACTTATGAGGATGTGCGTCCCTCTTACAGGTCTCAACATGGGACCCGTGGTGGCTGGGGTCATTGGGGCGCGGAAGCCTCAGTATGACATCTGGGGGAACACAGTGAACGTGGCAAGTCGAATGGACAGCACAGGGGTACCGGAGAGAATCCAGGTGAGAACAAGAGCAATAGGGGTGGGAATCGAGAACTGGATACCAAGTAGAATCGAGAATCTAATGCTTCAATCTACTGGAAGCGTATGCCAACTAAGTCTTTAAGGCCACCATAGTAATATAGTCTTATACTGTAGGTTCAGATGTTGTTACAAACCTATGCAGATTACTTCCTTGACTGCAAGGAATAACAGAATTGATAAAGAATCAGACCGATAAGCAGGATCGACAGTAGCATCAACATTGATAAAATCCTATTAGTTCCTACCCCTTAAGAGCAGCCTGGTTCAAACAAACTAACAAACAAATAAGTGTTGTTTAAATGCTGATGAGTTAATGAGAACACATCAACACATCATTGGTCATATAATATTATAAGTTAAGAATTTGCACATGTGCACTGGTTAGTATTACACAGCAGATACAGTACATGCATACAGTATTAGTGCCTGCAGTATGCTTGGTTAATTTCCCTGGAGAGCATTTTCTCAAGTGCTGTAGGCTACTACTAGTACCATATGGAGCTGTGATGAAATCTATCCAGCTGGTGTAAACTTGCCAATTGAACACTGAGGTGCTCTTTTGCACTCTCTCTCTCTCTCTTTCTCTCTCTGTCTTTCTTTCTTGTATCGCTCAGGTGACCACTGACCTGTACCAGGTCCTCAGCTCCTACAACTACGTCCTCGAGTTCCGAGGGGTCGTGAAGGTCAAGGGCAAAGGGGAAATGACCACCTACTTCCTGAATGGAGGGCCCAGCAGCAGTTAACAGCCCCAACCCTCCGACTCCTGAACAGTGACGGGCAGCTGAGGACACAGTTACTCTGAGAGGGTTGGAGGAGAGGAGAGGGGATGGGATAAGAAGAGAGGAAGGAGGGCAGGCAGTATTTGTGTGCTGCAAGACGAGCTACAGACATACAGGAACACTTGAGTCTGCCCATACTTGGCAAAGGACACTTTTCCGACTCCTTGTCTTTTTATCAAACTGTCCCTCCCCTCTCCTTATCTGCCAGGGTCTGACATGTATGCCTGTCTCCTTTTCAAAAGCACCTGAGGACCTCCACAACACGGTGGCCTTCGAGAGGCGTGTGACACCAAAAGAGGCCAGAGACTTGAAAGCCCGAGTCCAAATGTCCTTGTTTTCCTTTAACTTGAGATGCTTGAGATACAAGAGATGCTTGAACTTAGAAGTGATCTTTTCTGTCTCTCTCTCTCCACCCCTACCCCCCCCTCCACATGGAGGTCAGAGAGGCTCTGATCACCTTGAAGTGACGGATCTCTTTTAAGCTCCAGGAGTTCAGCTCAAGCCGCTGAAAGAACACTGAAATATGTGTACGTGTAAAACACTTTGGCTGTTTTATGTGTATGTCTTAATCCTTCATTGAGCCAGTGTGTGCTTCACGGGGATAACATTGTCTTTGAACACCATCAAGTGGTACAGACGTGGCAGTGTCAAAAACAAAAAATACAAACAACAACAACAACAACAAAAACACTTGGGTGAACTAACATGGCTGCCAAGTCAGAATTGTGGCACTACCAACCCTTTACTGCAGAAGTTCTCCAACTCTGCCTGGGAGGCAACCAGGCTTGCCTGATTCTTGGAAATGAAAGCTTGACAGTGTTACCTGTCTTAGGTACTTGAATGAACAGATTGAGACTGTGCGTGCGTACGTGTGTGCGTGTGTGTGTGTGTGTGTGTGTGTGTGTGTGTGTGTGTGTGTGTGCGCGCACGTGTGTAATATACATGTTGTATTTACACATTCCTCCCCATTCTCCCCATATCCAAATGCTTACACACAGTCACACTGATGCCCATTTAAACTGAAGACACTTTCAATGACGGAGAGAAAGTCCACGTAAGGGTCTTTTGTATTTATGACATTTTTGTATTTTGACTCCAGATACCAAACCTTCAAATATTTTAGATTCTATATTTTCTACATTGATAGATTACAGGTGAGAGAAAGAGAAGTCTATGGACACCAATGTGTATTGAGATGTATATAGCTGACGAAAATGTAATTACAAGCGTGCACATTTATACATTCACTGCAACACAAGAGAACCACATGGTTCTAGTGCTTTGGAACCATGTAGCGCCAAGAACCACATGGTCTGACTTAAGAACCACTGTCAGTCTGACAATATCCCCTCCAACTCTCCCTTTTATTGCTACGCAGGAAGAGAATAGCATCTCCTGAATAGTGGCTTTGGTTACATTCTTACCCACCCAATTTGAACGAGGCAGGACAGGGCAACTGTCCAAAGTTTTTGAAGGTTAAATCAGTTAACAGTGTTAAACATTGAAAGGCCTTTTGAGGTTATTAGCTAGATAGTCTGTTAAAGAAAGCAACAGTGACATGAAACACTGTAGAAAAGGTCAAGTTATTAGCTGTGATGGCAGAAGTCTAGGGAGATGATGTGTTTCGGGTGTCCCAGAGCCATTTCCTTTGCACTGCACTTCTGACAACCCCTTAAGCCCCCCCACCTCCCCAACACTTAATCAGATGGTACGACCCAATGAATGTCCATACACTATTCTCCAAGAGGCCTTTGTAATTGTAGGTGTAGAGGGTGGTTAGGTTTGCCACTGTATATCAATGCCAAGAGGACTTGTGGGAGCCACAAGCACCGATGACCTGCTGTCTTGTTCTTCTTACTGTACCTGTTTTTTGGAAAGACTTCAGCAAGCGCCGGTGTCATCACATTGAAAAAATGCTATTTCAGGTTTCTTAAAACATCTTCCAGAAGTCATTTTTTTCCTCTCCTGCTTAGCCAGCAATTGTAGAATGAGCCATGTTCTGAGTGCAGTTTTGAAATAGATATTGCTTTTGTTTTTTGGACCAAGGCTCTGGCCAATGTTGTACCTTTTAGTGAGGAAACCTATACAGACATCAGGCAAAAGGCTTCCAAGAAACAATGAAGTTGTTTAGAAATATAATCAGGTACACATTCTGCCAACTTATTTCCATTCACTCACCATTTTTAAACAGTGGACATAGATTTTAAAAACTGTTTTGACTCCAGTTCTGTCTAGTTTCATTGCTGTGCTTTAAATGCAGTTCATATTTAGGCTAGGGGTACTTGTGTTTACACTTTTTTTTCAGTGAGAAAGAAAATTTCATTTTTCTCCCCCTCCTTTCAAAGTAAAATTACTGTGGAAGCCTTTAAGGCCAGCTGAATGGGTAAAGAGAGAGAAAAATCAGGTGTGTGCCCCTGCTGTTAAAAACCTGGGTTGACTTTCGCTTATCTGTCATGTCAACACTATGCTGTTTTTTTTTACATTCAAATAAACCACTACAATGTTCAACCTACTCAAGTCTCTGAAGGGTCATCACATCACACTAAATAACAAAATTTTGCTCAAAGTTAACAAAAGCAAAAAAAAAAAAAAAAAATAGATCATGCATGGATTTGGTCATCCACATATCAGCTGCTAAATTAATCAGCAAAAAAAAAGCATCTGCTTCATCTCAAGGTATGACACATGCTTCTGTTGGAGCTATTCAATATTTAATCTACATCACATCACTTCTTCTGTCTAGTCTCCATGTAAACACCTTATGGGAGATCCCCGTATTAAATTCCAGACCTTGTCACTTGATATGCTAGATGATATCCCTGTAACATCGCAGTAGGTGGAGTAGTGGAACAAATGCAATAATGCTGCTAGACATGGATAATTTTAGATGTAGTACCACTGCATCCACAAGGGGGCAGGAGAACACTGCTGCAGTAGAAACTGAAAGATGAATACCAATGCAATAACAAAGCACAAAACTATAGAAAGAGAACTGCCGACCAGTTCTGCAAAGCAGTCACAGCTCCTAGCTGATTCCACACCTTATAGAAACCAGTGTCTTCCAGGTAATGGTACTCCGCACATATGCCAATTCATTTCATTTCACATCGTGCCTTACTCATTCTGTTGCGATTTCTGCATTGATACAAGTGGATTATTTATGTAACGCTCACACCTCATTCACTATATCTTCCCAACAACTTTCTCAAATTTGTGGGTTTTAAGAACAGTTTAAAGTCATAGGAATGTCTGGTGAATGACGCTCATTGATATGAGTGTTCCTGCCTGTAAATAAAAGCCGGTACTGCAGTGTGGTGTGCTCTGGATTAATGCCCATCTGCTAAGATTGTAATGAGCCCCCACTGTCACACAGATACAGACACACTAACACATTTCACAAGATCTTGTTTTAGTTTTCTCTTGTTCTGTCAACTTGTCCTCATAACCCCAATAAGCACTGATACTTGAACCTAAAAGAACCCAAATTATGTCTGATGTGAGTGAGAGTAGTCAAAACAACACACCGAGTTGAGGTATTTGACTCTTTTAAAAGAAAACATCTTGAATAATAATCACAGTCGCAATAATCAAATGTCTGGACTGCTAATGCATCTGGAAATGTACCAGACTTTACAAAGCTGATGAAAGGTTTTCTCACAGAGCAACTGGTGAAAAAATACAGTTGATTTCAAGTTGTATATTTGACCCATGTTAATTGTCATCAGATTTGACTACTTTTCTTGCCAGTGTCCGATTACAATCAACTGTTTGGGCAGATACCCAGACGACTTTGATGGCACACCAGCTGATCAATGTGAAATTCAATGTCTTTTCTCTGGAGTTTGCTCAAGCTGATTTGGTGCACACTTTGTCTTGCATCTAGTGACTGCATAGGAGACTACATCCAGTTAAGTGTGGAGGCTTCAGCTGTTTGTTTATAGGTCTTCTTGAACAGACAGCATATATTCATGAGACATAATCATCCAGCCGACCAGACAAAACAACAACAAAAAAATCTAACTGAATGAATTTAAAAACAAAACAAAAAATAACATAAATAGCCCGATACAAAGAGTTCAAGACGTAACAGTTTGCCAGCAGCAGACAATTTGCACCATAACCTGCAGTGCCCCAAGCATCACAAGAAGGCGTTGTCATCGAGGTGGGAGAGAGCTGCCTTCCCCATTAAATAACAGTGCCGCTTCAAGGCAATGTCCCATCCGTCAGGCAGCACCTGGGACGACATCAAAGAGCTGAAGGAGAGACATATCCATCAAATGTGTGTGTGTGTGTGTGTGTGTGAGAGAGAGACAGTGAGAATGTGAAGATGATTCCCTTGCACAGCAGAGCATTCCAGAGACAGCTGTATGACACACTGCGTGTATTAAAAAAGGAAAATGTCATAGCAAAAACTTAATGGGCTTCTAGAGGGTTGCAAAGTGATGAATGATGGCCGAAGATTGCATTTTCAACTCCATTTCTAAGGACCATGTTTAGTCTGCTGGTGTGAGTATGAAAGCCTGATGACTGTAACACCAGTGACAGCAGTCCCAATATTCCCACTGATTAAATTGCATATTTTTCTTTTTTTTGTTTTTGTTTATTAAACCATCCTCCTGAAGTTTTTTTTTCCTTTTGTTTTTGAAGATGTCTACTTATGGTAACAGTAAATAAAACAATCACAAAAAATAAATAGCTACCGCATGGCTGCTTAGTTGGTCATTGATTTGTAAGTATTCCGTGCATCTAATGTGGCCATAATATAATGTCCATGAGGAAAACCAGAGCTCTCCACTCATTATGACATCAACAAAGACTGACATTGACCAATCACACACCACACTCTCTAACTTAAACACACTACCATTATTCTGGATGTCAGAGCCCTCGCTAATCTGCCAAACATGATGGCTTCTCTGTCGGCCATCTTGGTGGAGGAGCTGAAGCTGAACATGCTAAATACCCTGAAGACGGCAGATAGCATTCTTTTTGAGACTCAGGGCTTTTGCCCTGCAGTCCTAGCTTGCGCACGTAGCTAAGCACAGACACGGCTTCAGCTTTTGCCTCTAGGGCTACAGTGGAATCCCAGTCCAGTTCACCTGGGGGAATGAGGGAAAGGGAGAAAGACCCCCTCTGCATCCCCTCCAGTCTGATCGCTTAACAAGCACCCCTAGGCGGTGTGTGTGTGTGCGTGTGTGTGTGTGTGTCAGCGTGACAGTGTGTTTGAGCGTGAGTGGCTGGGCTGGAGGATGACTGGTCAGACGTTGTAGTCAGGAGCTTTGCCTTGGAGCAGGCGCAGGCGTATCTGAAGCGTGATGAAGGCGCCCACTGTCACATGAAAGAGGATCTGCCACATGTTGCGCAGTTCGTACAGGTACATGTTGCACAGGCAGATGAGGGCAAATGCCAGGAAGGACTTGATGTTCCTCCACACAGAGTAGTAGGCAAACAGGTAACACTGGAGGGGGAGAGGAGGGGAGGAGAAGACATCACATGGGGCAAAGGTGGGAAACAACAGAATATTGAACCATCATGGGAGGCCACAGTTTTGTGTCTGTGAACTGTACAGCTCAAACAAGGACAACATACCCACACACACGCACAGACAAACACACACTATGCCAAGAGGCCACAAGGTTCTCAATTATTGATTATTCTATGGATTTATACTCAGAGTTTATGATGAGATTCCAATTATTCTCACTAATCAGCTATGTAATGAGCACACAAAATAATGATACAAACAAACCCACACAAACACAATGCTGCAGAGTTGCAGACACAAAACATCTGGCCACTTGCATTCCCCTCAGAGCACAGTGAGAGGGAAATCAAAGCGTCTGTGTGCAATACAGAGACGCTACACTAGCTCCACACCAGCTGACGCGTCACAAACACGAGGCCGTCTCGCCTCGTCCAATCTGTCGCCGTAACGACCCAATCTGGTCGACAGAGAGGCATATCCTTAGACTCAGCACAATTTTGCCAACAGACTGTGGTCTAACGGGCAGTGCGCTATAAACACTAATCTTTTAAATTGGATGGACCGCACTGATTTTTAATACCAATCAGCAAAACATACACTCTTGAAATTATAAGGAGAGAGAGATGAACAGTTGGCATTGTGCAGTCTTTAAAGAGATGAGCCAAACCAGAACATTTAATGAGCGGGTCATTTGTTTGCCATTATGCAAACATTCCCTTAATATCCGTTTAATAATCGAACTAAAAAGACACTTCTGTGCCTTTTGACTTTTGTACAGGAGTGCAATATGTAAATGTGCCAGTGTGTTGGGGATCACTTCATTACTGCCATCCTGGGAAGTAATAATAATTAAACAAGTGTGTAAAGTGTTTCACGGTGAAGCAGTGAAGACATAAACAGACATGTGGGAAAGAGTCTGAATGAATAAGAGAGAGAGAAAGAGAGAGAGAGAGACAGAATAATAAGGTAGGGGAAGTGTGAGAGATTAAGAGAGGGAGGGAGGGAGGAAGAGGGAAGCAGGAGAACAAGGTATAACATGGAAGAAGTGAACAAGGGAGACACATGAAAAGAAAGAGATGAATGAAATGGCACACAGCCAGGCGGACAGTAACTTAGTCAGCCAGTGACAGACAGCAACCCCAACGCCCTCCCACACAACCCACAACGCACCCCACCCCACCCCACCCCAGCAAAGCCATCTCTCACCTGATACAGACAGGCTGCCGTCCCCAGGAAGAAGGCAATCACGTAATTAAAATCCTCATCCTCATTCTGTATACAGGGGCCGAATACAAATAGGAGAGAGAGAGGGGAGAGAAGGAGAGGGGAGAGGGAGAGAGAGAGAAACAGAGAGACAGAGAGACTTACGTCAGAAACGCACACATTAGGACAGAGGACAGAAGAAGGTAATGCTAAAGCATAGAGATAAATTAGGCTACTGTACATAGCCCCGGGCTATCAAGACGCACTGGTAGGGTTATCACCTTAGTGCTGCAATGCGCAACCACTCCATATGCATACAACAGGAATGAAGACAGTTCTGGATCTTTTTACTGGGGTTTATAGCATATGACAGAGTGTAGAGCAAGATATCTGAGGGGTCAAGCTATATATATATATATACTTTAAGATACATACATTAGGTACTGTCTTCATTACATCTTACCTGGTAGTGTTGTCTGTCAACTGACCAACAGAGCCTTGCTTTATGACCTGACCAAAAGAATATAAGACCCTACAAGGGAGGAGGGGTCTTCAACCGAACAATACCCTTTGGCAGTAAGGACTGTGTGGAACACATGTTGGTGAGTTTGCCTTTAAAAACCTACACCATCTTTAGATTGCATTTAAAAGTACTATGAGGATTTAACAACATCCAAAAATGGCCTAGAAATGGCAACAGAATATGAGGAAACAAATGTGCCTTTCTTCTGTTTCACAGACTTTAGCATATAAAAAAGCAAGCGCTGGCCAGGATCTTCCATAACAACATGTTGTGCAACATATGGTGGTGTATTAAATACAATGCAAGAGTCCAAGTGTGGATGTGTACAACGACA
Organism: Tenualosa thibaudeaui; assembly: GCA_027481765.1. Taxonomy (NCBI): domain Eukaryota; kingdom Metazoa; phylum Chordata; class Actinopteri; order Clupeiformes; family Clupeidae; genus Tenualosa; species Tenualosa thibaudeaui. The sequence goes on from JAIFZK010000071.1 coordinate 1,128,708, forward strand.
TAAATTGAATCCAACAGAATCCCATGTGGCTGCAGTAACCCTCCCAGGCTGGCCCCTACCTGTAGTATGCTCTCAATGGCGTGCACCCCGCGCAGCAGGTTGAGGCCGGCACACAACAGACTCAGCACACACGACACCACACCTGCCAGTGTCACCGGCTCCAGCATCTGGTGGGGCGCTGATAGGGGAGACAAGACAGAAGGGTGTGTGTGTGTGTGTGTGTGTGTGTGTGTGTGTGTGTGAGAAAGAGAAAGAGAGACACAGAGAGAGAGAGAGTGTGTGTATGTGTGTGAAAGAGAAAGAGAGAGAAAGAAAGAGGGAGTGCGTGTATGTGTGTGAAAGAGAAAGAGAGAGAAAGAAAGAGGGAGTGCGTGTATGTGTGTGAAAGAGAAAGAGAGAGAAAGAAAGAGGGAGTGCGTGTATGTGTGTGAAAGAGAAAGAGGGAAACAGGCAGAGAGAGAGAGAAAGAGAGAGAGAGATTTTGATTGCTATAACAGGTCAGTGTTCAAACTTTATCAGAAGAGACTGTTGAGTTTCTTATGCTTCAGTCTTTGTAATTTGCCCCATTCTGAGAGAGAGAGACATTCTGGCAATTCAAATCAAATCAGCAGAACCTCCATCTAGTGATTTAGCCTCTGGCTGTGAACCGTCTCCTGTGCAAATCAAACTAGCTAAAAGTACCTTTAATTGATCAATGTGACTTTAATATAAGCACAATGCAGAGTAGTTTAAAACAGCTATGTGTAATACTTTTAGGTTAAAACAACCTAGAAACAGTAACAGAATGTAAAGAAATGACTTACATATTTAGTCAAAAATGCCTAATTACGGTTTTGTGCTGATATTCACTGAAGTTCAGCACGCAACTCAACGACCTTTGGCCCAGCTTTCCTACTACATCAACCACATTCTACCACATGTGGCCGTTGTATTAGGCCTACATACAACACGAGTGAATGCAAAGCTGCATTCAAGACGACCCGAACTGAAAGTATTCCACAAGAACAACACACAGCCCCTTTAAGCAACCAGTGGACTTCCAGAACAAACTCTGAATCTGAGGATCTGAGGTGATTCATTAAAATCTCTGCTGCGTTGTTTTATTTATGGCTATGCTGCCATTCTGTTGATCAGGACATGACGTGTACTGATCACTCCCCTCCTTTATCACTCATTGACTTTCTTCACTTTGCCTGGAGTGTTCTTCAATACAAATTTAATTTTAACCCCGTCAATATGGACACGACAAACAAAGTAGAGAGAAAAGTGTTAAACTTCAAGATGCTGAATTGTTTACCACCAAACTATCGTGTTCAGTCTGGTTAAGTTCACAACATTCTATCTTTCTCCCATCCTCTGCCCCCACCCCAAAAAAAGAAAGGAGAAAAAGAAGGGAAAAAATGAGAACATTAAAGCTGGTCCAGGCTCCTTTCATCCCTCTCCACTAGGGATTACTTCAAACCTTCAATGTAAGGATCCTAATGAGGAATCTCAGGTGTGAAGCCTTTGATTTTCTGTGTGTGCGTGTGGACCGATGCAGAGGCTAAACATGCACACCCCCCAGCACACCACCAGCATCACCGCTATGGATGCAGCCGCTTCCCCACGCTGCTCACAGACGCCAAGCGCACAGCCGTCTGCAACAAAACCACCTTTGGAGTCCAGACATCAGAAGGAGCCTTCCAGGCATGTGTCGGCTTATCCATAAACACCTTCAAACATTCTCTCTCTCTCTCTCTCTCTCTCTCACACACACACACACACACACACACTCACATACACAAATGCACATTGCAACTTCTCACGCACAAGCACATTCACATACGGCCACTCTCACAAACAAGCAGGAATATGCGCATACACACAGACACACACACACAGAGACAGAGACACACACATACAAATGCACAAGAAGCAGGCAGATGCGCGCGCACACACAGATGTGCATAGACACACACACACACACACACACCAAAGAAATTTATGTGTTTCATGTGTTTAATTTCAAGTGTTATCAGCTGTAGCTTGGAGGGTAGGTACTGCTTACAGTGTGTGTGTGTGTGTGTGTATGTGCGTGTGTATGTGTGTGTGCTGACATGATAAAATGGTTGAGAGAGAAGCTGTGGAGCTGTGCTTTGCCTCTTTGGATGTTTCCACCTTCAAATATCATGATGCTGCCTAGTGTTCACATTTGATATAGAAAATATGGTGTGAGGGGTGTATGTGTCTGTGTGTATGTGTGTCTGTGTGTGAGTACCTGTTATACTTCCATCTAACATTGGAATGAGTTTAAAGCAATTCTTTTAAAAGGCAAGTCTCCTGTGTGATCTGTACCTATGCCTTTGTACTTGGGTGGGGTATGTTGGGAGAAGCCATTGACTGATCCCAGGTCCTCGGCAGAGAGCTGATAAGGAGGCCTCAGCTTGATCTCTGTCTGCATGTCAGCCAGGTTGATCTTGGTGGAGAGCGAGCGCGGGCTGTTGTACCTTTGCTTGGTCTTCTGGATGAAGTTGTCTGTCAAACAAATGAGACAACAACCCCAGAAAAAAAAAACACTTTTAATCGTTAGTTATTTTTTACTTTGTTAGTTAAACAAAAGGCTTGTGGATAAAATAAAAAATCCACAAAAATTCAAATAACATGAATAATAGTGTTATCAGGTTTCCTGTGAGCTCCAAATATCAATTGTGCAGTGCAGTAACAACACACTAACATAATCTGTGCAGTGCAGTAACACACTAACATAATCAATCGAGTGCTAAAACTGCAACAAATGATTATTTTTATCATTGATTCATCTGATAATTATTTGATGATTATTTAAACAGTTGCTTGATCGATGTAAGGATATTGCAAAAAAAAGCCCAAGATGTATCTGTACTTCTAGAACACTTTTTCGACATGCAAAAAATATTTAGTTGACAATAACTGATTTATCATGAAACATCTAATATTCATGAAACATCTAATGATCATAACATTTCTCTGCTTACCGAACTCAATGAATGAGTAGGGCCGCACAGCACTGTTGATGCGCTTGGTGTCATAGGTGACAATGAACTCTCTCTGCAGTTCATCCAGGAAGCAGAAGGCCAGGACATTGGGGTAACTCTCTGTACACACCATCAGGTACCCCACGCCCAACGAGCTGGTGAAGCTAAACACAACACACCACATAAGAGAGGGACATTCAGTCAAGTGGAGAATGAAGCCAAACCACACACTTCAAAAAGTACACACATCCCAGTGCGTGCAAAACACCAGAGGAGGATTAGGAATGATGGCCAGATTCGCTGCCAAAAGATGAAACACACACTAACCATCAACGCACTCCTGTGCCAACATCAAAGAGTGCTCTTATAGCACACACACTAACACTAACACTGGCACACAAACACATACACTAACACACTCACACACACACAGACAAAAACATACAAATGCGTGCTCACACACATCAGTTCCCCTGAAACTGTAGTTCATGGTAAAGTAATACAGCCACTCACAACAAACAGCTGTGAGGTGTTAAGGAGGCAAAGAGTATTAGATCATAAATAAATAAGGGCCTCCGATCTCACTCTGTCCTTGATGCGCCACATCTAACAGGAAGCAGCACAGTGGAGCGCTGATGTAATGTCTCCAAGTGGGACGCCGAGAGCTCCCATGGTGTCTTGCTTTTAACAGGCCTTGAGTGTCTGTACTAATGTCTTGGCAGGACCAGGACCGTACTGGACTCTGGCCACGGACATGGGAATGACATCTGCTGTTACTGCGGGACACGGGGAGAGGGTGGGAAAGGCTCTGTGCGCCACACGTGCAGCAATGGGGAAAAACAAACCTGTGATCACATCTCAGAGAATTAGCATTTGGAGAAATCACGCTGACCGAAGCCGAGGACTGTGGATGCAAAGCCAAACAAACACTAAGGCCAAATCCCCCTCAACCCGATACAACTATGCCTCTCCTGGAGCAATGGGTTAATCAAGGATCTCTGGGATGTTTCCTCTCCCCCGACCCTCCCTCATTACTTCTCCGTTCCTGCTGAAACGGATGGGGAAGGTGGACGTCTGTGGAGGAAGTGAGGCGAGTGTTGTCACAATCTGTGCGTCAGTGTTAAAGCCTCCACCGGGAGATGAAACAAATCCATGACTCACACACTCCAGCAGCAGAGGAGAGGGAAGGAGTAGTGAGAGAGAGGGAAGGAGGGAGAGCGAGGAGGGGGGGAGTCACATAATACAGAGGAAAGGTTGAAAGAAAAAGTTCTTAGCCCAAAGGGAAACGAGTAAGACTAAGAAAAAGTTCTCACTTTAAGAGAAGAGGGAGATAAAGACAAAAAAGACAGAGTTGCAACCACAAAATGGGAAGGGGGAGAGGGAGAGAGAGAAAGAGAGAGAGAGAGAGAGAGAGTAAAAGCCACCATCAAAGAGCAAAAAGAGAGTGAGAGACACAAGAAAGACAGAGAGATGGAGAGAAAGTGAGAATGCTCTAACCTCATAAAAAAGCAAGGGTTGCAAGGGAAGTGCATCTGTAAAAGAGAGGGAGGGGGAAGAACAGAAAGAGAGAGAGAGAGCGACAGAGACAATGTGTCTCTACCCTTCTGCTTGCGTTAGGAGGTTTTCTTGGATGATGGATGGCGGCTGTCCGGACTGCCAAAGTGGCAAAATGGTCGCCCGAGCTTCAAAAGAAGTCATACGTCTGCATTAGGGCCCCAGTGAAAGACGGCCTCACATCCTTACATTACATTAGTCCCTGTTTGAAAACCGCAGCAGCACTTTTGCTTCCCCACCTTTTTGCAGTCTCACGTTCATCTTCATTAAACTAACTGGACATCAAATGAGTCTGGTGGACCCGGGTGGCAAGAGGTTCAGTGGCAAGGAAGGTGGAGGCTGAGACTGTGATTCGTTCCGCTGCTTTGATTAGGACGTTAGTGGCGTTCCAGTGGAATCCACATAAACACACTCAGTCATCCGCCAGCCAGGGGTAGGTTCCAGTGGCGGGACAGTTGACGCCAGTCAAGGGAGTGCAGCTCGAGTATTAATGCAGAAGAATACAGCTTCTGAATCAACCTGCCATTATGTTGTGCAAACTACTTAGCACAGATATACCAAGTCGTCCTAGTGACACACATACACACACACACAAAACAAGAACAAATAAAAAAAAAACAAACAAACAACAAAAGACCATGGCTCATCTCGATCTAGGAGACACTGTGCTCATTTAATTGACAGCGTCAACAGCACTTTCATTCTGGACTAAAAAAAACACCTCTAATCTCACAGCATTTGATCAAGGCTTCAAAGGTTCCTTCAAAAGGAAAGCAATGTCAAGATGCACAAAAAACACACACACATCTGCATGCACGCACACACGCACACACACACACTGGCCTGTGCCACAAACTTTGTTCTGAGGCCCCAAGATGTCTAGTGTCTGAAAATCAACATCAAAGACGAGGACTGATCTCAGACAGGAAAGCACTTTCAGCAACACTTGGAAAGCAGACTGAAAACACTCACAGCACAAGACTATGAGAATTGTAGTTAATGTATTCTATTTCTGGCTGATACATTAAGCAATGCTTAAAATTCTGTTTTCTTGATCAACAACAGAAGATAAACAACGATTCTGAAAATGAAGCATCCATTCCCTGCAGACACTACCCACCCCTCACAAAATTATTAAAATTATTTTCCTTCTATTTGACTATAACTACAAGGATATCGGAGGGAGAAGGGCAGAAATGAAATCAGAATAATTAACCACTTGCACTAGTTTAGTCTTCAATATGGTTTGTGTAAAGGCATACCCGACAAGTCTGCGATTACGGAGCTCCCCCTAAAGTTGACGATTTTTTCTTGCAAATCACCAATATCCTAAATTCTCACCAATACATGCAGATGTGTTTGCAAACCAAAGAAGAGGAACCAGCGATAATAATTTTGAAGGGTTATATTGACTGACAAGGTAATAAACATGATTTCATAAGTGAAACAGTTTCAGTTTCGTTGTAGTGCTGTAAATCCGTGAAGAACCCGTAGAGGGAGTAGAGAGAGCCTTCATTCACTCTCACACTCATTTTCTGTTGAATGCTATTACATTTATGAGATGTTACACTGAGCCTTCAGCCACTGCTAACAGAATACTGTCTAGCTTTATCACAGTCTTCTGAACCACACTGCCCCCATTCACAAACCAATTCCCTTTTTAAAGATTTAAGATTTATCAAAAATTCTATTCTCAAAAATTCTAATCTACTGTTACACAACAGTAAGTGTATAAAAGGCCCTAAGTAACCCTACGACTAAGCTTTTACAAGACACTTACTTAACATTGTACTGGCCAGTCTTGAAAGTGCAGCGGTCTGGGAACTGGCTGAGTTTTTTGGACAGGCTTTTCAGATGTCTTTTGGTCTCCTGGAGTCCTTTGTCCTGTTCATAGTCTGTGGACGCAGACAGGGGGAGTCCATCCCTGACCCGCACTACTGACGCAAACAAAACCATTGACATGTTGTGGTACACCTCCTGTAAAGGAAGAGAAAGCAGCAATAGTTTTAAGAGCCACTGAACATTAACAATCTACCAATTTCTTAGAGGTACTTTTGAACAAATCATCACCTAAAAATGAATTCCCAATAAATGCCACTTACAATCAAATCCCTGTAGGGAGACTATCTGCTAAATATTATTGAGACAAAATAAAGCAAGAAATAAATATGGTTATGAGGTGTGACATTCCACTGAATGACGTGACTTCAGTTGTGCCTGTGTTTGCCTGCAACGAGACTTGAGATTGCAAACTACCTAATCTGGATCAGTACCCTGGATAGCACCAAAGACATTAGCGCGCACCACGTCTCACGACACTTAACGACTGTACGACATTCGCCGTCTCAGTTTACGGTAATGCTAACTAGCTGAGAAACATTCATAGTGAAATTGAATTAACATTCGGAATAAGATTCCTGCATATGCTGAAACGGGATGCACATATTGTTTTAAGAAATAACTCACGTATCCCATGAAATGTTACTTTTTTTAAAAAACAGCAGCAGCACCGTATTACTAAGCAAAACTTCAGAGCATGCATGTTTCCATCTGGTGGCACTGATGTATGCTAATGTTAGCCAGCTGGAAAGGTGTAAATCCTAAACAGCTTCTGTTGATAGATCCAGCTGATCCGTTGCAGAACAGATATCAGTTGTCTGTTAAATAGAGCAGAAAGTTGGTTGCTAGTGTGCTGACAATTTTCAGTAATTTACTATCCAAGTATCAAAATAACCACTGTATCAGGTTAACTGAAAAACCTGGCAGGTTATCACTAATACAAGAGCTCCAGCTAGTTAGCTGATATAAACCTAATGATGGCTAGCTACATTCTGCATGTCCATGTCTAAAGTTTCAGAGCAAACGTCTCTTATGTCCATACATGAAATCTTCACAGACACAAGTCCAGCGTTTGCATAAAGTAGATCCGCGTTTTCTTTATCATTTGTCCTTCCACCACAAGATGCAACAGTATTGCCTTTCTTATTTTACGTACGCAGTAGCACAGGTAGCTCTAGTGTCGTTAGTCAATACAGCCAGGAAGCTAACCTACTAACATCAGTCTGGTTAGCTAAATTCATATCCTGGATTTAGGACTGGACATGTCATAAGCCCGTTAAAGTAAAGTTATTAAAGTAAATAATTCTAACCTGAATGCAGACATGGGCTACTTATGAATATCTGTGGAATGTCCTTTATGTCCAGACACTGAGATTTGCATCATTGCCTTTTGCCGCTAGCTCTCACGTCTGAAACGCTCACAACGGGAGAGAAGTAGGGCTACTGTTTACGTGGCCATGAGCAAAGCATTATGGGTATTATAAAAAGTCCACAGGTGCTTTTCGACTCGACTTAAGTAAGCTGTGCGGATCCAGAGCAAAAATGAAATTGTTAAAAGTTAAAAAGTAGTCTATGAGCCAAATAAAATCTGTAATGGGCCGACGTTTTGGGCAAGAAGCGTACCAAAAGATTATTCATTTAGCCTGTAGGCTAATTCATTCATTCATTCATTCATTACAATTTAGAGCCGTTTTATAGGAGCAAATTCCACAAACATGTGCCCTTTCTTAACTTTCTTACCACTACACTACAACACCAGCCTACGAACCATATAGGCTACCCGATTTGGCACAATTCTTTAAAAAGACATAAAGGGTTGGATTAAGATGAGGCTAAGAAGAAGATGGCACATGTAAAACAATAAATATTAAACCCAGTATGGTAATAAATGCATGATTAAAACAAATTGTTTACTTTGCAAATAAGAAAGAAACACAACTTTAAGTAGGCTATTTGCATGCCTGTTAAAATTAAGTATCACTCTCACAGATGAATGTCCAACATTATTAAACTGGTTCTTACTGGTGAAATAGGACTAAACTGGTGAATTAGGACATCTCATACATATAGGCTATGTTTAGAGTAGCAGAAACATCTATGGGGTGAAATTGATGCAGTATCAATAAAGTTAGAGGAAATTCTGACTGGCTAAATGATATTGCACACAAAATTGATGTAAAAATTGAAGTCCTATGAAAAATGTAGTCCTATTACAAAACACATTAAGACCATTTTCATGAATCAGAATAAATGGCCATCCATCAACCTGAAGATGTTAGATTCTAATTCACTAATTTAAGATTGAGTATTATACTACTGTAAATTGTGCCAGAATGCAGATGTAATGTTGCATGAAATGAAATATTGCCTTAATATTTTGGCCAACATCAGATCACTTGTATTGGTTAAGAAAATTATTTTACTCAAAGACATATAATGCTGACAAACCCTGCTGCTGGTTTACATTTACATTTATGCATTTAGGGTTGAACCCTGCAGTACATTGTGCTAAATAGTCTATGATTATGCAGTTTTGGGAGTATTTTAACACAATACATACAACATCTAAAAAAAATAAATAAAAATATAATAAAATATAATAAATATAAGAAAATACAAACCACCCTTAATTAAAGAACGAGTTTGTTTTGTACACTCAAAGCCTTGTTTTCTTATCGTTTATGATGAAATTTTGATTAAATTTTCCCTCTGTTCCGAGAATTTTCGGTTATTGCAGTAGCACCCCTGCATCTACAGAATGGCTGCATAGGTGCATAGCTGCAATCTTTCTTACAGCGTATTAAACTCTAGTTTCTGAAGACATGAAACTCACTGAGCGGTCAGTAATGTTCACTGAAACGCTGACACAAAAGTCATCATCAAAGTGTGACTTCCATCTGTACTTGTATTGCTTCAAACTCTTAGGTGGAAGGGTACAGGTGTGAGGAGTTTGAAAAAAATCTACAATTGAGAATGAATGGTCAAAAACCTGTTGGATACCATACAGTTTGCAGCAAATTTTGTGTCAGCATATCAGTGAACATTACTGACAACATTGAGTTTCATGTTTTTCCAAACAAAATTTGAATGCGTTTTAGGAAAGATTGCAGCTGTGCACCTCTGCAGCCATTCTGTAGGTGCGGGGGGCAACAACCGATCATTTTGGCATTCGTCAAAATTTCAATCTTAACCATCGTGTTTCATCATAAATGATCAGAAAACAAGGCTTTAAGTGTAAAAAAAACAACCAAACTTGTCCTTTTCACCACATGCAGCCACATGCTATATAATAAACACAAAAAATTGCTGGGTAGCTCCATTACAGTATGTATGATTTCAAGTTGTGGAATTTCATAAATTCAGTCCTCACACTTTTACCATGTTTTCAAAGCATGGAATTTATTCCTGTTTCATATTGTTAACAAGAGACGATACACATATATTCATTTGGATTGTAAAATAGACATATTTTTAATTACTTAATAATTTTCTGAAAACAAGCTCAACCAAGTGGTTGATATGACCATAAAGGGTAATATATGGAAATGAAGGGCCATGAATGGGCGGCTATTTCAAATATTAAAAACATAGAAATTTCCTACACAACATAGATCAGTCCATCAGATTCTACTGCTGAAAAGTTATACCCCTTTAAGGTTAGCTCAGCTGTTTGGTAGAGGTGTGTAAATTTTAAATGGGGGGGTCAATTGAAAAAAAAAAGATTTGTGTTATTAGAGTTGAGTTGAAATATTTATTTATTCGTTTATTTATTGGGGGAGGGGGGTCTACAAAAGGACTAAAAATGTTTAATGTGCAAATGCGTTACCAGTAATCTGGAACCAAAGATTCTAACTTCAGTATTTCCTCTGCAATGCTGCACCTAATGAACTCCATCACCTTCTCTTTTCTGCATGCAAAAGATGAAATTTGTTTCAGCTCATGACTGCGCTGAGTGTGTCTTAGCAACAGATTCAATGAGGCAAGGAAATTGTATCAACAAGGTATTTTTGCATTCAGCTTGAGAGAGTATAATTACCTTTAACTACCTTTGAGTGCTAATTATCAAAACTACATTACATTGCCAGGGAGGCTGCTTTGGCATTCAGCACACACAGCAAAACCAAATGGACTGAGCAACACCTGAATGACCTCCTCTCTGTCAAGTAGGACAAAGATTATTTATGAGAAAGTTAACATATGTAACTGCATGGGTGCCTTAGGCTTTGTAATAATTTTTATATCTACATAGTGTCTGATATCTGGCTCTACTTTCACGCCAACATAGCATTCCTGGAAAAAAGCACTTTGTGTATATCAGGTAATTTTACATTTGTCTTTAAGATTTTGCTTATTATACAATGTGTTCTGTGGAGTGCTCCAGTTTATTGAGCTACTCTAGATATCCTTACATACAGGAAATAGTGTCATTCCAGGTCCTGAAATGTCTGAGAGGGCAAAGTGGGCAAAATTCTTCCTCCAGACAGTTCCACTCAGACAGCCTCTTGCTGCAGCTTTGGAGATTGATGTCTGATGCACTGACAGTCTGATGAATACTTGCTGGTCAGTTAGGAGTGTTCTTACTGAGACAGTTAGCAGAGCAAGAGGCTTCATGCAAGGGCATTCATCATGGTATACCCTAAGGACAAATAAATGAGCAATCCCACACAAAACTGTCACGCCCATAACACCAACACAGTGCCATGGTATGGTATAATGAGAATGATGATTACATAAAATTTGAGAATTCACTCTTCTTGGTTGTAGAACAATTTTTTTATGGCATTTTTATTTTCACATAACCATTTGCATCAAATGCCATGGCATTTTGTTGGTGTTATGGACGTGGCAGTTTGTGTGGAATTGCCCATATATAATTCTCCTGTGCATGGTAGATACCACCACAAGCAGTCTTGATGAGATTAATCCAGCTATTCAGAAGAGTATGGATTTGGGGAGATGATTTCTTTCACAGATGAATCAGGACCCTATTTACAGGGAGAAATCACAGCCCTAATTCTTGGGCAGCATCCCCCCAAGATAGGAATTAGAGGCCAATCTCCCCTCATACATCACAAAACCCAGTTAAGGTTAAAAATCTATAAGTTCTCAATGTTATCTGAGGCTGTGGAACAACATGGTATTTTATTTCCTGAATTGGGTGTTCTGTTGTTCGGAGGAAAAAAAAAACATTGATATGGAACTTCGGGCGAGAGGATTTCATCATCTTGTATACTGCTCTTAAAACAAATGAGGGAGTCAATCTCAATGCTTATGAAGTGGCAGTAATTGTAGATCTTACCTCTTTGATCACTACTGTTTGGACCAATTCGCCTGCATGTCTTGTTGAGGCAGTACGGCCCTCAATCTCGTACAGAAACGTAAATGCAGAGAAAAAGATCCAAAGAGGTAACAAAACATAGCATTCTGTTTAATCAGTTAAAATGCAGTCAGTGATGCTATGCAGTTAGTAAACACCTAACACTTTCTATAACGTAAAAATGATCTCCTCACAATCCACTGCTAGTTCTCCGCCTCCTGGTTCACCATAAAAATCCAGTCTTTTTACTATACACAGGCTCTGAAAACAAACAAACTGGGGCATCATAAGCAATAACACAGAGTTTCTCCAGGAGGACTGGAGAAAGGGATGAGCTACATCTCTGGTATGTTTTTTCTCGGTCCTTGGATCAAATATAATGGCTTTGACAAAGACGCCTGTTAAGACATGTAAACATATACAACCACAGTTTTCACCAGCATCACAGACTGCACCTTAAATCTCAGCCAGGAATGTAAACAAACAGACTTAGATATCCAAAGGCAACTTTAGTCTACACTATATTCATGCCAAATGGTCTTTGTTTTGTTCCTATTCTAAATCTTTTTTCTTAACCTCTTTGATTTTGATGTCAGAGAAAATGTGTGCAGTTGTAAGAGGCAGACACAGAGAGGCAGAATGTGTGCCACGGAAGGAGATAGATTATTTCAACTTCAAACGTTCACAGAATCACATGAGATCAAGAGACAGTGGCTAACCTCCTAAGGTGACATGCCATGGTTTTGCTCCAGGACATGAAACCCAATTACCAAACGGAGGGAGAACTGTTAAACATGTTAAAAATGCAGAACTGCAGAAAAAAAAACATTCCTTCTCTCAGTCTGATTTGTATGCATGCCCTCCTTGTCATCCTTCCTCTCAGAGCTGGCCCTGCATGCAGTCAACCATGGGAGAAATTGTCCAGCACCTGAAATATCATCCTTTAGGTGTAATTTTGATGGAGTAAGGACCTAAGCACTTCCTGGCATTAATCACTCATGTGCCTAAGCCCACGCAGCCTTCTACTCTACAGACAATGGCACTTTTGAATGAAAAAATATAAGATAAATAAAAATTCATCTCATGCAGTGCTGCAGTGGTGTGTCCAGAATAATTCACATCCTTCCCTCCTCAAGGAAGCACTGAATACGTTAAGCCTTGAGGTGCTTGCTTAGCTTAAGTGGTCTAATCACTTTCTAGGCAATCTCTGCTGTCCGGCATTCAGTGACATGATGACAAGTTCAGTGCTGGGAAGTTGTTTCAAAATGTCAGCACTGCATACAGACAACTCAGACTTGAATTAATTCAATTTGCCATTGTCCCAGAGCTTGACTCCGTCCCACCGTCCCATTTGCTTTAGTGTATGGAGTCATGTGACCACCAGCTGAAGTGGCGCACTTCCCCCGGTTCTGACTATTTCCGTGAAAATGCAGTCATTCAGTCACATAGTCTAATTCTTTGACACGCTATAAACACTTTGTGAGATATTATATTGTGTCTGCTGCTTTCTCCCTGTTTGTGTATCTAGGAGTGTATGATGGGCTCAGTACAAAAGGCCTGCCTTGGCATTCCATGAGATCGTTCTCTTCCTCCCGGCATTTGGACTTACTTTGTAGTTTTGTTGGTTTACCTAGACTGACTATGCTACATTTTTGATTTCTCCATTATACCGACTTGCACTACACTTCCTTCATCTCTACCCTTTATTCTTGCTACATTCTTGCTTTATTCTTACTTATTACTGTTTTGGAAATCTGCATGTGGTCTCCCCTCTATGTAACATGGTTTGAGTCTACGTTGTTACATATATTAGTAGTATAATTATCATGTTAGTATGCCGGGTATAAACAGTATCTCACAAAAGTAAGTACACCCCTCTCATTTTTCATGGGATAACATTATTGAAATGGAACTTTGATACAACTTAATGTAGCCAGTGTACAGAATGTATAGCAGTATAGATTATTTGTCCTCTAAAAATAACTCAACATACAGCCATTATTGTCTAAACAGCTAGCAGCAAAAGTGAGCACACCTCACAGCGAACATACTCAGTACTATCATTATTATGCACTGCCTTAACCCCTACGGACTTGAAATTCACCAGAGCTGCACAGGTTTCTACTGGAATCCTCTCCCACTCCTTCATTATGACACAACAAAACTGGTGAATGTTAGCTCTCCCATTTCCAGACTACACATTGAAGGAAATGAGAGGTTCATTTCAAACGTCTTCATGTCCATACATTTCTTCTCCGACGTTTTCCCATTTCCTAAAAGTGTATTTGTGTGTGTATATAAAAGACAAAATGGCAGGAGTTGAAAATGTATGTTTCTTTATTTTACTCAAGGTGGTCATTTCTAGAGGCAGATCTGCACACATGGCTGGAAACAGAAATCAAACGAAGGCGAAACAGACTTCTTGGCATTGGTGTGGCATCTCCTTGAAATGGAGACCTTTGGGATAAAACAGATGGGCTTTCTGCATTCGCTGCTTCTGAAAGACACAGTACGGGCTCCCAATACTCTAATACCATATTCAAAGGGTCTATCTCTCACACACTTGCTACAGGTGCTCATTCCTTGTGCTGGTCTCATAATCTGTTACTCCAAAGACTAGCAGCCATCACTGCTACACACCATGGTGATAACAGATACCGCGCTGCCTGCAGACCACAGAAACAAGTCCCATCTACTAACAGTGTACTAGGACAGCACATGGTTTGCCACTGAAAGACAGCTTCTTCTTTTCTTTCTTTTTCTTTCCTTTAGTAATCATAGACCAAAAACAATATACATCTGCTTTCCTGTCTTCCTTGGCTCTTACCGTTTTATTTAATACTTTCTGCACTGCTGCGACTCAGGAATGTAAACCACATCCCTCTATCTACACATTTTGTTCTCTCTCCAAGACAAATGTAAACTGCTATTTCATTTCAGCAACTGGGGCTCTGCAACACCCAGCTGGAATGCAAATCACACCGCACGCCTGCTCCCTTCTTAATTGTGTTTGGTGATCCCTGAGAATCTTATTCATAATGAAACCAAACTCCTGAATAATACAAAACAAAAGTTCAGATACAGATATGGTCTTTAAATATGTATAATGTCTTAACACCAGGAACACTTCCAGCAAGCTGCAATGTTTGAGTCACCGCCACAAGATGCGGCTGGATCACATTTAGCATTAGCTGCGCCGTTCTCCAATCGCACACGCATAGGCTTGCTGGGATGCTCACACAATACACAAGGCCAACACCTTTCACGAACAGGCAAAGACAGGGATGGGGGACAGCAGTGAGCACATCACACAAGGGAAAATCTGGTCCAAATAACACTGGAATGAGTTGGAACTTGGCCTGATAAAAAAAGACAAGAATATTCCTTGATTGTCTGCCCAACGGTGGTCCCAACCAACTGAGCCCCAAGTGGACCTCAGCGGGTCCGAGTGCACACTTGTCCAGCTGCAAGGGAACAGGGTCCATCTCTTGCATTGGATAATGGGAGATTAGAGCATTCAGCTGCTGGAGGCAAAAAAGCACTGCAAGCCTTGTCTTTTGAAATGTGCACCTACACATACACAAAACATGCCTGTGAGATCACTGGCTGTACATACAATGGTAAAAGTTGTTCACAACAAACGTTTGACGATGTTATAACAAAAGAGCTCTATCAATTCACCAGGATAAGAGACACATATCGCAAGAAATTGATGTAAATTTGGCATCACAATTAACCACTCAGATTTTTGGCTTTTAAATTACATCATGACCAGATTTGTTTTTTCCATGGCTCACAAAACACAACAATATGTAAATACATTGCCTCCAGCATAAAGACACAACTAATTAACAGATCTTAGCTTTGAAATGACGTTTGAATGATTTCTTTCCATGATTTATGAAAATTTTGTTTTTAGCTTAAACATTCATTAAGGCCACAGATTTGAGCTACAAGTTCTGTTCATCTCATACTTTTTCCTGTTTTTTTTCCCCTAATTGACTTTTAGTATAAAAATATTTGATCATGGAGTTGTCTATTTCTATTGTTCTTCAGAGGAAGGTGGGCAAGGACGGTGATGAGGAGTCCTGATGAAGGGGTTCACTGTTGGGGTGACATGTCAAAAGCAACATGGCCACCCTCAGTTTAAAGCCTTTGGGCCTGGAGATGGCTATTGCATAGATAAAAGACATAGGTTTTGATATTTGCAGTCACAGTATTTGGGAGTACTTGTTTCTCTTTCATGATCACATCAAAAGGCGTGATAAATCAAACAAAACAAAACAAAAAAATTAAATCAAAAAAAAAAAAAAAAAAATGTCCAAAGTGGTGTGATGGTTTGACACTGGTATTACAAAGGTAAGGGCACCATTGTATACAAAAATAGCCTATTTCTTTTTTTAAGCTGAGATTTTTCAAGTCTCTGATGTCAGTGCTGAGGGGGGTCTCCTGCCGAGGTCACAGTGCAATGGCAGGCTCGCCCCTCCGTAACCCCCCCCCCGGGACTGGGCCATGGCAACTCTTAAAGCTCCTCCTTCCGCTTGCCAACCTTCTCTTGGTCCCGCCCTCTTAAGCTGCGCATGAAGCCGACAAATCCAGCTTCCTATAACCACAATCAAGAAAGCAGAATCAGAATCAAGAACTGGAAATAAGAGTTAGAACCAAGAATCAGAATCAAGAACTGGAGGTAAGAAGAGAGACCTCAGTCAAACTAAGGAGTCACTGCAATAAGTGCTGAGAGTTGCACTGATGTTGCCAATTGATTTATTAGTTACCTGGATGAAGCTGAAACATATTTTAGACACCCCCAAATGGAGCCTAGTAAAATAAACACTGAAGAAAAATAACTGAAGAAAAAACACTGAATGCTACTGCTTAGATTCTGTAATTTTATTCACTAAGCATGGCATTTGGAAAACATACTAAAATTGCTTGCTTTGCTCCACGTCACTGAAAACCATTTCAACTGTAACAGTCTTGATGAGTTATTCATTATCAGGCCCTTCCATAGAGCAGGAAAATCTGTATTAAAGCTTCATTTTAATTTGTGGGTATGAGTTTCACCGCTGAGGGCTGACAGGCCTCTCTAAGTGCAATTGTCTTTTAACACCTTTCAAATAACCTGTATTGATTTGGCCACCTGGGAAATGGCTTGCCAGAATGCTGCACTCTAGTGCAATTACAGGTTGGCACCAGACTCTGTTTTTGTAACCAGAATCATTGTTCATGTTCCCATGGTGTGCTATTTAGCCACATCTGTAGGGTACCATCAGAGTGGTAGAGGAGAGAGATTAAGAGGTAAACTTGAGGGACACAAAACAGACAAGACATTGTTTTCGTCATTGTTCATAATCTCTCCCCCCCACCCCCCTGTAAATCCTGGCAGTTAATTACATGAAAAAGAAAGTGCGGAATTGAAGTTTAAGTGAATGCTGAACTTTTTAACAGACCATCTGTGTATGACAACAGTCACAACATTAAAAAGTCATGCTAAAATTATTTCCTTTTATCCCATTTAGGGAAGACACTGGCTAACTGCCACACACTTACCCCCCTGTCTCCGCTATATTTCTCATGAAATTTGCCATAGTTGTAGTAGTTGAAAGTTGGGTAACCATCCACGCCTTCCTGCTTGCACAACTCGTGGTTTTGGCCTTTGGTACAGTCCACCGCAGCATAGGCAATCTGAAAGATGGTAAATACAGTCAGTCAAAGGTGGTAAAATACACTCACTCCACACCTTCAGCATCCAATAGGAGTGCAATTGCATCCCGTACACATCACAGCACCACAACAGCCGTATTGATTCACAACTGAAATGCAAAAGTAGGCACTTTTTTGCTGTGTTTGAAATAAATAAAATAAAATGGAAGAAAACCTGCAAGAGAAAGAAAAAAGGTTATAGATAGCACTCCACCCAAAACAGGACCAAGTCTCAATACCCCTGAGGCATTGTGTTCCCTGCTCACGACACCGTTTGTTTGCTCTGCTGAAACCATCCCTCTGCCGATAAGACGCTCAAGCTCGGGGGATGATTTAGTCTTGCCAACAGAGGCAGGCACGTTCACCAATCACAGTCACTGATGAGCAACAACAATAATATTGATCACAACACACGGCCTCTCATCTGGTAAGGTCAAAAGAGTCAATGGCGAAAACTTGCAGAGTTTAATGTTAGTCACTCAACAAAGGACTTGAAGTGGCTCGTTTGCATTAGCCCGTGCTGTTCCGGGGGAAATGAGCTGAGGCTGAAATAGCTTCACACAATGAAGAAAGAGTATATCTTAGCACTAAAGCAAAATAGGGCAACTGCAAGCCAGCACTTTTCCATGAATGCTTGCTCCACCGAGGCTTGCTCTGTGCAATTTACTTAACTGGACTAGAAACAGTACGCGCTCAGGGCCGTAGCCAGTTCCAAAAACACAGCTGCTTTGGCAGTGACAGAGCTCTTTTGTGCTATACATTTCCTTTCTCCAAATTTAGCCGATCATTATTTTCACTTGGGTGAGGAAAAAAGTGACTAATACATTTCCATCAGGCCATGCTATTAAGAGTTGGGAAGAAGAGAGAGGGGGGGGGGGGGGGGCAGAGGAAAACAATCACTCTGTGACTGGAGCACAATGAAAGAGATTTACACCAAGGCACCGCGCTGAGGCAGTTAGCGAAACTTTCATAAATGAGCCGTAAACACCACTAGACAAACAACATGCTCCACCCTTGGGTTCCGTGTCTGCAGCCTGTTGCGGGAGGTCACCATTTTAGTTGATCTACAGTGCTCTCGTCAACCATGCAAGAGCAGATATCCATCAGGCATGAATGGATACTTAGAAGGCTACCGTACAAGGAAGCCATTAGCAAGCTCATTTATTCCTTTAGTGCCAAGATTCCGTGAGGTGAAATACATTTTAGTCCCTCATGCCTCTAATGTAGGGACAAGGCCGGTCATTTTTGTGAACTGTGAAATATTTCTGTTAAGGACACTACCATAACCTCATCCGAACATACAAATACAGAGCTCCGGGTGTTGTGAAACGGCAATGCAACTTTCTCACAGCTAAACAACCTGGTCCTTCCGAGTGCACAATAATTGTTCTCCACGAGTATTCATTTGTATCCTTTGTTTGCACTTAATGGTTCCTCCTGCTGTATTTTCGCATTAGTTTGAAAGCTTACATGCAACAGAAGATTAGAAAAGGAGATGCGACCAGTATCCACTAAATGAGAACAGTCGATTATAAGCCACCTTAAGCAACATGGATGAATCGACCCCCACCCCCAGAGACTTTAACATTAGGGCAGAGGCATTTTCTTCAAAGCCGCCGGTAAGACCACCCGCCAACGCTGAGGATCCATGAAGGCTCACAGTGAGGTGATCAATCTGAACAGTGCAGAACTGACACAGGCGAAAATGACCTGAAAGCACACTATTTTTCCCCCTTCCCCAAACACTGTGGCTACTGGGCTATTGATCGCATTTGAAATGGTGGAAGTCCTCCTAACATTGAATTGATCTGGCCTGTTGCTCTAACGTCCCCACATATAAGAGTGAAAGCCCTGTGGCAGCTGCAGAAGGTGGTTCTGGAAGGTCATTGAGTCGAGGGTTACATAAAAGCGTATGGAAGTGCCATCGTGGATCAGAAGAACTAATTTACACCTTTAACAAGGAGATTGTCTCGTCACACGGAAAGGTAATTACACTGGCAAAATATGCAGCCAATTCCACTAGGGTTCTCATTACAAGAAAGCATTGTTGAGGAAACTAGGCATTTCCAGACAGTCTTCCCTTTGTACTTGTGGATATTTAGCTCAATCGGTGGGGGCAAAAAAACCCACCAATCATTGACTTTACTTTCGACTGTAGCAACTACTTTTTTCCCCCTCTCCATCGCATGCAAAAAAAAAGCAGCTGTGCTAATTGGGCATCTTCAAAGCTTGTTTTTCTTGTTGGCTGTGTTTGTCTTGTTGGTAAACAAGAACTCTCAAATGGAGAGGACCACAGTTCATCACTTGGGGCCCCGGTCTGCACAGACAGACGGGGGGAGAGAGAGAGAGCAGAGCCAGAATGAGCGAAAGGGGCAAGATGCCTAGTCATTCTCGTTC
Source organism: Tenualosa thibaudeaui (assembly GCA_027481765.1). Lineage (NCBI taxonomy): Eukaryota > Metazoa > Chordata > Actinopteri > Clupeiformes > Clupeidae > Tenualosa > Tenualosa thibaudeaui. Next base: position 1,148,511 of record JAIFZK010000071.1, read on the forward strand.
AAACCCAGCTACACAGCAAGAGCGCAAACAAGTCATGGTAGGTCAGAGGGAAGCCATATGAAGATGATGAGTATGACTGATACGCCAGGGCCCTGCGGATTGAATGGGAATCACCACCAGCCTCAGGTGTCACTCTGACACTCTGGCTCATCTTTCAGGATGGGCAACCTGCTGAAAAAAAAGAAAGAAAGAGGAAGAGAAAGAGTGTGATAGAAAGAGTGTGAGAGAGAGAGAGAGAGAGAGAGAGAGCAAGAGCGACAGAGAGAGAAATGACGAGAAATGTATGGATTTGTCTAAGGCCAGACAGACAGATAGATAGATAGACATGCTCAGATTCTGACACAGCAGCAGCCAAATGTCCCTCAGAGAGGTCACAGACTGGCTAGCCAAACTGAGGAGAAGTTAGCATGGGATATGAGGCTTGGGAGAAGTGTTCCTAGTCTGCTCTAATCTAACCTAATCTAATCTAATCGCCTCCACTTCCCTCCGCACCACTCCCACTTCAGCACCAGCAGATGGAGCTTTCCCCGCATGGCTGCGGGGCACCACCATCACTGAAGCAGAGTGACGTGAGGAGAGCAAGTGAACGCGTGTCCCACGCTCAACTTCGCATTCTGCTTTTCATTAAATCACTGTCAAGAAAAACAGAGAAGGGGGAGTATATATATGTGTGTGTGTGTGTGTGAGAGAGAGTGAGTGAGAGAGTGAGTGAGGGCGTGAGTGAGTGCGTGAGTGAGTGAGTGAGTGAGAGAGAGAGAGAGAGAGAGAGAAAGAGAGCGTGGAAGGGGCGTGGGGAGAGACCGAGCAAAAAAGGGAGAAGAGGTGGGTGGTGGGGGGGGAGAGGGAGCAAGAGAGGAGAGAGAGAGAGAGATGGCTAGAGATTGGGGGGGTGGGGGTGGAGAGAGACCTCACTGGGATAAAGGGCGTTGTCTGGACAAACAAGTACATGGGGTGGTGGCAGTGGTGGGATTGGTGGGGTCTGTTTCGCCTCTCAACTGTGCCTTTGGCTGAAGTGGATTTCAACATTCTAGAGACTTGAATAATGATGATGCGTGAAGCCAGGACTTAAGAGCCACTGGAAGATTAAAGCTGAGTGACGCTATGCGTGATGCATTTCAGCCATTTGCAATAACAATCCAACATCGCCGCTAAACCGAGGCCAATAATAAATGTCTGGAGACACATGAAACTTCCAGGCCTCTGCAGCAGAAGGCTGGAAGTTTCCAGAAGTTATTTGAGGACATGGGAGGAAGGGTGTGTTGGGGGGGGGGGGGGGGTGATAAGGGAAGGAAAAGAGAGTGAAATTTCACAACATGAGGACCAGAAAGCATAAAAAGTCTCCCCTTAAACCTATTTGACTTTCCTGGAGAGGGGCACCAAATGGTGGTGGGAAATGGAGGGAGGTGTGAAGATGAAGGGAAGTCTGGCAAGGACTGGAGCTGAGGCACAAGAGCTGTTTACAGCTAACTGGGGTGTACACACACACACACAGATATGCACACACACACTCACACGGACACACACACAGACACACACACACGGACACACAAACAGAACCTTTGATTCAGGACAGAGGGCTCCCCTTAACAGGCTTGATGCTCACCTTGCGGTCCTCTTTGAAGAGCTCAGCAGCTGTGGAGAAGTGGGGGACAGCGTTCTTGCAGTGCGGGCACCCTGAGGGAGAGAAAAACCAAAGGCCAGTCATTTCTTTTCCATTTCTCTCCACAGAACACCGCCCCCCAATCACCTCTACCTCCACCTCTATTCCCCTTGTCCTTAAGTCACACATGGCAGGAGTGATGCTTGCTGCTCACTCAGCAGTGCCCCAGACAAGCTTTCCTAGTTAATTCCACAGCCAAAGAGGTCCTGTCAGAGCTGGAGGAGAATGATAACACTGAGGACATCTACTTTCTGTAGGATCCTCCACACAGATGAATTTGGAGACATACCCACAAATAGGTATACACACGCACGCAGGCACGCACAAACACATACACACACACACACCTTGATCTGCCCCTAATAGAATTTTCCCACATTAGTGATGGCTCTCTTCAGCTTTACTGTGAGTAATAAATCCCTTTATTGCCCTCATAGATGAAAACCTCCTGGGTGCTTTCCTTAGGCCATCTGTATGTCATCTGCACACTGAGCCTCCTGCTCAGGTGGGCTGCACACACACACACCGTCTGAGATTTGACTGACTGGTGAAAATACACACAATCAAAGTCTTCACAACAGGAATAGACAATAAGTCAAGAGCACCGTCACTTCAGTAAAATATCAGCAAACTTTCACCTCACTGCAGTACACTTTTATTACCTCTACACTCCTTGCAGCTAGAGGTAGCAAATGTGAAGAACAAGAAAAGTGGCTTTCATTCCCCTACACAGTCCATTCACCAGACAGACAGAACAGAAACCTCGGCAAAAGAATAACAATAATAAAAAAAAAGCATAGAGGAGCTCAAGGTTGTGCACAGACATCACACACGCACGCACACACACACACACACACACAAGCAAACACACAGACACAAATGCACACAAGCAAGCAAACACACAAACACACATACGTGCACACACACACACACACACACACAAATCCACACAAGCAAGCAAATGAATGCACGCACGCACACACACGCACAGTGTAGATCTGATCATGGATGTTGCTGAGAGCTATTAGGAGTCCTTATTGGCCCACACAATTCACACACTGCCTGTGGAAATGCCAGTGTGCAGTCCACTTCTGTGGCTCTGCTGACCACTTGCCCAGGACCTAAGACTACACAACACTAGCTTGGCCTGTGTCAGCTCTGTAAATAACAGTACAAGGCCGAGCCACATTTTATAACTGCATCATGCAAAAGCAATAACAAAGGCATAATCCCCTCACATTGCAAAGACAGAAGTATGGTTAGCAGCCGTCTGCCAATACTGCCAACAGACCAAACACAAGCCAACACTCGACCGCTCATTGCAGCAGACACAATCATTATGCCCTCTATGCTGTTGTATTACAGGCCATTTTCTAAAAACGTCTGGACTGATTTCATGCTATTAGCTCCATATCATGAGTGCACCTCTCATCTGTTGCCATGGCGAAGCAGGGGGCAGGTGCACTAATAACAGAGACCTCTACGAGGCTCTGACGAGCATAAACAAAAAATAAGCAATCAGTGCCACTTTGTACAATTTGCACTAAAAGGCCCGAATGAGTGTTTAAAACAAAGCTACAATGGCAGAAACAACAGACCAATTAGTGCGTTCCACATAAAAAAAATGAAAGGAAACATGCTGTTCTGCACAGAGGGTGGGACGTACACGGAGCCAACAGAGACTCCCTATTCAGTCACGATTAGCATATTGTCTTAAGGCATTAGGGTATTACAGGGCACTTGCTTGATCACAGATATTCTCCAAACACGGAAATGCTTCACAGAGCGCAAGTCAACTTTGTGACCAGGAACAAAAAATGTTAAATTTTTTTCCCCACTGCTTATTTTATTCTCTTTTCTCCCTGGTGTCTTTGTCTGGAGGTGCGCTTGTGGAGAGGAGAGGAGAGACATGCCGACTTCTCTGTGCCGTGCGAAAGGGCTTTGAAGCTACCATCAAACGCGGATGGTGGGAACGCTCCACTGTGGCGAATGCACAACCCCCACATCAAGTATCAACCGCCGGCAGGAGGCGAGGGCCAAAAATGGAGGGATGGGACAAGGAGGGACTGGTCGGTTTGCGTCCCTTTTTAACTAGTTTCCTCATTGCTTTTGTGTTTAACTGTGCCCTGTGTGATGAGTGATATGTATTTAATGTAACACATTAGATTTGTTAGGTAACCTGTGTCATCCCACATGGCTCAGTCTTTCACTCACACAGACAACCTGCAACCCGCAGCACCACAGGCTGGGAGTCGAGCACACCAGCAAGTGAATTTAAGCCCCAGGGTACTAGTTTCTCTTACTAACTTATCTCTAAAGGCAACAGAGGGAGGTTTACCGTACCAGCATACATACTGCACAGCTATGGAGCATCAGGCCACAACAGCACAGATATATATGTAATATATCAATCCACAACCTAACCATAGCTCAGACTGAAATTGCACAATTATCCACCATCATCCTAAAGCTCTGGTGAGACTGCTTTTTTCAGTCCAGCTGAACAAAACCCAGACACGACTGAATTTAATCAGGGTTCCTTACAATTTATCCATTTATTTTATTTTAATTTATTTGAGACAAAACAAAACAAAAACCAAGCCATCGGTCAGTTTACAGGTAACACTGAGCAGACTATGACTACGGATAAATAATGAAAGCAACAGTCATAAAACTGCATTTTCAAAAATGGGACTCACAAGGGGCATAGAACATGACTAAGGCGTGCTTCTTCTTCTTCAGTGCCTCCTTGAAGTCCTCGGCTCCCAGGTGGCTCACACTGGAGGGCCTGTCCTCCCACGACTGCTCTGGGGGTGGGGGCGCCTGGGGACTGGCAGCAGATAGGCAGAAAAAGGAGACAAGGTCAGCAGGACAGGGCACAGCAATTGATATGACCACTTTGAGAGAATAACAATCAGATAGAGCCTTCAGCCCAACATGCTGAAATGAAAAAGAACCACTCCACTAAACAGCCGTACATAATGCCTGCCTGAGAGGAAATCACTAGGACAGGTTTATAAAAGCAAGCTTGTAAAAGTGACACAACAACTATGCCTTTAGCCCCACTGGCTAATGAAACATCAAATTTAAAGCACTGATGTTGGCCTACAGGGTGATTTATGGTTCTGCTCCCATCTATCTGAATACTCTCTTAAAGCCCTATGTCACCTGCCGGCCACTTCGCTCGTCCAAGAAACGTTATCTAGCATGGCCAACATCTCGTGCAGGTCAATCCAGACTCTTCTCATGTCATTCAACACTGATGGAACGACCTTCCAAGTGCTGCCAGATCAACAGATACTCTCTCTACCTTTAAGAAGCTCTTAGCTCTCTTAACTCTCAGCTCTTCCAAGAGTATCTCCTGGCTTGAATTTCTGAAAACCAGGAATGCACTTCATCTTTTACTCTTAATCTCTCTCTATACTGCACTTTTATTACACTATTGCACTTTCAACTTAAAATACTGCAAATTTCATGTTAGCAATATGCACTCTTTGTTAGTTTTTCATTGTGCTGTAGCTTGAATGCATGAATGTAAATGTAAACAACATCACTGTGCATCATGATGACAAATTCTTCTTCCATACTTTGGTATATCATGTCTACCAGAGAAGAACAGCAAGAAGCCAATACTGGAGGTGCGCAAGATGTACCACAGTGAACTAACAGCTTGAGTCAGCTCGCCCTCGTAGAGTTCTTTACATTTCTGCCAAAAAGCCTGGCAGCCTGCCTGTTGTCCTGACCCTGCAGTAGGGTTGGGGTGAAATGGGACCTGAAAATGGTCAAGGATGGATTCACCTGGAGATCGGTTTACTTTAACACACAACCACCCCCACACACACATAGAAACCTCGCCCTACCCTCGACCCTCTCGCTGTGAGCAAACAGAGGTTAACCTCTTTCTGCTAGGTGGTCTGACAGGCTACTGAGCTGGACTGGCAGTGGGGTCAATTGAAGCTGTGCTTGGTTAAGCGTGGTCAAAATGAAATTCCAGACTTGTCAGAGAAGGACCACATCGGGGAAAACCATCCAGATCCAGTCGTCTTTCTGATGTCCATGGCTCATCTCTCCACACTATGGGGCATGTCTATACAACTAGTCGTTACCTTAAACCAATGTATGGTTTCTTTGCATTGCAACTATATGCACACCATTGAATATATACACAATGAAAATCTTTGCTCAGCTTCTATTTCTTCAAGATCTAGTCTATAAAGATGCACGGAGTGGTCAAGGGTAGAAGCCATTTTTCTGAGAGGGTTTTGTATAGTCTTCATGACTTTAATAACTCTTGACTTTATCTCAGGCCAGCAGGACCTCTAGTGGGATGACCTGAGACATAAGAGCTCGGCTAAATCCAGGTGAAACCCAGAGTGCCCTCTTGAAGTAAGTCAACAAAACTCTTCAGAGTGCAAATCTGACCCTGAGTACAAACAAAAACAGACTGTCAGGTTGCAGCCTTTGTTGTGGTGACCTGACTATTTATAGGGGGCTGTGACGGCATTGTATCGTATCGCGTGCTCGCAATAGAGGGCATGACAGGAAGAAGAGGATACGCTTCACCTGCCTTTGACCTCTGTTCTGACTCCTCATCCCCACCTGTGACACGTCACCTAGACGGACAGCCAAGGGTATCCAGTTCAGACACTATTTATTTGGGCCACTTGAAAGAGATAGTAGCTGCAGGAATAGGAAGCATAATGTGCTAAGCCTTTATCCTCCGTCTGATATTAATGAGTGCAACTTGGGTACGCACAATCCCTACATACACGAACTCTGCCTCAACTTTCTCTTCATCTGGGTGTTATAACAGTAATCTGAAATAATCCTCTTGTCACATTTTGACGTCTGGATCATCGGTCCCAGGTGAGGCGTGCTTGCCTAGCGATGCTCGCTACATGCTGTTCACATCGATCTCGGTGGCGAGGACACACTGAGACGAAAGAGAGAAAAAGAGTGAGAGAAATCTTGAAGTGATTTTCTAAATATGCCAAGAAATGAGTCAACATTTCCTGTGCTGCTAAAGTGTTCCAGACATCCAGAGCCTATAAGTCATGTCACTGGCTGCAACATTGATCTGGGAAACCCTAAATATGAGATGAGCGAGTTACTGAGAAGAGGACATACAAAATGAGAGAGAGAGAGATGGAGGAACAGTCAAGGCAGAGTCAGTAAGTGAGAGAAAGAAAGAAAAAAAACAGAAGAATGAAAGAGAAAGGCGCTTAAACATGATCACCGTTAAATGCTTCCATTTGTTTCTCTATGGAGAGGCATTAACAGCTTCATTACGGTCTCGGCGTCACATTGTGGTCAGCGCCAGCTTTTCTCAAAGTTTCTCAAACTTTGAGCGAGGCTCAAAGTTCAAATTTGTTGAACTGCGACCCCGTTAGCATAAGCAAACTAGCAAACTATTTGTTGCATGTTATGGCTCTCGCAGTCTCCGGTATATTGGTCAAATGCAAATTTGTAATTTTGGATCAAGTGCTGCGGCTAAGCTAAGCTAAGATAAGCTAAGCTAAGCTTTTCAATGGTAGTCACGTGAAAAGGCCTAAAGGAATGTCATCTCACTTCTGCAGCCACTCGATGATCTTGTCCTTGGTGCGGAGCTGTGGCAGTGTGTACTTGTCCTCTCCTTTCTCAAAGTACTTCACCGTGGGGAAGCCGGAGATCTTGAAGCGCTCCCCCACCGACTTGTGGATGGTGGTGTCGAGGGCAGCCAGCACACCAGGGCTCTGAAAACATGCAGACAGACACTGAGTAGGCGAGAGCGGATCCCATTGAGAACTCAAACTTGCAATTTACAGATGAATAACCACATGTTAAAGGTTAGGGAAAGTTTTTTTTTTTTGGGGGGGGCGGGGTGACAGAAATGGAGAAAGAGAAAACTGGAACCCAGGCCTCCAAAATCCATTACATAACAGTCATACCATAGAATCCTATGTAATGGGAGTGAGAATTACCTCAATGACCTGCTCAAGAAACTTGAGCCTTATAGTTAGCTCAAAAATCTACTGGACTTGACATTTAAACGCCAAATTTGGAGATACTAAGTTTTAGGCTACTTGACTGTGATCCATAACTTTTGCCCTCTTGTGAGAAAAAAAAAAATCTTGTTGGGAGGAAAAATAGCACAAAGCTTTCCAGTACAACTATTATGACCTTGAAAGGGAACTTCAACCCTCAACAGATTCACACACACACACACATATATATATATATATATATATATATATATTATAAAAAACAAAAAACAAAACTCAAAAGTTTCCACTGTAGTGTTTCTTGATGTCCAAAATAGCCCTCCCTCAGGTTTAGCTACACAGCCTATTATTGGCTAGTGTGTTTCCGAGCTTGTTAAATTCATGACTGCATGCTAATTGCAGTAAAGAAATAAACTGCTGCGTCAGTATGAAAGGTTGGCTATGGTGGAGCCGGCCAGCGGTGACTGGCACAGATGAGCTGCGTAATATTTAAAAGCCTGTGGCTCACTCTCTCTGACAGCTGTCTGCAGGAGGGAGATAATGAACCCACACTCAATTAAAGGTGGAGGCAAAACTGTAGCTCATCAAAGTGCTGAATACTGGATTCTTAATCGGCTCGGCTGGAGGTAAGGTTTTTTGTCATCTCACGCCTTGCTCATTACAGGTGCGGAACGCCAGCTACAGGAAAGGATTCTTCATTCAATATGATAATTTTGTGCTCAAAGAGTGCCAAGATATATTTTCTTTACATAACAAGACAAAACAAAAATGTCTTATCAGTAGAAATATTCACTTTCTATTCACCCTAATCTGCCTCAAACAAACTAGAAACAGTGAGTTGGACACAGTTCTTTCACTCCGGCGTGCCTCGGAACACAAGCCAAGGAGTGGATTTGGTGGAACGAAAACAAATGACATCAGTCTGCTCCAGGGATTCCAGGCTGGTCAGCAGGGATATGGGGAACCTGGCCACGCTGATTAACACAAGATTTTTCTTGTTTTCCTCCGCCCTCCTTCAACCCCACTTCTGAACCAAAAAAAAAAAAAAAAAAAGGGCTGCTCCCACACACAGGCACGCAGCCATCCATCATCCATCCACCACTCTGGAGCAAGAGCGGCAGGCCAGAGGCGGCTCTGGGGATGAGCTAACCGCTGGAGTGACGAGCCCTGGCAGCCGCTACAAATGCGGCCACTGGAGTATTACCTAAAGCAGCCGCCACGCCCCAAGCTAATCAGAAACAGGACACACAACATGACGGGGTGGGGGGGATGCGAAGGTTGTCCTGCTGCCTTAGTTACAGCTTAACTTCATCCTGGCTTTACAGCTTTTGAGCTCTCTCTCCTTCTTTCCCTCTCTCTCCATCTGTGCTCCTTCACTCTCTCTCGCCCTCTCTCTCTCTCCTTCTGTGCTCCTCTGTACTCTCTTTCTCTCCCTCTCTCCTTCTGTCCTCCTCTTTTTCTTTCTGAAGTGGCTGGTGGGAGCTTCAGTCACCTCCAGAGATTGGCACCCCTTGATAGGGATGAGCGGAGAGCAAAGGGATTATAAAATCGATAAGAGCTGGCACAAGGGCACACCGCAATTCTCTGGCGCACGAAAAATACATTTGATTTCATTACCGGTAAAGAAAGCTAGGGGCATATTCATGAGAGCATGAGTTATGACATAATCAAGTGCTCTCATCAAGAGAATGTGACCTCCTGAAGTAATCCAGTTTTTGGGCCGGCACAAGTCATCATCATATTCCAGATGGGCCGAAAAACTGGGAATGTAAATGTTGGGACCGCTTCTGCAACGGCAACGGCTTGCTCCTAAACCTTTCATTTTGCAGATAATGACATCACTTCAGACATTTAAAAATATGCTTGCGAAGCAAAGCGGGTTGTCAAGCTTTTCTGTACTGTAGGTCAGTGCTGATTTTACAGCCTGAAAGAGCAAAGCTCATTAATGCATGTCGGCAGAGAGCAGAAAGGAAAGGCCACTCACGTCTGTCTCTTTATTGAGGATCTCAGCAGCCTCATCATACTCCGGCTTCATTTTCTTGCAGTGGCCACACCCTGGGCAGCAGAAATCAAACAAATGCACAGGGTTATATAAACACACATACACACAGGGGTTTTGGTCACTCAATTATAAAACAACATGGTAACATTTACACTTGGCCCCAATCATCTCTCTAGCAATAAGAGACACATCTACAAATTCAAATAACACACCCACTGCTGTTACAGTAATTTCATCATCCTAAATGATGTCCATACTTACCGTCATAATCCCCAGAGCACCAGGAGTGACTCACCCCCCTCTCAGACGTGGATGAAAGCATGTCTCTTCAGCCAGTGAACTAATGGCATGGTTAGGATGCATCAGGGCATGGCAAAAACCAGGGCCAGAAAATATTAACTAGGAGTTCCCCTCTCTTGCACCACTTTTTTTTTTACTCCAAAAACACTAGCGCTGGCCGAGAGGCTAGTAGTAACAGCCCCTTTTTGCTTCCAACCAAATGTGCTCATGAGGTATTTATTGCAAATATTTGATTACACAATGTGGAATGATCAAGTAGAAAGGAACTCTTCATAAAGCCTGTTCCCGTTACCTCAGATGGACTCTTGTAGTCATTTCACTGGGACTCAATTGAGTTAAATGCTTTATGGATCGATGATGATTACATGATTGACAGTGGAGCCCAAGGGACCAAGAGCAGTGTTGGAAATGCTCTGCCCTTGTAATCTTGGAAAGTGTCAGACAGAGTAGTGCAACTTCACCCTAGTGAACATCACATCGTGCATGACAGTGAGTTTGTGCATGCGTGCGCGCGCAGGTGTGTGTGTGTGTGTGTGTGTGTGTGGGAGTGTAGGCTGGCACAGAGACTCAAAGTGTCCTCAAATGACATTTTGTTACTATGATTTCTCTGTGTATGCTAGTGTGTGTGTATGTGTGTGAGAGAGAGAGAGAGAGAGAGACTGTGTACTTGCGTGTCAACACACACAAGGAACAATAAACCACTAAAGACTGATGCCATTCATCCCATTAAGGACTGCTGTTGAATTTCAAGTGTTTGATCAAAATCACAAGAGCAACAAAAGAAATGGTTTTGTTAAGTGAAATAAAAAAAAAGACAGATGGCAAAACCTACTGAAGTCCTCTGAACCGTTAATTTTGGCTGTTTAATTACTTAATCTTTCATCTTTGAAGTGCTATAACAGACATGTCAGTCTCGTTTCTTTTTCTACTTTTTCCTTTTCTACTTCTGCTTTCTAACTTTTCAACAGTTACTCATGGTTCTCTAGCATAGGAGAACTTTTTGAGCAATGTTGCTGGGGAACCACATAACCGGTTCCATGTGTTCTAATAGGATAATCATGAAAATTTGCCTCTCAGAAATTGTCCCCAATATCAATGACAACAAGCCTAAACCACAACAAGGACAAGGCACAGCAAAAAAAATAGTCCAGCAACATTTCTCAAAAAGCTGTCATTGCTCAGAAGTTTCCAAATAGTGTGCCAACATTGGGCCATCGGTCTGACATGACATCTGATAGTGATGGACCAGTTGCTGAGTGTCTGTGGCCCAAATTTGACTGGTAAGCACAGATGATGATATCGGCAGGCCTCTACCAGCTTGTTTGCGGACAATTTAACTGGCTGAGCGGCAACTGCACCATGGGCAGCGGCAGATGTCAATTGGTATTGTGGTCAGCTTTCTGAGGTCAGCTAGGTGTGCACACGGTAAGCATCAGCATTAGTTCACAGATTTTATGAAGCCGTCTAAAGCAGAATGTGAATAGGAAAAGCATATCTACACCAATTCTCTCAAGCACTGATTACAGTACTACAACAGTAAATATTTTCCTAACCAGCAATTATTTTTGCTATATTGTACGTTTGCATGATGACAGTGATGATGCACAATGAATTGTTGGTTTGTGCTAAATAGTAGGGAATGTCTCATAGTTAAAAAAAAAAAAAAAAAAAAAAAAAAAAAAAACAATGGCTGAATGCAGGTTTCCATAATTGCTTTGCCCCCCCCCCTCTCCAGAAAAACATGGGGCAGCAAGATAATTGAGTAGCATAATAGGAATGGATTTAGTCGGTGGCTCCGCTGACTTCACAATCACCATCTACTGTATCATAATAATTATCCTTTGCCGAGATGACTTCTCATCAACTGAAATGATGGCGGGCCGTGGCAGACGGGCTGATACAGCCTCCGTCGAGAAGAGAGCACAGCTCTGACAGATAATTGGCCAAGGTTGAGATCTTGGCTCAAAAGGGGAAGAGTTGCTTTAGAAGGAGCAATTAGTGGTCAGTTTAAAACGGTTTGCCCGTACTTGTAGACACCTCAGACCACCTGCCCCATGTAAAAGAACCTCTCCCAGAACCATGTTCCCTGATGGCTTAAATTTAAATCAGACAGAATTTTGGAGCGAATCAGAGAGCACATCAGATCTGACTTTTGGAATCCATTTTCAGAGCCAGCAGCTATAAAGAATTCGAGAACTAATCCAGCTGGGCTACTCACATGGGGCGTAGAACATTACCAGCGCCGAGGGGTGCTCCTCCAAGAAGCTGTCGAAGGTCTCATCAGTCAGGTGAAAGACGGCAGAGTCTGTCTCCGACCATGGCACTTCAGGGCTCTTAGGCTGGGGAGGCTGAGGACTACATGTGTAAGAAACACAGTGAGGGGTTAAAACAGACATCTGAATGGCAGACAGAGAGGACTGATTTTAGACAGAGCGGAATGGGAAAAAAATAAGGTAAGGAGTAAAATACAATAAATACTCAAAAGGAGATTAGGGTAAAATTGTTATGTGACATAATACGTAATAATCTTAGCTTCTCATATTATAACAAGAGATACTGAGGCAAGGGACGACACTGTCACTGGTGAATTAAATGCTACATCGGGTTGGACATAACTGACGCATTGTTACTAAGCTGCTGGAACATTTGACTGGAGCAATCACCCAAACACGACTGCTCTCCATCAGTTCTTCTGCCTTCAGACAATTCTAAGGACAAGCCCTGTATAACTGAAAGTTCAGCTCCTGAGCTGTATTTCCTTAAGAACCAAACACTACCTCCAATAGTACACAACAAGACAGCCGAGAGCCTTCAAAACTAAATTCCACTTGCCCTGGAAAAACAACAACAATAATAATAAAAAAAAAAATAGTGTTAAGACATTCTGCAACATCAGCCATAATCCCGTTTCTTAAAATTAGTTCCGTCTAACTCGATGGATTCTGCACTGCAGCAGTATGTCTTCCTGGCATTCGTCGAGATCCACTCATCTTTTCATTTCCTGCCCGTAAATCTTCTCTTCCACACTAGTTTCACCCCCCCACCCCCACTTCCAATACTCAGGGAGCAGATAGGTGAGCAGGCAGCAGAAGAGTCCCATCTGGGGGACCTCCGAGCGACCCCTGTTTTAGGAGCCGAGAGGCTGCAGCTGGGCCTGTCTAATGCACTCCACTCCAAGGCCTCCTCACTATCCAGCCTTCCAATCCAGGTGTACCCCACTTACTGGACCGAACCCCCTGCCACTACCACCAGCCCTCTCCTCCTCTCTCTCTCTCTTCCTCTCTCTGTATAGTGGGCTGTGTGTCGGTGTGTGTATATCTGCAAGTAATACTAAATGAAACATCTGTGCTTTCAAGACCAGCCATCAGGCCTCCCAAGTCTCTTTTTTTTCCTGCATTCTTCCCTCTACGTGCTAAAACTCTGACTAGAAATCAGAGACAGCAGCTGCTACAATTACACATATTTCAGAATAACTCACTTTCTTCCACAGTTTTTCAACCAAAATGCATTTTTATGTGAAATCTGCACTTAAGAGGCACTCGCCGTAAAACACGTGGGGCAGCTTCAATGATGAACAGGGCTCCAAAGACAGGAATTCCTCTCGAGTTTTACAGCTGGTTTTACACACACGGCAGAGGCTTTCATATTTGGCTCTGGCCTTCCCATACAAAATGAGAATGTCTCCCAATGTATACAGACAGACACCTAGTGTCTGACCTGTGGGTTACTGAAACACACTGTTATTGTGAAAGCCATTTACCACAGATGTAAATGACAGCCGGCTCTTATGGCTAAGAGGGGAGATATGAAATGGCTTTGCCTCTGAGTGGAAGAGAAAGATGAGGACAGTCGTATAAGAGTGTAGAGTAGTGTTTATGGGAGTGAAAGAAAGAGAGAGACAGAAAGAGAGATAGAGAAAGAGAGAAAGAGCTCTCTTTACTCACTTCTTCAACCAGTCAGCGATGTCCTTGGCCGTGGCTCCGTAGTTCTCATAATGATGCAGGAACTTGCCCTTCCTTTTGGAGAGAGGGAGAAAAACAATTGACAGCACATGAAATCTCTGCTTGGAGCGCAGGGTTTTTCAACCAAGATTTTCTATTTGTGCTGTTTATATTATAAGAGATTGCCGTTATGATTGGTAGACAAAAAAGAACCCATGTGTAGCTTATTTCCATATCCAGCAGGCACTTTGCAGTTTTAAGTGATTTAAGACTTTCTTGGTTCCTGATGCACAAACCCTGTACCTGAACCCTGTCCTGTGAGGTTATTTTAGCAGCTTTACACATAACTACCATCACTGAAAACTATGGAAGGCCTTCAGGCAATACTACTCAACTTTACCGCTCTACACATTAAGGCATTTACAAGACCCCTGCAAGATGCACGAGTAGGTTCTCCATTTGTCCTTATCTGCCCTGCCCAATAATCAGACTGAAGCCAGGCTGAAGTATCTACAAACATGGTCAAGCTGGGCCATTTGTAACTGTCACTTCTCAGAGGAAGACAGAACAAAGTCCTAATACAGGCATTGTTAAAAGCAAAATCACTCGTGCAACTGCATGCCAGCTTTCATTTACACTGAGCTGTTAAGATCCTTCCTTTGGAATTTATTTCTGACTCAACTCTTGCTGACCTCTAAAATGTTTTGAAAGTCCTACAAAATCTTACGTACTGTGTTGTTTGTGCACTCTCGCCGTTCTTCTTCTTCTGAGCACCACCCCACCACTCATTTCGCACAAAACATGCTTAGCTGTAAACAACAAACGACTCGTTCCTCCTCTAGCAAGTGCAATTGGAATGCATGGGCAAGGGAGCTCAGGCGCCACGCTCATTGTGTTTATCTTTGCAGAGGCTCATTACGGTAAGCGATGATGCCGGCGTGGTCGTTAGCCCGAGTCTACCCTCAGGGCCTCGGGGCACTGGAGTCTCATTGAGAATGGATTCCATTCGAGCAGCCCGTAGAAGGACGCTGGGTAATTAGCTCCAGCATAATTAAATGACACCGAAACGAGAGAGAGCGTTTAACTGACAAATAGGAGTGCATAAAGACTGTGGGTGCATGCCAAAAGCACAGTGTGGAGAGACGGGGCGCAAGGAAGCGGCGCGCCAAATGGACACCAAGGACGACACACTGACACTTTGTGGCAGTATATTTTTGGAGGATAATTTCGTGTAGTTTCCAGTGATGGAAATATGAAAAACTGTGTGGTAAGCCTGTGCAGTACTCACAGAACATCTGTGCAATTTAAAAAAAAAAAAAAAAAAACTTCCTTGATTAGGTATGAAATAACATGACTAAATCTTGAAAGTCCCTGAGAAAGTATCTTTTAGGGCACTATATCCAGAAAAGCATGGAAATTGTGGTGTAGGCCCACATGGTGTGGAAAGTTATATATGTACCGCACCATTTGGGCCTTCGTCTGTATGACTTCCAAGCATATTGGTGTGTGTTTGATAGCAAGAGCGAGTTTGTATGAATGTGTATGCACATTTGCGTGTGTGTGTGTATGCATGTACATGTGCTTGTGTGAGCTTGATGACTCCTGAGATAAACGCTCACTCAAAGTAGCAGAAGGTTGGGTAGCCCTTGACGCTGTATTCCTGTTTGAGTCCATCAAACTCGGCCGGATGCACGTTCATCCCTGCGAGCACCTGGAGAGAAACGGAGAGATTTTAATTCAAATCAACAACCCACCAAGGCACAGGAGGCATGACAATGAAGACAAATGACCTACTGGTGACAGGGCTCTTCAGAAATTCAACAAGGAAGGGTGACACCCAAGCACATTAGGCAAGAAAAATTATTTGAAATGAAGCATCGTGCCATTTATTTTATTTACGTTGCTGGAGGGCGGTGGAGGGGCTTCAACTTCCCAGTGAATAAACTGAATAACCAAGTCAACCTCAAAAGCAACATGATTTCAGTTTTTCTTTTTCCTGTTCATGTTAATATTAGATCTCCTTCCAATTCCCAAGCGGTTGTTAGAGTAAAACTATGCTGTAATTTCATGTGAAATGCTATGGAGTGTAGAGCGCATATAATTCCTGTGCCGGCTGACGCATCCTCCGATGCAACCGCCAACAAGGTGAAAAATGTGCAGCTGGCCCGTGCTGACCGCTGATTACCCATCCAAATCCATCATGTTTCTGCAGCGCTATCAGGTTCTCACTCACACACACGCACATACAGACAGACACAAGATAAGCAGAAGTTTGTTTGTGTGTGTATGTGTGTGTGTGTGTGTGTGTGTGTGTGTGTGTGTGTGTGTTGGGGGTGTGAGAGGGGGAGAGCATGCAGCAAATCTGCCAATGTTGCCTATACACAAACAACTGCATTCATTGAACTACATTCATTATGCAAATCTCCAAATGAGGGACTTATTTGCCAAGTGCCTGAAATGCAATTCTTAAAAGAAATAAATACTGCTTCAATTAGCTGAACAACTTTGACTCTTCCCACTCCACGCACATTTGCCGGAGGGAGGAATGGGGGGGGGGGATCACTCAATTACTCCTGTCAATGATGAAATCAGCCAACTGTTAGTGACAGATGAAAATGGGCACGCTATCGAAAAGAGGAGACGATGCTTTGCTAGGATTGAATGTTGTGCTATCCATCACTGTTCTCGTTGATTCACATGGCTCGCGAGGCCGTCTTCCTCAATCTCATCTCATCTGAAATGAGCAACTTCAGCCTGTTTTTATGGCTTGATCTGCTGCAGATTTGCTTGCATGCTTTCGCAAGTGATGAAACCACAGAGAGACAATGGCAAGATGGGCATGAGAAAGAAAGGAGTTAAAAACACAAAGAGAGAGGAACGGGGAAAGTAGAGTGAGAGAGAGAGAGAACACAGACAGATACACAGCCACAAAATGTGGGAGAAGACAGCGGGAATCCACATACACGTCGCAATTTATCTAGTAATTACTAGAAATAAGCCCAAATAAAAAAAAACTGCTCCATAAAGCCTGAGCGTGTCTCTACTGGGCTGGACTGCTGCTAGAGGATTATCCATAGAGAACAGGAGTCATATCTGGTCATTACATCAGCGTGTCATTACTGTGTAATGCAGACAGATCACTGGCCTTGAGGCCAAGACAGAAGCAGCTTTAACACACCCAAATACTGTTCTGCCAGCTCAGTGCGTGTGTGTGTGTGTGTGTATGTGTGTGTGCCTGTGTGTGAGTATGTGTATGTGTGTTGCCACATCACTTACGTATTTGCCCTTCGTCTCAGTGGCAGCCTGCTGAAAGATGGGTTGCATCCTCTTGCAGACGCCACACCCTGCTCATTAAAGAGACATAGAGGAAGAGGAGAAAGGAGAGGAGAATCGTTACAGGTAGATTACCCACAAGCCCCAGCAATGATGACACAGCTTGAGGAACTCTGCCAGCAACCCGCTCCCTCCTGCACGTCAGTCGCTTGACTTGGGGACTGTGACTCAGAACAGGGCTATGAAGTTTGACGCCTGTGCCTGTGTCGGTCATTAACCTGGCAGAGGCCCGCAGACTTCAGAGAGGTAACGGTTTCATCATCACCACCGTCGCCATCGCCACACCACCACAGGCTCTTTCATCAGCCAACTCCGACAAAGAGAATTTTAATATCATCCCCGCCCGCTCACCTGTGCTCGTCAAAAAAGAAGACTTCCAAAGAGCAGCTGCATAAAGTAACAAGTCCTTAACTGTAGGTTTGATTGAAGGCCTTGCCCCCCATCCCCCCAGCCCTCCAGGAAATTTTTGAAGTAAACTAAAAGGATGGGGAATCTGCTCAGAGATGAATCGCCTGAGGGAGTTGGATTCTATTTTGCAAATGCACTTGACCAATTTTCTTATTTCCTCGATGGCACATTTTACTGACGAGTGTCGCGTCTTTTTAAGTTAAGCTGTTGAGGCCAAGTGAAACGTGGGGTGCGTAGGGGGTGAAACCTGTTCTGTTTTAGCCTGAGGGGCTCCCTTAATGATGTTTATGTGTGATGGACACATGCTGAGCTAGAGAAAGCTACTGGAAAAAAATATGTGGGGTAAAGGTAGCCACTGCATCGTGCGTGCACACAACTTACGCCATGGTAGAGCCAGAAGCAATTAACTTAATGAGGGCACAAGCAAGGGGAAAAAAACAAAAAGAAATCAGTTGATGGATCACTCACATGGGGCGTAGAACATCATGAGGATCGGTCTCTCTTCTCTCTTTAGCAGCTTCCTGAAGTCCTGTGGGAGAAAGAGACATCAGTTGAATGAACCTGCTCTCGCCTTTATGAAACAAATTGTGCAATAATAGACACTGTTTGCTTTTTAAACAGACTTCAGAACAGTTTATTATATATTTATGTTACAATACGATACTGTAAATACAATGAAATATAAGGGCAATGCTTAGCAACCTGCCTTTTATATACTGTGCAATAAGAGATCTGTTCAATAAGGGATCCGTACAAAGTTCCTGGATAAATGTAGTTGTCCCCTGTGAGATCTGGTTTCGAATTTATGTTTTAGCTTAACTTTAACTCTTTTCCCTTAATTATGTATTGTGACTTATGGTGAGTCTTTAAACTGATAAGGACTGCACTTAAATTTCACTTCTGTCTCGTTGTGACAATGACAAAAAAAGATTCCAATTCTTATCCTCTTATAAGATCACCAATAAAGAAAACCCGCAGCCATCTAACAGACATCCAACTGTGGACCCTGGGTTGATGCTGCTGTGACTGCAAGACTCTGAATGAAGATACAGTTGTGGCTAAACTCCAGTGTATAACGTGTGAAAGACACGGCTTGGGGTAAAAAAAAATTAATCACGTTGTGCACAGTGTTTGTCAGTCATGGGGGTCGTGGATGAGGATAAAAACTATTTAAATGCAGCTTGTTCTAAGAGCGCAAGTCTCCAATTCCTCCCTGTAGCACTGAAATCACAAACTGCCACTGTTGGGGGTCTTCACGGCTGCCTGCACATGTTTGGATCTTGATCGATTATGTGTGTTCTATTCTCATACAAGCATTCACCACAGCAGCCACACATATTGTTCTGTGGCCACTGGAGCACAAGAGGATTAGGCCCGACCCATCCTTCTCCTCATCCTCCTCCATTTGGTTTACTTTCTTGCCTCATTACCAGTTAATTTCCATGTCAACGCAAATGGCGCAGGAACCAACTTCTTCTGTAATGTCTGCGGTCCGATGTACAGACAGCAAAACAGCACGTCGATGTTACCGTGAGCCACATGCAGCTTTGCCAGGTGGGGAGTGCGAGGCCTTGCCTGCAGGAGAGTGCGCTTACTTTCTTGACTCTCAACCCTTCATTGTGTTCTTCAATCTCTTCACTGGTGGCTCGTTTTATCTTCACTGTTGATACTGTTGGCAAGAGTTTTTCTTGGGATGAGTTGATCCTGAGGGTTTACAAACGCTGGAAGAAAATACCCAAGAGGCGATCTTTTTCCACTTCCATGAAAGATGCAAGGCCAAGCCTTGCTGAAACTAGATATCAACTTGATGTTTCGGATCTGATTCGCTCAAAGACAGCCTTTGTTCCCGGAGAGCCTCTTCAAACCAGACACGGCTACAGTTTTAAGGGTGAAATTGTAGTTTTTCCAGACGGTCAGAGCGCTTGCTATGAACTTACCTTCTCTGTCTCAATGTGCGCAACATCTTTGGCTTCGGGGTTCTCCTCCCACAGCGGAGCACCCGTTGGGTCTTTCAAGAATGCCACCATAGACTAAAAGAAGACAAAAAAAAAGAGGGAGGAAAAAAAAACAAAACAAAATAGATCAAACACTTTCAGGCACAATATGCCTAATGAATACCTGCCACTAGTTAAGTTGTACAGAGGCCCTCTGTATGGTAAAATGTAGCATTGCTCTCAGTCAAAAACTTTAAAACTAAAACGAGGCTAGACAAGTGACTTTTTGATATTAGTTTGATGGCTTTGGACAAACAACACAAACAAATAAATCCCAAAGTCCTCTCAGATTAATAAACTGTGTACAACCGGGGGTGTTTTCAGCCAAAACAACTGAGAGACAGAGAGGGAGACAGAAACTAAAGACAGCACGTCTCACTCTCTGTCTGACATCCAGACTGAGCTGGAAGCCCATCTCATTCATCAGTGTTTACAGATCGCAAATTCACTCATTACAAAAATATTCATCACGAGGCTCGTAGATAATTGCACAGACAATCTTTCACCCATTGGGAAGTGACACTGCCCAGATAAAAACGACTGGGAGGTAATTGTGTGTGTGTGTGTGTGTATCATTTGATGGCAGTGCTGTTGATATTGACTTGTGTACACTGGTGGCAAGTACTTCGACTGAGGGACAACAGCACACAGTGATCAGATGCAGACAATGTAGTAAATGTCTCAGTCCACTTAGCCCAGGCGCTGTTTAATTAAACCACTCAGAAGATGACAGGATTAATATTCTCATTGCCAGCACAGCACAACAATCTATGTCACTGAGGGAGCCACAAATAAATAACTTTTATACAACCAGCTAATTAATGGGGTGATTTGACATGTTAAGACTTCCAGTTGCTCCACTTTAAAAGAGCGGAAAGAGTGTTAGACTATTTAGGCAGCACTTAAGGAAATATTCATCAATGATGGTCAAGTAGGACTTTTAAACAAACAAACAAACAAAAAAAAACACTTTTATCAACATTTGTAACATTACCTTAAATGTTTCTGGGCGACTGTATTCTGTGTGAAATGTTCCATCCCTGTGTGGCAAATAATGATTAAATAAACAAACAAACAAATAAATAATCTGTTTCCATAGTCTTTCATGACAGTTTTTAGAGGTTGTAAAACTATTTAAATGTTTAGGAAATCACAGCATGCCGTTGTTTCCAGCAGAAGCTGCTTGACCTACTCACTTATAGTGCAGCATCTCCACTCCAGTTTTTTTGGAGCTGGGGTCAACCTTCACTTTCTTACACAGCTTTCGACCCTCCGTGTCACTGAAAAGGAGAAGAGTCATTAACTTTGGTATAAGTAACTTAGGAATTGACAAATAAAAAAAAAAAAAGACAGGGACTGCATGGACCAGGCTGAGCACAAGGTGAGACAAGTAAGAGGATGTGCTGACCAAAAACTATTTTAAATCTGGGCACAACTGGGGGAAAAAAAGAGATGCAATTGCAGGAGTGGTCTCCATCTAATTACATTTCACTTAACAAGAGCCGTGTGCTACTTTCATCGACCGGCGGGGCATTCTCTGTGTCCCCAAAAACATTAAGGGTGATGCAATAAATGTCCTACGACATTAGACAAATTGCTAGGGGAGCGATACAAGAGAGATTATGGGATGTGACAGATGACGACAGCAATAAACTAATGCCTGAGGAGAGCCCAGGTTTTTGGCAACCTGTTCACCCCCCCCCCCAACCTCTCAACCTGTCCAGCTTCATTGGCTCCCTCTACTTGAAGGTGAACCTGCTAAATGCAGGCTCCAGCCACTTTCTCTGCCCCCCCCCCAATTGAGTTTATGGTGTGAAAGCATATTCACAGTGACTAAATGTTGTAGTCAGAGCAACAACTGTTGCCCAGGAGAACATAAATGCTTGTAGTACCACTGTTTAGCAATACTGTGGAGGGCTTCCACTGAAGGGCCCACTGGGGAGGAAATGGAAAAAGTAGGAAGAAGGAGAGTTCTTGCGGGGGGGGGGGGGATGGAAATGTAGGCAGAGGGGGAGATTTGAGTTGAATACACCAGACTGGGCTTTTTCCTCTCCATGCTTTTGTGTTCCTTCTCTCCTTGGGCAGGTTTGGATTTAGCAGAGAGACCCATAGTGCGAGGGGTAGGAGGGCAAGGGGGTTAGTAGAGAGGGGGAGAGGGAGAAAGAACACAAAGAGTCATCATCATGATGACAGGAAAACACAAAAACACACACAGTTTCCCGGTACCTCGAGAGGCAATGAGCAAGTACGCTGCGAACAACATGTGAGTCACCCACCTAGTCAAACCCTATCTCCTACCTCATGGTCCTTTGGATCAGAATGCTCTCCTATGTATGGTGATAATGAGTGTGAACATTCATTATGCCAGAACAAATAAGCCTGGCAGGAATCCACTACAAAGACCCGGGGCTCTCGAGAGTCACTGAAGTCATTCAGCTACCCCTGCCTGACCATGAACAACATCCCACTTTCACCTCCACCCACCAACCCGGCCATTCATTGCTTCCCTGTTGCTCTGTTGTTGAAGCCAGACACTGATTGCAGATGCTATGCAACCCCTCATACAGCATAGATCAGTAGAAAAAAACGCAATAAAACACAGCAGTAATAGCAAAGAAGGAAAGCTGTGACTGAGAGCATGGCACGGGCTGTCAGGTGGGGAGGTGTGGGGGTGGCTAGGGGGATCCATTAGCTCCAGCATGCTGACTCATAATCGCAGATGGCAACTCTGGCTATTTATGGGCCAAACATGGCTGCGTTCGTGCTGTTGGGGGCAAGCAGACGTGGCCATCCATTGCAGGCCACTTTGGGTGTCACCATATCCGAGGTAATCAAACCTCAGCACAGAGACAGAGGAGAAACCTTGCGCTGAATGTGAATTAAGACACTTTAATGAAGACAAAACACTCAAGTCTGTTTAGAACGGCAAATACGGTTTTAAGAAACATAACATTTGCTTTTATCACCACATGACCCGATAACTTGGAGCACAAGCAAGCAGTTATTTTTGCATCTTTTCTTTTCAAGGGATCTTTGTTGTGGAGGGCGCAAGAGTTGAAACATCAGCAAAAAAACTCACACACATAAACAGCATTTATAAATAACACTAGTGCATTTCTGCCCCGCCAGCACCTGCAGAAAACTGTCTCATGTGCAGATTGTTCTTCAACGCTGAAAAGGGAAAAAATAATGACTTCTTAACGAGACCCAGTTCTCTCATTCAGGCGATTGGATGAGCAGTCTCACGGGACCTCCTTTCTGTTTACGCCGCTCACAACTGCGTTATGTCTAAGGCGACGGCCTCGTATTGGCAGCACATGCACACATGTGCTGAGCAGATCAGGACAATGGAAGCAGATGAAACACTGGATAAAATACAAAACAAGCACACCACTTGTGTGACGTGGCCCTCCAACTGGCTCTGCCTCTTTTGCACGGATAATGAAGAGGGCCTTCTGCTTGAGTCAGACATGAGGAGAAGACCCTCCCCAACAATCACACACTCACACTCTCTCTCACACACACACACACACACACACACAGTGAGGAGACCCTCCAGGGTTGGTAGATGTGGCATGAGACAGGCAGGCTGAGTGACAGTAGCGGTAGGGGTCGAGAATGGGCAGAGAAGTCATGACACATCACACCATGCCCCCGAGTATTCATCGTGCTTTGATGGCCTCCTCACTTCACAACCCAAGACCCACTTTTGTTTTTTTTTTTGGTGAAAAAGGTGTGTGGAGCATCAATGAAGCTAGGGCAAAGAAAAGTGAATCACTCACTTGCCACTGAGCAGACACAAATTTGGGGTTGTCAATAGTGGACACAGACACTGTATACATAGTGAACTCCCATAGTGTGTGCTTTGTCAGGGCTACTTTGGAAAAGTACCAAAAAGCAATTCCTAGACAATTACTAGAGTCTTTGAAAACTTCTGTAGAAATGTGTACAAAAATTTTAATCCAAATGCAAAAAGTGACAAACAAACAAATGGAACAAACAAATGGAATAGAGTTCAAACAGAAGAGGGCCATTTGTTTTCCCAATTAATAAATTTACAGCCATTTATGTGCAGCCTTTAAAATGTCTGTGCTTTCAGGTGTGAATGTGCTCTCAGAGAAAATAAGATTTCTTTGAGGTGGAGCTCTAACTCTTCGATGTATGTGAAACTTGTCTGATTTGGTTTAAGACAATGCCAGGGCCTCTTCACTGCTTGGGAAGACACAGTTTTGCAAGGCATTGTTGTGAGCATGGGTCATCGGCCAGAAGAAACGAGAAGTGAGAAACGAGATGAGAGCAAATCTTAAGCTCATCATGATGCACTTCTTCGCGGACCTGAGAAGATGAGTTGCTCTGAAAACATTTCTCTCAGTGTCAACATTTATACGGTTGTGAAACTCAAAATAAATTTCACTAAAAAAAAACTCCAGAAATATTACCCCCCCTCTGTCCCCCTCCCTCATCAGTTTAGTTCTTTTTGTTAAGAGTGTGCCTGTTCTCTGGATGACCGTGGAGGCAATTTCTCTTCCTTCTGTCATCTGGAGGAAATATGTCGACAGTACACTGGAAACTGGCAAAGGTGGCACTTCTAACAGCCACTGCCCTTGTGGAGAGCTGTTTTTCCCCCTGGCACTTTACGCTTTGTTTTGGCACTGACTCTGGCATTGATTCCACTCACACTTAACCATGTGCCGACACTCACTCGAAAAACACAACAGGATTTTCATTTAAATGAAATAGCCCAAAAAAAACACCACAACATTTTCATAATGACTGGGCAACTAAAACAAAACAGGCCGAATAGCAATCAATTAGACCATGCTTTGTTCACTCAGCCCACAGCTATTGGAACCTGGGGTGCATCTGCAGAGTAGGGTTCACAGCCTGCAGCCATTTACTTGAACAGAAAATCAATCACGCCAGGGAGATGGTACAGAAAAGATGTCTTAAAAGCATGCTGTCCAATGTTTACTTCCTAGGCTTCATACATGCTGGGTACAGACAGTCAATATTCAGCCTCTTGCCTTTCATGTGTGCTCACACAGTAAATAAGAATGGAAATATGGTGCTGCCTTCATACCATCCTTACACATAGCACACCATCATAACTTATTTTGTCTGTAGGGAGAGATGAAAAAGAAAAGAAAAAAAATTATCTCGTCAAATTACCAAAATGATGAGTAGTAACTTCTAAGAATTTAATTACCGGTAGATATCAAATATGATGATATGAATGATATGATATGAAAATAGTTCATTGAAAGACTTCTTCAAAGACTCTATAACATTAAAAGGTTCCACACAAAAACCTTATTCTACTGAGCTGCTCTGCCCTGAAACATGACAGATCTGCTGCAAGGTCTTCTGGGAAGAGGACGTGCAAATGAAGAATCAAGACCAACACTGTGACTCATGAGCTGCCGTGGCAGCCTGCCTCTCCCACCATCCCTCTATCCCTCCCTCCGACGATAGATGAAGAATCGCGTTTCTCCCCTACAGCGGTGAGATGCTGTAAAGAGGGGAAGGCGGGACGGACTCGGTTGAAATATAAAGCAGTCACTTCTGAGACTCCACACTGCCTCTGGGAAACTCTAGGAATCTGGTGGCTTAGGACCAAAGAAATAGTTGGCAGCGATAACACAGGGGTTGTGCGGTGTGTTACATGACTTAACAGTAGCACAGTGTAGCTTCTCTGCATGCAGCCTTGTGGCATAACACATGGGGAATGGTGACTAATGCGACACTATAAATCATATAGCCTACATATGGATAGACTATACTGATAGACTTACCCACAATTCACCCAGGCAATGGTTCCTTGCCCTTTGACGCTCTGTGCAACATCTGACAAAAGCTTGAGCTTAGCATCTCCAGATTTGTCTGCGGAGTTTGAGAAAGCGTAAATTACACAATATTACCTTTCCTTTACATACAAACAACAGTAAAACCCACACAACACACACACAAAGCAGACAATTACCACTATGTAATAAAAAAAAAATCACTTGGCATATATAGAACAATCAACTTCAATCAACATATCTTTAAGTATGCATATAGTATGCCAGTACTTTCTGCGCCCTTCTTCTCAAACCAAGATAGTGACAAAAGAAAAAGGGGGAAAGAGAAAAAAAAAAAAAGACAAAAATTTCATCAAGGTGATATCAGCATCTGTTCTCTACACACAGGTCACAGGTAGATCTGCATTTTTTATTTTATTCTATTCACCCTCCTGAAAGGTGTGGGTATTCCCTGTAGAACCTCCAACAGTCATGTGGACTGCAAGAGAGAGCTTCAGAGAGCAGAAAATTAAATAGAAAAGAGAAACATGCACGGGGGAAAACTGAGTGAAAAAAAGAGCAAACACACACACACACACACAAACACACACACACACACACACACAGAGCTTGAGAGGATGAGCGAGCCGTGACTAGGGCATCCATCAAAGCCAGCGTTCGATTTGCACCGGGCCTTATCCATTGACCTCATGCTGCTGAAATGGGCAGTGAATTATGAAACAAATAAATCTCCAGGTGGTGTGTGTGCATGTGTGTTGGGGGGTTGTGGACTGAAGCTTTCAGTTCTTCCTCCTCTGCTTGCGAAGAGAGAGTAATGTTTAATGAATGGCATTGAGAGCATTGCTGCAGAGCATTTAGCCAGAAGCAGCTAACCACATCTGTAAGATATTCAAATAAAAATAAATAAACGCAAATAAAAATTGAGTGTGATTTTCCTCAATAACCCCAGCAGGGATCGCGGTTGATGTGGCCACTTGCCTCGCCGTCGGTTTGGTTCGGTTGGGTTCCGCTGTGCAATTACCCAGCAACTTAAACAGTCTGAACAGCCACGGTCAATTGAAACAAGCTCCTACACTCACTGCCGTGGAGAGGAAAAACCAAACCACAAGCTGCCGCACTATAACAAGAGGAGTATGGCATGCATCCCCATCACATGGTCTTGACTGAATTAGGACGTTTCCCTCCTGTGCTGTTGTAGATGTCAACAGTGCACATTTCTTCACGTTTCAAAAAAACACTTAAACCATTTGCTGTGCTGGGAGAAAAAAACCCAATCTGTCAAATTTTTTTGTCTGCAAGGATTGCTTTGCATTTCTACCGTTTGTGAGATGCGCGCGCACATACGCGCACACACACACACGTGTTGGGACATCTATTTTCGACTCACCCACCTGGTGTAAACATTGTGTCACAGTAGAGGAAAGGAAGGTCAACATAGGGGAAGCATTGTGTGTGTGTGTGTGTGTGTGTGTGTGTGTGTGTGTGTATGTGTGTGTGCCCACCAGATTTTGTGTAGAGGACTAGGACATTGGTGCGTGTCCTGAGCAGCTTTTTAAAGTCCTTGTGGTCGCTGACTCTCTCGATGAGCGGAGACACCTTCGCTGCGTGCAGTGTGGACACCACCCAGAGCTGTGAGGACACAGATTTGTGTAAGAGAGAAGGGGACGGAGAGAGAGTGAAGGTGAGCGCACAAGAGAGAGAAAGTGGGAGTGCAAGAGCGCAAGAGGGCGAGAGAGGGAGGGAGAGAGAGAGAGAGAGAGAGAGAGAGAGAGAGAGAGAGAGAGAGAGAGAAGTAGAGAAAGAAAAAAGGGAACACAACGTTACACAGGTGTCACCTTTCGGTGTCCCACCCTACAAGCGTAGCATCCATAAACCTGAACAATCTGGACCCTGGTTTACATCATTTCGCTTCTGGTGATACACTGCTGATGAGATTTTTCCATCAATACAGCAGATGCAAAAATATGACATCCTGAGATACATAATCAATACAAGACCTTTGCTCTGACTTGTGTTGTCTTGAAAATATCGAGTGAATCTTTAAGCTTGACAGACCGGAGCTTGTGTGCAGTGAAATAAATGGTGCCAGCAAAATCTCACTGACTTTTGTAATGGACGCTAAATGTCTTTGCAAAACCATCCGTTAGGAAACAGACTACAAATTGACCTTTTTATGATGTAACAAATTGGCTACTGCACAAAACTG
Organism: Tenualosa thibaudeaui; assembly: GCA_027481765.1. Lineage (NCBI taxonomy): Eukaryota > Metazoa > Chordata > Actinopteri > Clupeiformes > Clupeidae > Tenualosa > Tenualosa thibaudeaui. The sequence goes on from JAIFZK010000071.1 coordinate 1,176,137, forward strand.
AGAATGAAATGGACAATACCACTCCATTAGCTGTTGTTTGCACTCCATTTGTAAGTACAGTATCATTCAATAGAAAAAAAAAACCAAACAAACAACAACAAAAAAAAAAAACAGAAAACCCGGGCCTTGTTTCAAACAGGCTCCAAAATATACAGTTTTTTCCCATGGCCCAGGGCACACTGTTCCACAGTACCTTGCAAATTGTCAGTTTAACCACAAACAAGCATAACGGACCACAGTCCAACAGTGTATCAATGAAAATGTGACGTTCTTAGGGGAAGTAAGAAAGCGGAACAGGAGCCTGTGCACTTTTAGGCTACGTCCAGATCAAGCTAAAATTCCCATACTATCGCTAAGTGTTCGGTACAGGACAGGAAAACAGGAGTGAGGGGTATGAGTATGGGTGTGGATGGGGGGGCATCAGCTGAAGAGCTGAAAAAAGGCAAGGCGTGTATTAGTCTCCCCCTCAGCAGGCCCGCGGAGCATGGAATCTGCTTGGAGGAGCGGAGCGGCGGAGATAAGGGGGCTCAAGAGATAAAAAAGGCCATCAGCGGTGGCACAGGGCGGGACGTGACGGGAGCAGAGCAGGGCCTGGTGACACTGGACCTCCCTATCTCACCTACTCATCAGCAGCCCAGACATGGAGGCTCAGTGTTAGCTTGGAAGAGGGTCTGGCTTACGAGAAGGGCTATGGGTCTTTTTTAAAGCTTACCTGACCTAAGCTTGTCTTAAAATGAATAGCCACTATAGACCATAACCTTCTTAGTCCCCCCAACTCCACTCTCTTCTTGGCTGGTCTATGATACTGAAAATAGACAGTAAGGGCCTTGATAACCCTCTTCTCAGGAGCTACCAGCACACCCAGCCGCTGAATAAAAGACCAAATAAATTAATAAATTCCTGCGTCACTGAGCCATACAGTTCTGTCCACAAGTGCTGCTGTGCTGAGCTAATTAACCAGCTCGCTTTGCTGAGGAAATGGCAAAGACGGAAACTGTGAAACGCAATTATCTAGAGCAGAATAGAAAAGGAAGGGGAATAAAAAAAAAAAAAAAAAAAATCACATTAGAGGAAGCCAAGCATATGGCAGACCTGAATGGAAGGGCTGGTCAGATGTGTGGTCATAATAAGATGTCCATGGAAGATGGGACACACATCCTCACCTGGGATGACTGAGAGGACAGGAAAACTCACCATTCCAAGCTGCTTAACCAAAATGTGCCCCCCCACCAACAGAAATAAGGATGTAGATGAAGATAGCTGGACAGAAGGAGAAAAAAGAGGTGATGTGTGACAGAAAGGGAGATAAATAGTGAGAGATGGGGGGGGGGCAGAGAGAGAGGGAGGGAGAGGGAGAGAGAGAGAGAGAGAGAGAGGGAGGGAGATCAAGCTAAACAGAGAGAGAGCGAGAGAGAGCGAGAGCGAGACTGTATGTGCACATATGTAAAGGTAAGGCTATGCTTATGCAGTTGTGCACATACAGTACAGAGAGAGAGGAGTGTCACAGGGCCAAATTCCTGAAATATTCCATTGACATTCCATTGAGTCAATGCATGTGCCTGATCCTCTCCACGCACTCTGTGAAAAGGTACTTTGGAAAATCACATCTGAGGATAGAATTAAATTACAGAAACCTGATGGAAAATTGAGGGAGAAACAGACCAACGGGGACGGGGGAGGAGGAAAAGAACTACATCACCTCTGTCCACACCTTGGCAGAGCAGCGGAAGAGTAGCCAGGCAACATTAATCAAACTACGAGACAATGGCCCCTGGGGATGGCCTTCTGAGGTCCACACAAAGGTGAGGAGTCAGGACTGATTAGGCCAAGGATGCTCTGAGGCACCAAATCACACCTGCACACTGTGCGAATGACTCGCGTTACCTCTCGTCTGTGCCATGGCCCAAGACGATTGGGGGGGCTGGGCGTGAAAAGTAAAATGGCAACCTGAGACACTGGGAAAGTTCTCCGGCTTTGACAGTAGAGAGTATGTTCAAGGTCGATAGCGTGGCATGAAACTCAAGGTGAAAGGAGGTTTTGGAACTGTGGAACTGTGGCCCTGGGCATGCGTGCTCACACACACACACACACACAAACACATATACAGTATATGAATGAGTTTAATGGTAGTCTATGCTTGCTAGGTGTCTTTCCACTGCAGTAGAAAGTACATATTTTAAGCAGCTCTTGCCCTTTCATACTGTGACACAAACATGCACTCACACAGCAACACGGCTCTGCAAAAACTAAAGGTGCCAGATGGGGAGGGAAACAAAAAGGTAGCATTAAAAGCACCCAGCAGACTTCCTGAGACACATTCAAAGGCCGAGAGGCAGGCAGGCAAAAATGGTCTTCAGTTCTGTCCATTTGTGGAAAGAAAAAGAAAATTGGGAATCCAGGGTCTATTCAGTAGCCCCAATCCTATTGGTCCAGCCTATATCTCTTCACACGTCTACAGTCAGCGAGGAGGCAGTGCTGGCTTCGCCGACAGAAAAACGAGGGCATGAACGGCTAGCAATCATCGCGGTCCCTACCTGTCACAAAAGCAGCTCCTTCCTGGCTTTCACCATGCCACTGGGTTGAATGAGGGCATTATGCTAATAACAGAGAAACTCACACAAGGCTGCCCTTGTTGCGGTCATCCATTCAGGAGCTCTCATCAGGAGAGTGCACATTACTGTACACCGCAGATCCATGGGAGAGGCTTTAAAACAGGAGAAGGAGATGGAGAGAGAGAAAGAACTGCTGTGTGCATGCATGTCATACAAGACCGCTTTTGACTGATAAATTGGTGTAGAACCAGCCTTGAGGAAATGACTAAGAACAATCAACAAGAGGGCAAAGGCTCACATCAGTCCCCAGAAATGCTGTGCAGATACATTTACGCAGATACAGACTTTAGCTGTTTGTGGCCGATGTCCTCAAGGACTTGTAAATCTGGGAGTGTTTATGGTCATCTTTCCTCACAGTTCTGTCCAGTTGACCTGCTTATTTTCTTACTTCCACTGATTAACTAGAGAACAAACAATCCCTTACAAACACACACAACCAGAGTTCAAGAATGTAGTCATGTGTGTAGTTAAAAAAGAAACTCATTAAAAACAGAAATGCAACTTGGGTAATGTAATGCACTGCTGAGTGAGATTTAGTTGCAGTAAAGACAACATAAAGATCAATTCTCAAACTTTGCAGAAGAAACATACACAACATAATACTAACAAATAATGTGTGTGGTAAGAAGATAAATCAAATACAGACAGTGTCAAGTCCTATTCTGCACTGTCTCTCAGTACCATCTTCTACGGTATTACATGGCACAACTTTTTGAGCAATGTTGCTGGGCAGCAATATAATCGGTATCATGTGTTCTGACTTTATTATTATGATAATGTGCATGATGATTTAAGTCCTCCAGAAAAAAAAAAAAAAAGTTGCCCAAAAACAACAGAACAATGAGCAACAATGAGCAACACTATCCAACAAAAATGTTTTGTCCATCATTCACTGCAGTCTCTGACGTTGAAATTCTTGGAAACTATACCATGTTCTGGGATTAAACACTGACTGCTCTGTATTGCCAAATATTACAAACAAAAGAAAACTTATGGGTGAAAGAGCACATGCGACAGCCTTAAAAACAGGTTATTAAAGAAGAAGAGAAAGAGGAAAAGGAAGTAGAAGAAGTTTATAAATGTTACTGCACCAGAGAGCATTGTTTGTTTATACAATTTCTGCTCTGGAGACCACAGCAACAAATGTCAATAGGTTTCCTCTTAAAGTGTCTGCATATACTGCATAAGATGCTTCACTTCATTGTTGCTTCTACAAGCAAAGGAGATTTGGGAGAAACTACTGAATGCAAATGGGGACAAATAGAACAATAAAAGAAGACAGATTTGTACTTCAAGCAATTACAGTGTGAAGGTACCCCTCTCTGAATGGAGTGCTGAAGGGGAGTATCAGACCCAGAGCAGATCCTATCCTTCATGTGTCTACAGCCTGCAGCCTGTCGAGCAAAAAGGAGCACTGCCAGAAAGACCCAGAAACTGAGATTGCATGCATCAGTGTTTGGCCTCGTCATTTTCTACAGCCTGAGCACCTACCTTATGAGTGAGCTGCGAAATGAAACGGAAAAGATTTTTCTTCTGATTTACAACAGCAGAATATTGTGCATTTGTATTTGTATTTGTATTGTACAGGGACAAGCAAAATGCATGAATCCACTGTTTTCTTCCAATGACATGATCATGTATTCTGCTCCATGCTTTAACCACAGAAGCTTTTAGAGTGGGGGACATGACCTCAACAGATATTTCCAGGTGGAACCATTCATGCAGTATCCAGTATTTAAGCTGTGAGCTCAGCTCTACTTGGCCATGTGATTGACTGGCTATGCTCCTTGTCGAACTCTACAGCTCCAATGTATCTAAAGGCCCTAACTCATTCCAGAAAGTTAAAGCCAACATCTTTTTGATTCATTTCCTCATGGACTTACCTTCAGAGACACCAGGAAGAACTGGCCTAAGCGATGGGAATATGAGAGAACACGCTAAATTTATCAAGATCACACATCTACACATGCTTTTCATGCTGTTGGCTTAAAAGCGTTGTGCAAAATGAGGCAGAGTGTAAGATCATCACACTTAATGAACAGTGTCATGCCAGCATCCGACACACGTCCTCTCACCATGACGGTGACAAATCTGCATAATAGATGCCATCTCATTTTCAGTTATAGACCACCATACCACATCAGCACTTCTGCTCCAGCGTTTCTGGAATGGGCTTCCTCGTTTCCTTGATTAATGAGGTGAGTATCCAGACTAGTTTGTGTATGTGTGTGTAAGTGAGTGAGTGTGTGTGTGTGTGTGTGTGGGGTATCAGCAATAACGGTCCATCACTGCCACTCTGTTGATCCTGGCCATAGATATGCTGAGTCCTCAAAGCACAGAGATGGCAAGAGCTGTGCAATGGCCTAGCCACAACTATGCATGACTGATGCAAGCAGGGAGGGCAAGTGGGCACATTGCTCCAGAATAAAGACCACTTGACGTTTCTATCTATGGGCACGCTGATTCTGGGCTGAAAGCATTTACAGCTGCCATTGCTGTCCTGGTGGTTACAGCTAGGGTGGTCACAGGGTTGAGCGAAGTGAGAGTGAGTGTGTGTGTGTGTGTGTGTGTGTGTGTGTGTGTGTGAGTGTACTGGGGGGGTCTTTGCAATTAAGAGACTTGAGGAATTGTTCTGACAGGCAGGGAGGCGAGGAGGGGGACGATGCAGATGGACTCCCAGGAACAGAATGGCTCTCCTCTCTCTCCCTCAAAACCCTCTACAGCCCAAGAGTGTGGCAACTTCTTTAGCACTCTTGAGAATCCACCTTTGTTTGCCTTGCCATGACAAAACAGGATGTGGAACAGGAAAGGTCTCAGGGTACTAGATGTGAATGACGTGGCAGTACAGTTACAATAGATTCTCGCTTAATTTGATACACTGCACCCTGTTGCAAGAGAGCTACTGTAGATTGGCTAGTCTGCTGAGGACAAGGCTGTAGAATACAACCCACGTTAATCATTTGTCACTTGCCTTTCAGTTCTGAAAAATGAAAGTGACATATGTTAATTCATTTCTTTTCCAAAGCAGCTTTCCGGTTACTTGTACCAAACGCGGTTAGCTATGATTAGCTATGCCTACCAAAATGGTATTGTTCAAGATCAACAGAGATCGAAGTATTTGGATATATTCCTGGAAGCATCACTGGATAACGTTACTGTAGCAATCACATCCCTGTCACAAGACCATAGGCTAATAAGTGGACGTGTGCGTCCCACTTAAGTCTCCCTTTTTTCTCAAACAAATAACTGACACAGGGCTCAGCCCTTGACAAAAATACGTCGATGTTAAATCCACGTCCTTCAGTCAAACACACAAATTCCAACTACGTTAGCTTATGAAGTCGCAGGAGAGGTTACTGACGACACTGCTTTGCGTACAATAGATTATTATTTTTGCAGAACCTGACACAAAAATGATGTGATGACAAGACCGACGCAACCATTAATCATGTTTTGATGGGAGTTTATATACAAACTTAAAATGATCCAAGGTCTGTCCTTCCCTCACTGTCAACTTTACCTGACTCGAAAAGGCTGCGTTGCGACTAGTGATAATTATCAAACATCAACAGAAGAAATCCACTGTTATGTGGTTGCATGCAATAGAATGGTAAATTATACTAAAGTATACTGAAAAGATCTGGCGACTTACCAGCAAAACGAGAATGTACATCTCGAGATCTCTCATCCGTCTCTCGTGGCGGGTCCAAGAAGCCATGATACCGCTGCCACGTCTATTTGCGCAGGCGCAAACTCTTTCCCTGCGATTCCAAAGGAGGTCGGAAACGTTCTTGGGAAATGTAGTTACCTAGAGTTCGTAGAAGCTTACAAGCAAACTACAACAATGGAACTATTAATTTCTGTGTAAGGACATCCACTCCCAGCGATTTATACTTTCTTGCTTAACAAATAAAACAACGATGTATGTCTGTCAGGTCTTCATGGCTATTCTCGTAGCATCTGATGTCCACTTGTTGCAGTTTATAATCTATTCAACCACAAACATGCTCTTGATTTGAGGACAATGACAACTGTAAAAATTAAAAACGTCACAGTCCATTACTTCATGGAGGTTATAGCGCTACCTGGTGCCACCACCTGGAAAAATGCAGGCTGTATATGATAGCCTGTATATGATAGAACAGCCTTCTCAAATTGTCAGTCAAGCGAACCCCACTCAGTGGTTGATCAAATATTTCCAAAGGACCAGCTTTCACTGGCGACGCTTTCGTCGATGTCCCCATCTATTTATGCAGTGGAACTTGCACGAGTGTTGATTTTAAAAGCTCCTCTCTCGTTATACTCACTTCGTGAAATCTAAATGTCTGCTATACTGAATGGTTCAAACGGTCTTATTCATTACGAAAACATAAAACATGTCTTTTAAAGCAATGTTATATATTTAGCTAAACTTCTCGTGAAGGGAAAAGAACGCAAATAGTTAATTAATTGCTCTGGCACCTCATACCAGATAAAAATGGGCGAGTCCATCATGCCAAATGGGTGTTAGTTAAATTCGCGTAATAAACAATTCGAAACGATGCGATTTTACATCATTAAAGAGTAATCCTCTGTGAAGTATTTGTAGATCCAAGACAAAACAAAACAAAATATTTGGATCTCGCCGAAATAGCTCTGACTCAACGTTATGGTTTTGGACACCCCCCACTTTTTTGCGTCAGTTGCAGGTAGTCTTGTAGTGGTTTCATCTAGTGAAGAGCGCACAGTTACCAGCTGCAGGTCGTCCTGTTCGAACCGCTGATAAGCAGGATACGGTAGTACAGTGGAGCCGAAATCTTTATTTTCAGTTCATCTCAGTTAAACATTCAAGGAAAAACGAACAGAGGGAAAGGTAAGCTCCAACCTCCTTTTTATTATCTTCATGCACATCAATTATTAGGCTACACAGGATCTTGAGAACAGCAGACTTCAGTGAACTTTTTTATGTAGCCTAGTCACTGTCAAGTGTTCATCGCAACCACATTTGAAAAGCATGCAACAACGATCGTAGATTAATAGATTTAACTTAAAGCATTCACATGGAAAGTGGTGAAGTAGTATTTGTTTTAGAACTGTAATTTTATTGTAGCACATTTGCGTTAGGAACTCAGAATATTGAGAATATCCACAAGGATGGTTGTGCGTTAGCTGGAAATACATGCGTAAAAGTAACGTTGATTGTATGTAACGTAATAGGTTTTGGCTATTGTAACAAGAGTGGTCTATAGGACCTAAAATAGTAATCCGTGGTGGGAAAAGGGGTATAGTTTGGTGTTCGCTTATTCGATTTGTCTACATATCTAACGACAAAGACAGCATGTTAGCTTAAAATGTGCTTTTTAATCCTACGGATGCAGCTTTACTTGCCACTCACGTATCTTCCTGGGATCAGAATGGTTTTGGGGGGCTCAGGAACCGTAACATTGTCACGGTCCAAAGACTTCGTTTATAAAGTTCGTTTATAATTATTTTCTTGTCGGGTCAGTGTGCAACTTGATAGTTTTATTCCGTTCTGTGCATGATGTTAATGTTACCGTTTTCTGTTACGCATTGTGCTTACCATTGTCCATTGGTTATTATTTGTTTGTGTTGTTTTTGTTCTGCGTTATTTTCAGAGACGCTTATTATGAAATTACTTTGTGTTTTGATAAATATAATTTGGCTGAAAAATCTCGTCGTATTGGTTGCACGAGAAACTCTTGGGGCTACGGCTGTCCCTTAACGCTCAACATATGATGGGTAGACTTATTGTTTTCCAGACCAGTTACAGATATCACGTAGGTTCAGAAAAATCTGAATATTGTCTGAGGGAAAGTAGACATTAATGCAGCCTACTAAATATACTTCATGCCAGAATTGTACAGTGCCATATGCGAAGTTCCTGTATCCATGTTTAGCTAACGTAGGAGATTGGCATTATCTAGCGGGTGGCTGTAATGTTAGGTTCTACAGCGGACAAAGATGTTAGTGCGCACTCTAGATAACAGGAATAGTTTAATTGAAATTGATAAGGTGAAATGCTGATAGTTACCCATTCGCTAGCAATTCTGTTGAAGTGGTTATCTGAATTGGGTTGCGATGGCTGCACAAAGAGACTCTATTCACAGTTGTAATATTTGTCTCAATTGAGAAGAAAGGTGTTGCCTCAGCGCAACCTAGTCTACGTGCATTAACTATGAATAAGGTTTGGACTGATCTAAAATCGTTGAAGTAACTCTTACAATTGTAGCTTACTGTTTTAATGAATCACCGATACACCAGATTTTTGCGGCACCTTTCTGAAATAAAAGTTGAAAAGGAACTGGACTAGCTGGTTATTTGGATATTTCAGCACAGTTGTCGACTGTCTCTCTGGTTAGTGTCAGTAGAGGGCAGAAACGAGCAGCCATGTGTATGATACAAGATGCTGTGAAATCATTCATAACAATATACAGGTGTGAGATTATTATTTTGGAACTTTTCATGAGCAACATGAGTTGTAGGCTTGCAAAACCAATTCGCATGCCACGTCGCCATTCCGTAAGCAGTCTGTATACCAATCCCCAACACAAGTTTTATAGATACTGCTACAAGCAAGACAGTTTGCACAGTGTTTCCTTTAAAAACACAGTGTCTTGGACAGTCCCCTGAACTGTCGGCGCTTGCTGATGGATTGTTTTGCAGCCTGTCCACAGTGAGACTGCCAGCACATCTGTTCTGGCAAAATGAGAAGCAGCTGCATCAATATATTGTCATTATGTTGGACTTGGTTGATGTATGTGCCTCTTCGTTTTTTGGTGCACACACACAACATTCCATTTCATACTGGCAGGCAGTAGGCTAGTCTAGTTGTCACAGTTGACTGTTTTATGCTGCTCGTAAGAACAGCGGAATGGATGGTTCTGAAATTAGAAAGAAATCCACATTTTGTCTGAATAGTATGAATAAATAGTTTTTACTTGTTGCATGTTATGATGTACTTGTTGCAGGCAATAGACTATATTGTACTAATCACCTTGAAAGAGCTTGGGGAAAATGTATTATCCAAGACGTTAAAATATCATTCTTTCTTTCTCTTCTAAGTGCATTATCATTATTAGATAACAATAGTGTCTGCATTTCTGTAAAATCACCTGCAATTAAAACTTTTTTTGTTGCCTAGGGTTGCCTTTAATGTGCTTTAGATATCCGTTTACATCTGTGCTCCTAATGCAGCATATTTCTCAATCTTTCAAGTGAAAGAGTGCACTAGGCAGATGTAGGGCGGACTGCAGAGGCAGAAGAGAGTTTCTCCTTTAATTCAGTCTGAGTTTCAGAACTCAGTCTGGAATTTGACTCATCCAAGTCCTTCTTTACATTCACATTTACAAGTGAATGGAATTAGTACTTTATCACAAACCAGTGATTGTCGTTGGCAAGAGTTCCCACCCACCAGGCACCACCAACCAACGTGCCGCGCCAAATGGCACCTGGACAATTTATCACTCCACCGTGATAAAGCCCTTGGGCACCTGACTGTGCTGGATTCTTATTGTGTGTCCCGTACAGTCAGTGGGGAGGAACTGCATTGTGAAAGACACGGTGAATAGGCACACACGTGCGCACACACACATATTTTCATTCTGACTCATTTTGCAGAGAGATGCCCTAGCCACAAGTTTTCGGTGAAATGTGATAAGGACAATGTCTGGGGTCTATTCTGTGTGTGTGTGTGTGTGTGTGTGTGTGTGTGTGTGTGTGTGGCTCTGCTTCTTGCAGCCAGAGTGCTCATTTGTTTGCTATTTATTTATTTATTTATTTATTTATTGTGTCTATTCATATTCATACATCAACCCCCACCCCAGTCCCCAACCTCCAACCTCAGCACGAACACAGACAAGTCGATTCAAGTGTTTGCCTAGGATGCAGCGGCCTCCTTTTCAAATGGAAAAAAGGTTTTCATCTTTAATGAACTTATGAGGGCTCTTGACGGAAGGCAAAGCATGGGCACAGCATGGTGAGAGTTTGTCTGTGTCTAAACATGAAGCACTGCTTAGTCTGGACAAGGGATGACGGAACCTGTTGGGCGTCATAGTAACCAGAGTGGAATATGGGGGCAGGGGCGAGGGTGGGGGGCTGCTGGGGGTGCTGGTGGTGGCTCCGTCAACCGCATCTGATATCTGCATAAATTATTTCTATTCATTAATAAGTTGAGGCCAGTAATGACTCATTGGCCCTCATCAAAGTTTCAATGGTGCATATTTAAGACGTGCCATCTGAATTATTTCTGATGTGGTGGCATCAATTGAGAGTAGACAGAGGAGAATAAAAATTTTATGGCAGGGAATTGGAGCTATATAGCGCAACTGATATTACCATATGGAAAAAAGGACCTGGAGGAGTTTGGGGATAAGGGTACCCAGGATGCCGTATTTCTGACTGCGGCTGAATGGGCTCAGTATCACAGCAGATAAGGCTTCTGAAAGATCCATTGCACATGATTGGACTGTTGCCTGCGAGTCTAGATAAAGATCCCCTGCAAGCTGTAGAAGTGTTCAGAGATTTTCTTGTACCATTTCCTCCACCTAAAGTGAAACTTAAGTAGAGAAGTTTGGTGGAACTTAGTCATTGTGATGGATCAGTCACGATGGTATAAAACTTGCAAACCCTTTTTACCTATCCTTTCATTGGACAGTATACAGAAACAATTCAAATGGCAATCCCACCTATGTTATTGTAAGACTTTAAGCTTTATAAATGGCTTGACATGCTTATACTGATCAGAGCATTGGCCATCTAACAGTCAGTGGGTTACGGCTCAGTTTACCAAAGGTAGAGGCTAATTACTAATTACACAGGTTAAAGAGTCAGTAATCACATTTCCAGCTCGGGTGTACACTTTCAGGCCTTGTATGCTGTCATAGTGAGGGGTCTGTTGCTCAGAACACAAGATCCTCTGTTGTGGTCCCCAAAGTGAGATGTTAGTAATGTCTGTGTTTTAGCAGTAATTCAACACAGTTTTCAAAATTCATCACTGTCATAAATCATCTGTAATCCAACTGAATCTAATTACCCACTAATTTTTAATGGTATCCACCCTCTCTTGTGAAATTATTTGTGCTGTGGATGATGATTGACAACCGGCTTTTCCGATAAGGTCTCTGTGGCACTGTGCATGTCGTGATGCGTCAAAAGAGAATTTTCACTTTTTCCATCCATTTCCTTTTCCTTTCATTTGGTTTCCTTTCCTTGGAGTGTGTTTTGTATTCTGCGCTCCCTCTGCTTCGGCTGAAAATGCTTAGCAAAGGTTCCTTCTGGCGTCCCCTGCATTCCAAGAAACGCCAGGCCAGGCTGAGCACGGAGCAGCACAATGACGGACTGAAAGCCACTGTTAGGCAGTGACTGGCACCGACGTGCCTCCCTTCGGGTTGAGAACAACACGGCCAGCGCAGGGGGGTTCAGGCCCATGTGAAGGAGCGCTGCCACGAGAAGCAGGCCCAGGTTTATATACAGATGGTAATTAGATGGTGCGCTGCACTTGAGGAGCATATTTAGGCCAACCTTGTGTCCCCTCGAAACTTAAAAGTATTTGTTATGATGATGATGATGATGAAGGCATGTATGTATGGAGGACTGTCATTGTGTATGCTCTTATCAGTCCCATTCCTCTGATCGTTGATTGTCAGTTTGATGCATATAACTGCCTAAAAGTTCCTCTGAACTCAGAAGTCTCCTACCTCTTTTCTTTTCTTTTTTTAACCTTGCACTGTGAAATGGGCTGCATCATAGTGACTGTGAAATAGTGTGAGAGAAACATAGGCCATTTTCTGATGGTCTGTTCAGATGAAAGAAGAGAAAATGGCTTTAAATGCATTTGGCCCATTCTGTTCGCTTCTGTACGTGACATTATTTTTCTCCTGCCACTTTAGTTCTGTCTCAGATTGCTTTTTGGTCTGCGTAAAGGTTACTGTGGCTGGCTTTGAGGTTTGTTTCGCTAAGTGTAAACAGGAATAGCTGGGCGAATCTGCTCTGATGTTCACAATGCAATCGGAAGAATAAAAGCCAATGGGAAGGCAATGTCCCCTCTGCCATTGTGTGAAGGCTCACTGAAAATGAAGTGGGACAGATGCTAATGAATTAATGTCTGGGATCTTTCAGACTTGCGCATTGACACTTCATTGTGTGTGAGTGTGTGTGTGTGTTGTTGTGTGTTTTTTTTTTTTTTTTTACCTCTCTTTCTGACAGTGCCACTGGCATTCTCTGGCTTTTTGGTGGTCTGTCTGAAACCTGGTCCTGATGGCTGGCTTCATGGCTCTCTGCTTGTGAAATAGGATCCAGCGATACGGTCAGGCCACACTCCACTCCACTGTCTGCAAGTCTAATTAATACCTAATGTGATTGACGGGAGCTGAGTTTGTGGGCAGCTCTGGCTAATCATACTATTTGTTTGCAAGGCATGTTGCAAAGCAGCTGACAACTGAAGAACTGACCAAAGAAATTATTTTTGTGTGTGTGTGTGTGTGTGTGTATCCATCCATCTAAGATGTGTCCATAAACTTGATTCTTGTCCTTTAAGTAGAATATCTTTAAAGGCAAATAAATAACACATTTTTTTTATGGTTCTCGTTATTTTTGTTTTTGTTGTCCTTACTATATCCCCCCCACCCCCACCCCCCAACCTTGTCGCATTCAGTGTGGTTGTATGTGGTGGTAAGTGGACGTGAAGGCATGTGCCTTTTCTCTCCCTCAGCGCTCTGTTCAGTGAAACAAGGCTTCAATAAGGAGAAAGAAGGGAGAGGGAGGGAAGTGCGGGAGGAGGAGGAGGGAGAGACCAGAACGCTCCCACAGTTGATTTGCCCATTGTGGGGGGAGGAACACTATTTCTATTGATGGTATTGACGGTGAAGCCCCCCAAAAACCAAAGAAAGGGGGCCCTTTCAGTGCAGTGGGCGAGCCCTACGAAACTATGGGAGATGGGTGTTAAAGCTTTTGTGGGGTGCGGTGGGAACATTGTCCACGCTTTGGTGATTTAATACCTTCAGGGCCGGGAGCTCGGACTATCTCCGCTGGCAAAGTGAGCTGCCAAGCCCGTCCCGCCGTGATCTAGGGTGCTTCAGGTTTACACTTGCCTCGCCATATAACAAGCGCTATACATAGGAGGAAAATGATATACAATCCTCTTCGCAGAGTCTCCCCCATTTGCCTGCGGGGTTGGTAATAAAAATCTTGCTTTGAAGCTTGTGCCCAGTGTGGCTGGCCACACACCTGTAGTGGCAGTGGCTTTTTTTTGTTATTCCTGATTGTAGAGCTCTCTTGTCCCCAGCCATGTAAAGTGTTAGCTGAACAGTGGTTGTTTTTAGTGGAGCAAGGCAGCTGAAGTGGTTTACCCATGTGACTCAACCCAGGTGTAAACGGGCAGCCTCTTAAGGAGAGTGCCTCAGCTCCATCAGGGTCTCACTTAACAGACAAGTTCAGTTTAAAGAAAAGATTCTAGAGCGCTTTGCTCTAGAATCTTTGGTTTAAAGTTAATGTGGCCTTATTCGTTGCTGCGACAAGTGGCAAAACTAACCTCTCGCTGCCTAGCTTTAATTTCAGTCCTCTTCATTTGATAGGAGATTTAAGAATTAATGGAGCCTAATGGAGGCTGATTACAGTGCATCACTCTAGCCTGCCATGCCTCTCCAAAAACCTGTGAAAGTTTCTCGTTGTCGGTGTCAAGGGAGATGCACTGTGGAATGCTGAGGAGGTGGAATGAGGGTGGAATGAATGTGTTGGAGGGTAAAGCATGCCTTCATTATTGAGTCCTCAGGTCGAGGTCCTGGAAATAAAGGTGAACCACATTGGGCCATTTTCTCTCCCTAGGTTCTTCCCACCTGATTTCACTCTCTGTGGTGCAAGATTGAGAGCTGCAGTGTGTGTGTGTGTGTGTGTGTGTGTGTGTGTGTGTGTGTGTGTGTGTGTGTGTGTGTGTGTGTGTGTGTGTGTGTGTGTGTGTGTGTGTGTGTGTGTGTGTGTGTGTGCGCACTTGTGTCCATGTGTGCATGTGCTCTCTGTGTGTTTTCTATCTATCTCTCTCTCTGTGTTCAGAATTTATCTGATGGAACAGCTAATCCATTCGGATCAGTTTTCAGTAGGCTGGATGTATTCATCATGAAATAGGAAGCAGCTGGATCTCTCTCAAGTGTGCCAACCATCATTAAGGCTGAAGAATAATATCTTCAAACATGATCAAGAATATAAAATGAGTAAAACTGTAGTCATTTGATGTGAACTAAAAGCAATATGAGCTATTTTATAGTCGCCATTCAGGCAAATTGGATCCAATTTTGGCTGCGTTATTGGGGGCATAGTCCTCTGATAACATCTGGGCGTACTGTTTTCTCAGTCAGAGAGGATCGCTTGCTAGCACATTCTTCTTCATCTGCATTCATTTCTGAGAAGCAGAGCGGCTTTTCTGAATTCTTGGAAATGAATGCAAGGAACTGGAGAATGGCAAGTAGTGTGCCGTAACGACGCCTTTCATAAATAATGCATTAGTAAGCCAAACCTATATCCTATACATGCTTTCTCCCTAAAGACGCCCTTGGGAATAAAGTATAGACCAAACACATCTAAAGTAGTGTCTCCTGTGTAGCGTTAAGTATGTAGATGATGGCCAGTTTGCTGTTCAGTGCACTGTAGAGACGTGGGCTGTCACAGAGTATGGATGGGGAAACTTGCTCTTCAGAATAAATTATTCTTACAAGCAGGTTTCGTGTTGAGAGGAGCCACAGCTGGCATGTTAAAGCGTGGAACAAAGACAGTTTCAAGGCCTGCTGAAATTATCGAACATGTGAGGGTCAAAAAGAATGCAAGAAGAACTGCTCTTACTTTTGGATATGTAGCCCCGAAAGAAAGTGACGCACGTTTTTTGAATTGTTAAATATTGAATGCATGCATGTCAATTTTGAGCAAAGAGCAGCTGTGTCGATAAAACCTTTTCAGTTGCATTCACACATCTCATTACAAGCTGCTCTCACCCAGGCCCCCCACACTGATTCCATTTCTATCAGATCCATAAGTGGTGAGGGGATAATTGCTTTTTGCTCCCCCTCCTTTATGTTCATTCCCAGTGCAGCTCAATCACTGTGACCACTTGTATTGAATATGATGGTGAAATAACACAAGGCTACTTGACAAAAGTCTTTGTACATTTTACAAGCTTCGCAATGGCACTGGAGAAGAATATTGGGTACTTCAGCTGACAGAGAAGGAGTTTTGCGGCAACAAAATGCTAGGCCTTGCTATGCCAAGAATCCTTGAGAAGTGGTTATTTGACTGCCGTCAATAGCATTGTACGCCTTTTTGGAGTCAGGAGTGAATACTCTGACCTGTTGCTCACAGCTCAGTTATTAATTATCAATTATTATCAGTAAAATGATTGGATCGGCCATTTAGAGGGACATGTAATTAAGGGAGAAATTTGGTGTGTCGATCAATAGCCTTTTTGTTTGATGTCACCAAGTGCTGTTGGTGGGAAAAAGAATGAGAAAATTTCATACAACATAGACCAAATAGTGGACCAGCAGCTAACACTAAGTGAATGGGGCACAGTAACTTACTTTCAATTTCATTTTGCTATGCCCCATTTAGTTAACATTACTTATTAGTGCATTATCAGTCTGTGTTGCATCACATTTTCTGGTTCTTTTTCCTACACTTGGCATTCAGTGACCTTGAACAACAGGGCTACTGACTGATTCACACCAGATTTCTTCTTTAAAGAACTTTTCTGGGTTTGCTGAGTGTCATGAAATTGAAGGGCAAAGGTGACAGTGGCAGAGCTCGATACATTGATACAAATATTAAAGCAATGCAACAAGCAGGGTGGGGTTTCCCAAAAGCATCTCAGGATTAAGTAGTTTGTAAAGTCCCTCTTAAGAACATCTTAAGGTTCTCTGATCATTTCCCAAAACCATTGTTGTTTAAGAACATCATTAAAATGCTCACAGATTTACAAGTGATCTATTACTGCAACCCTGTTTGGGAAACACACGGGAAAGCCAAACAAACATTCTTAAGATCAATCTTAACGAACATGCCTAAGTGCATGATTCATCGTTATAGAGAAACCAGGCAATGGACACTTAAAAAGCACGCTAAACCTTGCAACACCTTGCAACCACCTCTCAGAACCTCGGCACTGTTGAATCATGCTAGCTGCAGTGTATTTGCTGGCATTAGTCATCAATGTCCTGCTGAATGCTTCTTTCATTTTTGTCGTTTGTTCCTACACAGTGCACAGATCTGTATAGTGCATATCCTGGATGACCAGTAGAAATTACTTGTATCTATAGCCTTGCTTTCCTTCCTATGACCATATACCACCCAAATTGATTTCTAGATGTTGCCAAAGCTAATTGCCTGATAAAAAGATAGGCCCGCTGCCTCAAATAGTGGCAAATTGTTGGCTTGCTCCTGTCAGTGTGAACATTCCCAGCTCGACCATGCTCCTCTATGAGTTAGCAAGTTTAGCATGATTGCCGGTTGTTTCTATGGTGACAAGTAAGTAGCTTGCTGCCGAAGCACAAAGACTGGTCTGATTCTTGTTCTTGGTTAGGGCCTACTGCGACAGTGATTAATGTGCAATCAAGTGGGCACTGTCATTTTGAGAGACGCCCCCGTCTGCATCCTCCCCGTGCCTAGTGCTGTGAGGAAGGCTGAAAACAAACATAAAAAGCAACACTCACTGTGCGAGGCTTGATTTCACATAGCCAGACTGCTTGTTCATGCAGTGAATTGTTCCTGTGTAACTTATAATTCTTACCTGAGGTTTTCCTCCCTCCCGCTCTCTTGCCAAAATAACTGCAGTTCATTTCTTCCAATTCTTCAGAATTTTCTCCTAAAGAATTTCACAAAAGGACAAGTGCCCTCGAGTGTTGAAGGGTAGCGGCATCTCCGTGACGGGGACAATGTTTAATTTAGCTTGTTAATGAGGAAATGGCCTCGATAAAAGACTGCAAGCCACACATCTGCATGGGGCAGATAAGAGAAGACCTCTTCAGTCTCTGTGCAATCCCTCTGTGTACATCAACATGTTCAGTGTATGAATAGAACTAGCTGTAAGGTTGGGGTGCTTTTCCTCATTATTTTGGTGAAACACATCCCCATGAACAGATGACTTTGCTGTTGGCTTTACATCAAGCTAACAAGAGGCCATCTCTCTCGTTAAGTACTGTAAGTGTGTTTGGCAGACTTTAATTGAGTGAATTTCTACAAATCCTTTCAAGGCTGTGTTGTAACCTAGAATTCAAGGATTCCCTCATTTGCTTCTCCACCTTTCTCTGCAGTTAGGGCTACATTTTAATAGGAACTAATAAGAAGGGAAATTCTGGTTTCTGCATATTTCATCAAACCTTAGACCTAGTCACACTGAATAACATCATGTTCCCAGAGAGAAATGATCTCACTCTTTCTCACAGACACACACAGACACACACACACAGACACACACTGACACACACAGACACACACTTTCTCTCAGAGGAAAGTGCCACCATCACTTGCATGCGTAAGTCTGAGTGCACTGAGCGTTTGATGTCTAAGTAAATACGTGGGCTTCGGGGCCTCCCCCTCTCACAGTGGAGTGCCATGCCTTGGACAACGGCCCCATTGAGTGCTTCCCAAGAGGGGTGTGCGGAGAGTTTTTGTGGAAGTTTCGGAAGGCTAGGAGAGGGATGATGGGGGTGCATGGGGCAGGGTACTGACCTGCATGCCAACAGACAATGTTGCTACAAAGGCCCTCGGAGAGGTTCAGAGAGCACCTCTTGGCTCTCACAGTTTGGAAGATGGTTATGAATGCATTGTCTGACCAGCTATATATCAAATCTTCAGAACTCAGACATCAAACACTAGACTCCCCAAGGAGCCATGTTTCTTTTTCTTTCCCTCAAAGCTCCAATAGGGAACAATTGCAGATAATGGGGGGCCTGTTTTTTTCTTCTCATCCTGTTTTTGTGTTGGTGGGAGACATCTGGGTTATGTGTATTTAGTTAGTCTGTAGAGTTTGCTGTGTTTATGTAGTAACACGCTTGCATGGCCTTCAGGCTTTCTCGCATAGCTGTGAGGACACGATTATTGAGACATTGTTCATGTTCAGTTCAGCTCAGTGTGTGGACATCCACATAGTCTGTTCACACTCGTATAAACTGCTTGCACGGAAGCGAGGGCGAGTTACACCTCAGTTCATACATATTTGTTAGCAGCCCACGGAGTACATATTGGCTGACAGATGGGATGTGGTAGGGGGTACACTGCATGCCGAGCTTGGCTGGGCCCAGTTTCCCATTGAGGTCATTTGGGATTGAAATCGAGGCTTTAGTCGTTGTAACCAAGGTAGCGATGCATTGCGTTCCCACCAACCGGCGACTGTGACTACTTCAGATGGGGGATCTGCGTGGAGCAGTGTAGCTGGCCTCTGGCAAAGCTGATGGGGAAGGGTGTGTGTGTGTGTGTGTTTGTGCGTTGGGGTGGAGGCCATGCTTGGGGATTGCCCTCGCCAGTCAACTTATCGGTTCCTCAGTCCTTCCTGTGAGATTTCCACTTTCAAGTTGTGGTTTCTGAAGCCACAGTGTCAGTCACAGTATACTGGGGAAACATCGGAAAGGGGTTATAATGTCAGCACAGTGCCCCTGAAGTGGGTAGGGGTGTGGTGTGGTGTGCGTGTGTGTCTGTGTGTGTGTGTGGGGGGGGATTAGGGAGACAGAGGTCAAGGGAGTTCAAGCTCGCTGCCTTTGACCTCCGTGGTCCTTGCTGCAAATATGTCCGGACTAGTCATTACAGGCCCCTGTGAAAAGACAACAGCGCCTCCTCTCTATGTGACACTGTGACAACAGTGGTATCGGCCACGTTGGCAGCTGATGTTTCCACTTCAGTAGAGACACATCCCTCCTATTCACTTCAGAACATGACCGAGCTGCTGCCTGTTCTGCAGACAGCCAATTTGTCGTGCTGTTTTATTTTTTTCTACTCGCTTCCTCAAGATCCTGAAGGATGTCTACTTACAAACATTCTAAAGGCTCTTCTAAATCGCCAGAGTTTCACTCTGATGCAGAACAAGTGATGCAAAGTGGCACATAGTATAACAATGATGGAACTACAAGTGGAAACACAACTTTACCACACCTCTACATGTCCCTCTATAGAGCCGTGTTTGTATGTTTGTATGCATCTGCAAACTTCATTTATCATCTTTATCATTTTCTAAAAGGAAATGTATCCTTTTGTCAGAAATGCTTTGTCTGATTTCTCCAATGGGAGGTAACAGTGAGGTCCTGTGTGTGTGTGTGTGTGTGTGTGTGTGTGTGTGTGTGTGTGTGTGTGTGTGTGTGTGTGTGTGTGTGTGTGTGTGTGTGTGAATTGAACCATCAGTTTTTGACAGGCAGTTTTGCCTGAGGATAATGCCCATCTATTGGGTGTGCTGCTACCACAAATTTCCTTTCCCTCCCTCCTTCCCTCCCCCCATCTGCCTGCCAGTTAGCTCAGAGCGCGAGCGTGTGTGTGTGTGTGTGTTGGCTCGGAGTCATGAGTCTTTCTGTATCCTTGTTGGATCTCCTCCACTAACAAGCAGCAAGGCCTGGCAGAGACTCTTATCTGCGTATTTAAACGCATGTCCCTTCCACCAGCGCAACCCACCGTGCACTACACCACACGGCACCTCGCTTTCCTCCATTTCAGCTCCCACCCAGTGCTGTCAGCCATCTCTCTCTGCCCCTCTCTCTGTCTCCCTCTCTCCTCCCACCGTTGCATTCTCTGAAGTCTTAATCAGGACACTGACAGAGACACCACGCTGCTGAACAATAACCCTCACACTGCTCCCCACCCCTATCCACTGTCACCATCGCTGTCACCATCACCACCACAGCCCCACTCTTTCCCGTCTTTGAGTTCCTGCGGGAGACTTTTACTCCCCCCCCCCCCCCCCAATACCCCACTCCTGCAGTTGGACTGGAGGAACACAGAGCTACCTGCATCAAGGCAACAACAAGGTCAAACTCAATCACACACACACATACACACAGATGAAATGATAGCCTTAATGTGGCCACTGTAATTGCTGTGTATAGGATTATCTGCTAGGCAACTGAGACCACTGTCATCTGGTTCGCTGCTCCAAGCGAGTGCATCTGGCTGCTCCTAAGCACCTATTGGAACCGGCAGCGACTGGGGAACCCAAAAGAAAGCAGACACACTAACAAAGAGGTGATGCTTGCTTGCACTGATGTGACCTGTTCACCACCCCTTCTGAAGACTTGCAGAAATAAGACTGAACATTTTCAGAATGTTCAGAATTTAATAGATGTACAGGTGCTTTTGATTTGTTTTTTGTGCATGCCACACTGACTGTCTGTTTGTGCTTGCGACACTGACTAATGGTCTTCACAGAATTCTTTCCCATACTCAGATGAAGCTTTGAGTGCACACCCAAAAAAAACAGTTTGACCACTTTCCCTGGCATCTTGTATTAACAAAAAAACATTCCAAATGTTTTCTGTTACATGTCACGTGTGGAGATTAGCTTTTAAGTTCTTCAGTCCCATTAATATTAGTTCTTATATCCATTAAAAGTTAGACATCTGTCTTTGCAACAAAAAAACTTTGATATAACTTCAATATTACTTAGTCCCACTAAACATGGCCTCTTCAGCCTGTTTTAGATTAGATAATGGAGCATTCGATCTGCAGGCCATTTAGTTATTTGGGCACAGAGAGGATTGGTTATAGGTCATAAAATTTCACTGAATTTCATGTACATGGGCTGAACAGCCAAAGGCCTTTTGAGCACATTAAAATATCAAGTGGTCTTCAGTAAAAAGTCAAAGTGCGCGTGTCTGGGGACATTTAGTGCGGTTTTGGTCCTGGCCACTGCCTGGAGAATAAGTGATTTTACACCGAAGCATTAATTAGGCTCTTGTCTGTGGGGAAGAAGGGAGTGCGTCCTTTGCTTTTTTTGCCCCATCTCTCTGTAATTACTTATTGGATAAGGCACTTTCATTCAGTGGCTTCCATTCAATTTCATCATCGGAGTGTTTTGCAAAGTTTATGAGCCGCGCAACACAGTGCTAACACCACAGAACAGTTTAGAGCAGCACCTGTTTTCATGGGGGTGTATAGACAGGCCATTGATTACATTAAGATTACCAGCAAGCAGTCAGTTGGATTTTGATCCGCTCAGCCTTTGAAGCCCTTAGCATCTGATCCAGACAGACAATGGACAAGAGCAGAAAGACCTTGATGCAGAACTTCGGTTTAGGTGCTCTTTGTTAGGCATCCGATTTTATGTTCCATTTGCTGTTGAACGTAAAACAGTCTCACAGACAGGAGAAATGTTCTAAATTAACCATCCCTCAAGTGATTGTTTTTCAGGGAGTGTTCATGGATTTATTTATTTTTGTAAAAGACCCACATCTAATGACCTGAGGTTGGAATTTCAGAGGGTGTATTTATAGCTTTAAACATTTATTTATACTGTATGTGCACAACAGCCTTACCTTTACATATGTGCACATACACTCTCACTCTCTCTCTCTCTCTCCCCGCCCCCTCCCTCCACCTCTCTCTCTCTGACACATAACATAAGCCACAAGCACATGCCTCCAAACTAGAAACCCTGTCGTTGAAACCCAATTTAATAGATGACTTCTGGCACTTTGCATGTAATTTAAGCCCCCTGCTTGGCTTCAAAATGCAATGTTAATTGTCAGGTTTTGCAATTTCAGTGAGAGATGTTAAGCCAGTGTGTCTGTACAAATATGGAATAATTCAGTCATACTTCCTGAGCAGCTCTCCAGCCATTTAACACCTTTATCCTTTTGATTTGTGTTATTTTCCTCAACATATATACACTGATGTATTAAGCTCTTTCCAGGCTTTAGTACCTTTTAAAAGATCAAATGGAGCACAATTTAATTTCACCCAGCTATGAAAACATAAACCCAAATGCTCCTCCATGCTCCATCACTTGCTTGTGTATTGGCTGTGCTCTACGTCTCACTCTCAGGCTGGGCCCAGTATTCCTGATGCTCCTGGACAGAATGCACCTGCACATGACGCCAGCAGATGATGAATGGCCTCTTCCCTCTCTCACAATCGTGTGTGTGTGTCTGTGTGTTTGTGTGTCTGTGTCTCTCTTTTTTTTTTCTCTCTCTCTTTCTCCCTCTCTCCCCCTGTCCATCAGCTGCTGAAGAAAATGGAGTTTCTTTAAGGGAGTGATGAAAAACAGCTGGCAGTGTGGGCCTGACTGCCTTTCAGAGTCTTAAAGGTATTAGATACCTGCCACAGGGGTCAGAGGGTCATGTCTGTCTGAGCCGCATAGATTTGGACCATCTGATAAAATAGACCAGCACTTTTGCCTTCTCACCTGGATCCCCAATCCCATCCCACACACACAGTGGACCATCAAGTTTTGTTTGTATGGAAAAATGTTCCTGCTCCAGATTGCAGCCAAATAACATCTCCCACTCTGCCACTGATGCAATGGTGCTTTCTTTCTTCTCTCAGCTCCTCTCTGGTCCGCTCCAGTCAGTCCAAGCAAGGGGCTGGAACAGGCGCAGGAGCCAGTCGGAGAAGACTGACTGAAAGACAGAGAAGGCGCAGAGAAGTCAGTCTTTTGTCCCCAGCTAATCAGCACCGCGCACCCCTACAGACAACTGGCCCATGGGAGATGTGTGAGAGGAGGCAGGAGGAAAAAGCACAAAATTATGTGTGTGCCTCCTTTTTTTTTTTTTTTTCTTTGGTCAAGGTGCTGAGTGCATTGAGAGCTCCCCCATCTTTTTTTGCAGACTCTTTTGGGGTTGTTTTTCCCTCACAGTCTTAGGATGTTTTTTGATTGTCTAGTAGCTTTCAGGTGAAGCCTGTTTGTTTGTATTCCCCTCTTCTGCAAATGAACGATGCAGTGCTAAACAACAATTGTATTGTGTGTCTCTCTTGTGCACTCTACAACTCCCCACCCCCGCCCGCCCGCCCCTCTCTCTCTCTCTCTCTCTCTCTCTCTCTCTCTCTCTTACTCTTTCTCTCTTTCTCTCTCTGTCTCTATCTATCTTTCAGTCCCACTGACTTGCGGGAGGGCTTTAAATAGCTTGTTTCTTTGGCAGACTCCCCCCTCCACCGCCTTAATCTATAGGCTCCAGGGCCTGGTTGGATTGTGATGGTAAATGTTTATCCCACAGCAAACACCTGGTCCTCTGGAGCACATGTGTCCACAATGCAAATCTGCCCCTGCAGCAGTTTTGTGGGGTTTTTTTTTCTCAGGGAAGCCGTGGCAAGAGAGAGGAGGCCTTGTTCAGATTCAGCCCTAGCGGCTATTCAAGAGAGTCGTGACACTCTGTGGTGCTTTCTCCTTTGAGCAAAAGACGGCCATTAACATTTTGAGGGTGTGTTGGGCGAAGTTTTGACAAGGTGGCATGTTTTCATCTTGCCATTCAGTGTTGGTGAAAGTCTGAGGGAGCAATGATAAGAGAAATGCCAACTTGGCATTGAAGCAGTTAGGGGGTGTCTTCTCACCATCAAGACACTTTGAATGTCTTTTTCCATATCTAGAACGTTGAAGAAGGAAGTTGTAGGCAACTGGACCACTTCTGAGCTTTCAACCAGCTGAAGAACTAGGACTTGCCCCTACTTATTCTGTTTTTTTGTTGGTACCAGCAAGCAAGTTTGGAGCACATGGCAGGCACCAAACCTTCAGTCAAAGTTAGCTTCAGGGAGAGTTAGAGAGCCTGCTCAAATAGACCCGTAGTAAACTGCCAGTCAGCACCACCAATGCATCTCCTGGCCTGCATCCTGCTTATAGGATTCAAAGATAAAAGCAGAGGGTGCAGGCTCAGTAATGGATTTATCAGAGCATGGCTCTCTCTCTCTCTCCTCTCTCTTTCTCTCTTTCCCTCTCTCCCTCTCTCTGTGTGTGTGTGTGTGTCCCCGCTCTCCATCGTCAGCATGTGGCTCCCCTGGAACGGGCCTCGTTATTTACTCACTAATTACTCACTCCGGCCCGCTGGCTTCCCGCCGCCTCAATGTGAGCACACTCTGAGCAGTACAGCCTGCCCCATTCAGAATCCACCCCAGCCAGAAGCCACACAGAGCCTGGAGGGGAGAACAACACCAGAGCCCCCATCTAGCCCAACCGGCAGAGGCTGGTGCATCATTTTATGTCTTTCCCTCCTTCTCTTTTCCCTCTCTTTCATTCTTCTCTCACTTTTTTGTTATTCTTTCTGTCTCCCCCCCCCCCACTCTCTCTCCATTTATCTGTCTTGCTCTCTCTCGCTCTGCCTTTCTCCTCTCTCTCTCTCTCTGTGTTTGTGCTCCTGTTTTCTTAATCTTAATTAGGCCTTACCACAGCAGTGGTCTTCTCTCTATCAGTTAGGAAGGCACAGCAGTAGCGGCGTCAGCGGCAGCACCAGCCAAGCGGCAGTGGGGCACGCTCCACGCTCCACCCTCCCGCTGACTGATAAAAAGTGCTGGCAGCAGAGACCAGTGTGAGGTCGCAAGAACTTCCGGCTTTTGGATGTCCTCCGCACCCTCGTCACGTGGCGCCACGGACTCGCACTTTTGGCCAACCCGAGACCGCGGAGTTCCCAGACGGGCTCCACGGATTAACCTCCCAAGGTCAAACAATTGACCTCTGTGCTGTTGCAGAGTTGGGCAGGCGTTATTGTGTTTTGGTTGGTACAGAAGCGGCTTCTTAGGAAAAACTGCCTCTGAATGGCTATAGCTGTTGTCTGCTATTCTGTGTTATACACAGTCAGTTGTTGTGTAGGATGTTCCCCTCTGATGTCGCAATGGCAAGATTCCATCTCCTTTTTTTCCCCCTCATGACATTTTCATGGCATTCTGTTCTCATGCCAGGCACACATGGCAGTGCGCTTTCCCCAAGGAACATAGAAATACGTCTAATTAAGACCAGAGAGGTTCCTCCGGTGCTTGAATTTGCTTTGCTTGTTTTTGCCGGCTGTGATTTATAATTGAATTCTGGAGAGCACACCCCCAATCATTTCCCAGATATTATTATATGTCCAGAATAAGTCCATGTGAATTAATGGCCTGTGTGGATATGAACTGTTGTGATTTAAGCTAGGTCAGTTCAGACAGACCAGAGTTTGAAGTCCAAGTTGGACCAGCAATGATGAGTGCACACACACACACACACAAGCACACAGACTGTTTCCTCCTCATGCATGTTTAATATCTCACAGGGTGTGTATTTGCAATAGCAAAACTATGCCAGGTGAACCTGGTTTTACAGATAGGAAATTCATGAAAAATTCAAGTATTTAATGTTCATCATGGATGATGTGGGTTTGATGCCTGACTGCGATGTTTGCACAGGTCACACACACTTTTTTTGATGGAGAATGCATCATTTCAAACCCCCTTTTATTATGAGGAGTCTTTTCAGCCTACTGAAAGAATATTTAATATAAGGACGGACGGGAACATCTTGCTGTGTGTGTGTGTGTGTGTGTGTGTGTGTGATATAATATACACACACACATATCATTTTATACATATATAAATATATATATATATATATATATATATATATATATATATATATATATATATATATATATATATATATATATATATATATATATATATATATATATATATATATATATATATATATATATATATATATATATATATATATATATAAATATATATATATATATATATATAGACAGGTATAACACATAAAAGGATAAGATCTAAGGGTAACTTGGTGATATATTCCAGCTTATGCATGTCTTCAGAATTAGCCCACAAACTTGCATCAGACTCGCTGCAAATGTGTTTCACCTTGACTTCTGAGGCTGATAAACAAAAATGTACCATTCCTCTCTCTTTTGCCAGCTGTTCCTGCCACAGCTGCATAATTTATTACAGGTGGAGCAGGTTTCAACCTGAAACTGTCAAAATGTCTGCATACCAAGACTCAAAAAGAAAAGATGCTGGTGTTGGCTCCGGGTCAACCCCCAGACTGGTTGTTTTATTGCTGGTTGAGTTGACACAAACTTATGTAATTACCGAACATTAAGAGAAGGTCAATAGAGGACATGGGCCTCCGAGAGGGTGACTAAAACTACACGACATGACTGTATATTTAGCCTGAAAAATGACTGGCAGATACCTTCTTTCATCACAAATGTTCTTGGTCTGCCAGAGCTCCTTTTTTTCTCTGTGACTTTGTTGTCACCAGGGAGTTGTCTTAAGTTGAAACATGGCTCTTTTGCACATGCTAATGTCAGATGTTTGCGGTCGTTACCAGGGCGGCGCTGCTGGTGAATGTCCTTGACGTGAGCCACCACATATCTCAAGTGCTTCTGACACTAGGCACAGGGGAGTGGGCGCTTGGCAAACAAGAAGCCCAGTGCTGAGCCGGATCCGCTGCAGAATCAATTTGTCTCTGGGCCGGCTCTGGTGGCGTGTTTGGGCAGGGGGCCAGACTGATGCCAGCTCTGTTCTTGGGCCTCTCGGAGCTTTCTGGATGCTGCCTGGAGAAGGAGGGGAAGTGTCAGTTGGCATTTAACCTCACAACCCCCCTCCCCCAAACACACACATTCTCTCTCTCTCTCTCTCTCTCTCTCTCTCTCTCTCTCTCTCTCTCTCTCTCTCTCTCTCTCTCTCTCTCTCTCTCTCTCTCTCTCTCTCTCTCTCTCTCTCTCTCTCTCTCTCTCTCTCTCTCTCTCTCTCTCTCTCTCTGAATCCATCTCCTCCCCAGCCAGCTATCAACCTTGAGTGAAAGTTAGGGACTTGTTTATGAGTGTAACATGTTCTTTTGGGACACACACACTCAATCAATCCATTTTTTTCTGTCTCCTTTTCAAAGGTCTCTCAAAAGGAAAACCTTGCATTTCCAATGTGGCCCCTGATTGCCCGCCTTTTCTCAAGGATGACGCGCCCATGATGTCTTTCTGGAAGTAGGTCCCCTTCTCTCTTTACACTCACTCGACAGCACAGCCCTTGTTATGGTAGATGACTGCCACAAAGCAAGCCGTGGGCCCTCTCTTACATACTCTAAAGCAAAATCATTTGGATGCAAATTGTCATTTGGAATCCATTTTGAACCATTGGGGGAAGGGGTTAGGGGGTTGGTTCTGTCTCATTGTACCTAGAGATCCTTTTCTCCCTCCATTGGTAAGACTGTTGAACTATATTGGCTCCATCTTTTTTTTTCCCATTCACCAACTCTCTCTCTTTTTCACCCGCGCTCTCTCTTTCACACCCTCTCTATCTCATCTCTCCGTCTTAATCACAAGGCTCACTGTCTTCTCTCCACACACTACCCCCCACCCCCCACCCCACCCCGCACACTTTCATTCATTCCAGCTATCTCGCCTCTCCCATCTCACAGAACAAAGTTGGATAACTCCATTATGAGAAATCTCTCAGTACTGCCAGTGAAGATGAGAGTGTTGAGGGAGAGTCTCTTTGAGCAGGGAACTGTGATGAAACCAGTGTCACTATAAAAGCACTGCAGTTGGCTCTCTCCTGCCCTTTTCCCCACGTTCTATGGACTGTGGCTAACTCTTACCTCTGCCATTTTCTTTGAAATGGGTAGTCGGTGTCCTAATCAAATGTAATCAAAAGCCTACTCGCTGATGATGAGCCGGGTTCATGCAGGTCATGCAGGCTGGGGTTGGTTGTGAAGTCTGAGTGTTCTGTCCGATAGATGAGGCGCGGTAGATGGGCATGCTTTGCGGATTGCATGGAAAAAAATGTCTTATGAATGAACTATGCAAGTGTACTGTGTGTTGTTACAGATAATGGAGACTGCATGTAATTTTCTTGAGAGGAGAACATCATTTAAGGTGTATTTTTTGAGTAGACTGCTTTGGGTGGAGGGATAGTGGGACAGAAGGGTTGTTATGAAATCTGCCTCAGATGAGGATTAAGGTTTACATCAACAGCTAGAAGGTCTTTCTGTTCCGTGATGAGGTAGCAGAAGTGCCATCAAAGGGGGGTGGTGGTGGTGGGGGGTCTAATGGGCTCCCAAAGAATGAAAAGAAAAACTGTGTTTCTTCCACTATCACTGCTGGGTCCTCACTGCCACTCTCTCTCATCAGAGCAGACCTCCTCTTCATCATCAGCTGCCCCCTGAAACAGAATAAAATTCTCTCTTGCTCTCTCTCTACTCTAAAGCTGTTCTAGTGTGTGAGAGATTTGTCTCTGGGCAGCCCCGGCTCCTGATTGCATTATCATTCGCCGTGTCCCGTCCAACCCCTCACTCGAACAAACAGAGGAGGGAGGGAGGGAGGGAGGGAGGACTCATTCAGTTTTGCGACCGAATGTTTCCCAGATTGCATCACTGGCCCAGAGTTTTGCTTTTTTTTTTTTTTTACTCTCACCCTCCTCACCCTTGCCTCCTTTTTTCTCCAACCCCTCCCCACCTCCTAATAACCCATCCCTGAGGAAGCCTCCCCCCCCCCCCCCCCCCCTTTCCTCCCTTCTTCTGGGCGATGTTTACGGTGTCCTCTGCGTGGCCAAGTGGAGCCAATGCGCAATGTTGTTTTCCTTTTCTCCTGCTGTTGTTTGCTGATATTTGGTCCGGGATGACAATGAGCCGGAAGAAAACAGCCCCTTTTAAAATATGAATGGAGCAAGACCTGAGAGGAGAAGGAGGAGGGCTTCAGGGAAGGAGGGAGGGATGGAGGGAGGGGGGATTTAGAGAAAGGGAGCCCTAGTCTGTGGGTTCCAGCATTAAGTCTCTGTTTTCCCCCGCAGAGGAATTAAAGGCGTGCCATTATCCCTGGCAAATTACCACGCTGTCTTTGTGCCGCAGCCATGGTACATTAGTGTGCCTTAAGACGTGGCCGAGCTCTGGCCATTCAGGCCAGAAAGAGGGAAAGGGGGGAGCACAGTGGCAGATCCTTGGCTGGTCACACAGTGGAGGCATTCACACAAGACGGAGGGGGCCTTATGGCGAGAATCTGTGCCACAAGAGACCCATGACATAGTTTCTCCTGGGCTGTTTTGGCAAAGGGGATCACCACCACCAAATCCCCCACCTCTCTGCCATTGGTGCAAGAATGAGAATGCTGGTTTGATTTGCAAACCTATGGTCTTTTCATGTTTTTTCCCCCTTTCTTTGGTTTAATGTTGTGTTGCTAGTGTAGTCATTTCCTCCAGTTTTTATCTTCTCTTCTCTCTTGTGCCATTATGACATTATGGGCCATTTACAGTGTAAGCCGATGTTGTACTCGGCAGGAAAGCCATCAGGAAACCCATGAGAAGTGCAACTGAGGCACTTTGTCACTGTGCACTCTAACCTCAGAGAACGAACTGCTAACTTTGCACAAAGAGGGTCCCAGTTTATTAAAGTCCCTCAGTAATCTTGTTATCCCACAGGAGGCTCGGCTAGACCGGCCCTCAAAGGTCTCTGCAGAGGTTGAAGCCAGAGCCAGAGAGGGCCATCTGACTCAATGCGATTGACGAAAAAGGCCAAGGCAGCTTTATGACTCCCTAACATCGCTGCCTACCCCCCACCCCCATTTATGAAGTCCTGTGACCGGCTCTGTGGCTCTTGGTTAATGAGCGGCGTGGAGGTACTGTCTGGGGGCAGTCGTGACAGGGCTCCGATGCCGGTAAATAGTGTGGGTCTTGCAGGGCCATTAAGCGGGAAGAACCCCGGGGGCCCCCTCCATCACTGCCGAGGCTCCAGCTCTGCCTGGTAGAATTGGTGGCTGTAAAACGGCGGTTAACTCCGTCCCCACTGTCCTTACCCCCACCCCTCCCTCTAGACTGGGTGCCAGTGTGTGCACTGTTCAGACAGAGAGTGGATGATGCTCTGTAATATGCCTGAGTCTGTGAAGACATAAATCCCTGTTGAATATCTGTCTTTTATCTCTTTCTCTCTCTTCTTTCTCCATCCCTCACTCTCTCACTAACATTCTCATCTCATCTAACTCACTTTGGTTCTTTCTCTTATGCCTTACTGATTGATCTCTCTCTACCTTTCTCTCTCTCGCTCTCTCCCTCTCTCTGCCTCTTCAAAGCTGACTGCCTTTACTACCA
The DNA here is from genome assembly GCA_027481765.1 of Tenualosa thibaudeaui. NCBI lineage: Eukaryota > Metazoa > Chordata > Actinopteri > Clupeiformes > Clupeidae > Tenualosa > Tenualosa thibaudeaui. Next base: position 1,206,754 of record JAIFZK010000071.1, read on the forward strand.
GCATTGATAAGATATCAAGATGCCATTCAGCTGGAAGATCACTGTCTTGGCTGGATTGAGTAATACTACAGTAATATAATAAAGGTTTGAAAAAGTCTTGTCATTTAACTTATTCATTGAGTGTCTGCACTTGAGTTCTTGTTTCATTAGATTGTGTTTCTGCAGTGTGACTGACCCTTGTTTGAGTACTGGGCATTGAGGCTAACTAAAGTTAATGTAAGAACCAGACAAAATCAATTTGCTAATATAACACCATGGCAAAGACCTAATCAAACATGGGTGAGTTCATTCTCACATGCAACACAACATTAGCCAACACTATTTTAAATTAGACAACACTATTTTAAATCAGGGCCCAAAGTCTTACAGTGGGATATGAGTTAGCTGCGGACCTGTTCCATTAGCGGTGGAACTTCAGTTTAGGTTTATTGTATATCTCCACATACTACCCACATACTACAGCCTCCCCCTCCCCCCAAACTGAAGATCTGAAGAACTCCAACTTGGTGTTTAACTCCTGACTTAATCCCTGCAGAGGCCCTTCAGATTGCCAGCTTGTTTTCCTTGAGAATTGTGGGAAAGCACAGTGCAAACCGGGAAGTAGCCGTCAATGTACTCCCATAATCCTGTGTTGCTGCTTAATCATTCAGGGGGGGATTAGGAGGTGCAGTCAGTCTTTTACCTAATTATAGATCAGGCCTCCACTGCGCCGGGGCACACAGCTGGCCTTGGAGGATAGCCAGAGCTGCTGCTCTTCGCCCTCTCTCTCTCTCTCTCTCTTTCAGACATTTTCTCTCTGCTTTTTCCTTTCTCTTCCTCTCCCTCCTCTTCCTCCATGCTTTTAAGAGCAGAGAGATGGTTTGGTTTTAATAATGACATGCAGATTCATCCTGAATAAATATTTTCTAGTTGGGGAAGGACCAAACACAGACTGGAACATAAATAACAGAAATCATAACTTTTTTTTTTAATACTCCTCTCCACCATCACAGCCCCCCCCCCTCTGTTGTCTAGCTCAGGCCTCATTTACAAAGTCTTGATGACCTGTTTTGAACACCCTCTCCAATGCTCTTGAGGCACAATGGCCTTGATTAATATTCCATCATGGTTTTCTCTCTGTATCTACAGTAGCCGGGCAAGCTTGGTGAGTGTGAAGCTTGCTCATCCGGGAGAGATGAAAGGGTTGTTATTAATATCTCATACAATCAAAATGAAATCAAAATGACTGGTATCCTGAATAAATCAGCATTAGGCCTTGGTGACCGAGCCGTAGACAGCCTTAGAGAATATCCTGGCAGTTAAATGAAAAATTCATTACATGACATGGTGTTACGGTAAGATGTGGTTACAGCGTATTGGTTCAGAAGGTTTTGAAAGCAAAACTTCCTCCCATCAATAGCGATCATGTACTATTCAGTAGCCCTCAGCAAAGTGAGCAGAGGCACTTCAGTGTGCATCGAGAGATAGGCTTGCCCTCTATGATTAGGCAGTGATTTTGCACAACTTTTCATTGTCAAAGAAAACAAGTAAGGCAACTGAAATTGGTTTTCTGAAAGAAATTCATGAGGCACCTCTGGCTCCAGTCCCTCTGTTTGCTGTTGGGGTGCATCTCTAAGCTGTGCTTGTATCTCATAGATTTACCGCCCAGCCTTGTTTCCTCTCAACCACACTAAGAAATATTCTTGATTTTTTTTTCTTCTTTTTGAGAGTAATTAAACTCCAATTGAAGGATTGCAGAGATTTCCCAATTGTTTGTCTTTTACTTTCTCTCTTTCTCTCTCTTCCCCACTCCATCATCCTGCCTGCATGCTTTCCACAGAAATCACTTCTCTTCAATTAGTCTCTCTCTCTCTCTGACAGAAAAGACTTATCTTCGCTCTCCTCTAATGTTGCAGTCAGACAAAAACATTGCAAGGTCAGGGTCCTCGGCCCTCCAGATCTTTCTCGGCCTCACAATGGTTTTGTAGAGCCATGTGGACATATACTGAGGGGATTAAGCCATAATTAGGACCAGCAAGTTTGTTCTGTTCGTTCTCTTTTCCCTTTCTGCAATTACAGGACCTCCTTTTTTTTTTTTCTCCCCACTTTTAACTACGTGCAGTTTGGACAGCGTCTAAAGAGTCTTTAGCACAAGAACCTTAAAGACTTGGGGAGATTTCATCATTATGAAAATAGTGTGTGTGTGAGTGCGTGGGGGGGGTTAGTTTGTTAGTTTATTTTGGTATGTATTGTAGTTGCTACCTGGGGGAATCTGAGTGTGTTTATGAGATTATGTGTTTTCTTGTGTGTTTAGATCTGCCTGGAAGTGTACTTCACAAGTAACCCCCACCCCCCTCTCGTACCAGTGCCCTGTTGGGTTTCTTCACTCGCAAAGTGCAAATTCCCTTAACAATGCAAGCCAGCAGCGACTAGCACCACTCTCATTCCGCTCTCCGACTTGCTGGCACAAAGCCTCGGTCATGCTTGGAGACACCCTTAACAAGAAATCTCGTTGTGAAGCCACGCAGCAATTAAAACGGAAACAGATGTTGGTTTCTTTTCTCTCCAATTACACCCAAATGCAGTCAATTATCTCTGTGTTGTCTCTAAGCGTGTGGCAGTGGAGGCCACATCAGGAGCATTGACTGATTCCCTTTGTTGAAGAATTGGGCTACTCTCATTGTGATGAATACTGATCACAAAAAGAAATACAGTACCCATTCAGATGTTATGGCATCTCATTTATAGTCAACATCCTGGCTTGACAAAGCTTCATTGGTGTGTGTGTGTGTGTGTGTGTGTCCTGTTTTACAATGGTCATATTAAATCCTACTCTGTCAAGATGGCTTGACATGTTGATGGCTTCATCGGAGTCATTGGATACCCCATCACATTACAACACAGGCAGTGAAGCTGAAAGACTTTCTTAAAGTAAACATTTGTCTAAGCATTATAATGAGCAAATTAAGTTGGTGTTACACATTCTTTGCAAGTTCACTATATACCAGGATGTAATCACTTCTCTATTTTTATTGGGGTGTGTGTGTGTGTGTGTTGGTTCGTTCATTTCCTCGCTGTGCTTCCCCCTCCTTCCTTTTTGGCTGAGCAGGAGCCACCCCATCCCGATGCTATAAATCCTGGAACAATGTGCCTGTCTGGATGTTTTGATTTAACAACCCAATAAGGTGTGTGTGTGTGTGTGTGTGTGTGTGTGTGTGTGCTCAAACACTCAGACTGCCAGTGTGGTGCCCCTGGCCTCCAGCGTTCTCAGAGAGACATCGATCCCCCCCACTGCTTTGTCTCAGGTGCTCTAAAAGACGTTCAGCAGGGTTTACACGCCATTGCGTACCTAAAGCCACAGCAAGCTCTCCCCTAAAACCTCTTATTGTCCACAAAGGCAAGTCTCAAGTCTGGGGCCTTATTGTTGGTAAGAGCCTGGCAGTTAGTGGTTAGCCACAAGCATCTGCTTTGCTGTGAAGTTTTCATTGTGTTTGGAGATGGTAACTTGAGAATGTAACCTGAGAACACAGTACATTTGAATAGCATTTTTCTTTATTGCCGTTGTAGTGGCTAACCGAATAGCGTGACACCTGAGTAGACCACAAGTGAATGAATGAATGGATGAATTAATGAAGGGATTAGTACATGAGGTAAACTATATAAAGTGTAAAAAGTCCTGTGTATAGTATATTACAGCATGATATGTTGTTTACTTAATGGCCTGCTTCATACCGTATGTATATATACTCCCACACCCCTAGTTTGTGGTGTTATAAAAGCTATGCGGCTGTGGATTTAGTTGACCCCTGCAGTTTTTTTGTGTTCACAGGCTTCATCCACAGGGCCCTTACTGGGGCATGTAGGAGCAGTCTGGCTAGTCAGGGGTCAACTCTGCCCAGAGGGGACCTGTCTCTCTGCTGTGTGTGTGTGTGAGGGGGAGAGAGAGCTTATGTAAACGATGGAGAGATCGGTGTTGACCAGTTCAAACAGCTCCCTGTCATTTCAATTACAAGGTGCAGAGGACTGCAGACAGGTTAATCTGTGCAGTGTCAAGCAAGGTCTGTGTGTGTGTGTGTGTCTGTGTGTGTCTGTCTTTGGTTATGGCTCATCTGTGAACAAATGATGTGATAAAAGAAAATTGCCAAGAGAAATCAAAGAAGTTGATGTGACGCATCCGTAAACAGGTACATTTTTCTTGTGGTGATGTTAAACATTCACTGAGGGAACGCTCAGCCCGTCATTATCTCATTGTCTTTGCTCAAGTTCTCCCGAGTGTTTTGGCAGCTGAGAAGTGACGTGCTAATGTGAAAATCACTCAAGGTGGATATTAATTAATTCAGTTTTATACAATACACTATTAAATTTCAATGTGGATGCCAGCAGTGGAGTCATGTCATATGCTTATGTCATAATTCAAGACCTGTTCAGGTTAAAGTCTGGTGGTAGTTTCTGTAGACATTTCTGTCGTCCCACGACTCCGCAAATAGCCCCTGACAAGCGTCTGAGATGTGGTCCGCACTGGTTTAATCTTGTGGTCCGTTCTGCTGTTATAATCCTCATTTGATGCACAACTGGTGTATTGGTGTGTAAATGTATTTGGGAGTGACGAGGGATGCGTATGGGTGTTTTTTTTGTGTGTCTGTGTGTGTGTGTCTGTTTCTGTGTGTATCTGCGTGTTTGTGTGAGGGAGGGAGATATGGCAAGATGGAGAGAAAAAAAGGGAATGAGAAAATTGGAAGCTCAAGCAGCATCAGCTCATGCAGCTGCCCCCTCACTGGAGAGGAGGCACAGGCTTCTGCTTCTCTTTCTGCTTCTGACAGCAGTGAGTGAAAGTGAGCCAAACGTTCTCACCGAGGAGGAAGCACTCAAAAGATCCGGGACCGCGGCCCCCAGACACAGAGGATCGCTCCGGAGGAGAAATGGGAGTGGGAGGATGGCTGGCCAGGCAAGCAATCAGGCAGTCAGGCAGGCAGGCATGTGGGTGAAGGAGGGAACAGATGTGGGGAGAAGGCAGTGGAAATGGAGCGTTGGCAGAAGCACCTGCTGGGGTGTGGGGTGGACGACTGAGGAGGGGTGCGGCGGGTGGAGCATGCTCCTCAAGGCAGGTTTGGGTTCTCATGGAAGTGTCCCCTCTTTTTGTCACTTATCAGACAATCCCACACAACCACCCCCCTGAATCCTGACCTTTCAGAGAAAGCAGGGGGAAAAAAAGCAACCACATGCGTATTAAGAGGGCACTCAAATGCTCTATCAAGTCCAGTGACATTTCAGTCTCAAACTGTCACTCAGTCCATTGTTTGAGGGACTTTGAAAGATATTGTTGAGAAAGGAAATGCAATCAGTTACTGGAGCTGGTATTTTAAGAGTCTGATGGCAAGATGAAAGTGACACTGACATTTACGGAGGTAAAGTGTTCTCTCTGTTACATGCATATTAATACAGATTTTGACCAGAATCAATAAGGTGGACCAGCAATCTGTTTGCCGTTACAGTTACATTGAGCACCAGCACTAACAAAGGGTCTATTTTGTGAGGATGGAGAAACAAGGTTCTCACGATGGGCCTGTCGTCTCTTCTTCTCTCGCTGTCTCTCTACCCCCATTATCAGTGTGTCTTTATCCGGTCTTAATCAAAAACTCTGACTGCAAATGTTTTTTTGTTCCTGCTTCTACTTATTTATTTATTTTTTTTTTTTGGAACCTTAACCAACAAATTAATTCAGCTTTTAAAACGTTCATTTTGGAGCACTAAAGCTCCCCTGCCGGCTCGCTTGGCACCCTCGCTTGGATTTTATTAAAGTTTTGTGTCAGGTCCCCTGGCAGCGTGGCACGGCACTGGTAAGTGATGAACACTCTCAGGCTAAATTCAATAAGCACCACTTGCTTCAGCCCAAGAGTGCCCCCCATGGCCACCACTGCCCCCGCCCCCCCTACTCCCACAACCATTCTCCTAGACATATCCCCCCACCCCCCCAGCATCTTTTTCTTCACTGAGCCCCTCTTTGCCAACCATCATCAGGACCAATTTACTCAACCGCTTGTTCCTCCCAGATCAATGTGTCCTGACAAATCGGAAAGGGAGTGGCAGAAGTTTCTTCATTGCGCTGGCTTTTGGCCTGTGTGCAACATTTCTAGGTGTCTTAATGTAAATAATGAGGAAGTGTGCTGCTTGCAACAAACAGCATGTGGGTGTTTAGGAGCCTGAGAACATACACAGTAACAGAAGGAGGCCTTTAGCACAATCATGAAACGACTTGATAATATGAATGTATTACAATTATAAAGTCACGTTGAGAAATGGATTTGTCATCATTATATGTATTGGCTAGTATTTCTCTCCATTGTCTCTGCTTTAATTGGTGTTGCTCACTAGTCCAAATGACATTGAGGCTCTTGCTAATTAGCGAAAGGGGTTGGTTATGGTTTCATATCCGATGCCTTGCAGAAGGGCCCTTGGTGTGCGGCCTTGGCTCCCGGGCCGTGACAGAGAGGGGGGAAATGGCTGTGTTTTTGTTTGGCTTCATACAGAGGCGCCATTGATGGCCAAGTCATTAGCGCAGGCTAATTATGCAGGCCCAACCGTGTCACTCTCCGCTCACACAGCGAGCCCTTTCAAGTAGGACACCATTTCCTATGGTGGGGAATGGTAATCCCATCCAGTGCAGACAAGCGATTGCTTTGGGCTATCATTGGCTTGATTCCCCTCAGGAAATGTTTGTATTTCCCTCTGCTGAATATCTGAATTTTTTATTATTTTTTTTTTTTACCTGCCTGCCAAGCACATGGAACAGGCAGATCCTCACAGTAGAGGTCGTTGACCTGCAGGCTGTTGTTGCATGAGTGGAAGGTTTGGGTGGAGGTGGGTGAGGAGGTTTGTGCGATTGCCTGGCCTTGGGTCATGGCGGACTCGGTGCATCTCCTATCTGGTAGCACACAGGTGACCTTTGCGGGTTAGCGCCACTGCTAATTTGCTAATTGAATTTGGTCTCGTCTGCTCGGTTGAAGTTTTGCCAGCTAGTGTCATGGTGGCGGCTAATGTGAACTGACCGTCGGTAATTGAGTTCAGTGTAAAAGAGTAGACCTGTTGATACTGACTCGAGCTTCTGGTTTCAGATTTGTTTTCTGCAGGATGTCACATTTCGCTTTTGAAGTTTAATAGCTGCGACAGATGAAAAAAAGAGAGAAATAAAACCAGCAAGAAAAAAGTTCTGTTAAGAAAGGCCCCATTTCTTTGGCACATAGTGCTGTGGAGTCACAATGAAGGCAGAAAAGGCTTTTAACCTCACTGCTAATGACTAATATCTGACTCACAGGCCTAAAGCAACCTGTGGCAATTAGCACCTGAGGACTTGACAGCTAAAAGTGTGCAATTCTAGATGGTGATACTTTCTTGAGCATATATACACACACACACACACACACAGTCATTTTCATTAGGAAAAAAAATATATATATAGATAGATAGATAGAAAGAGAGAATTCTTTTTTTGTAATGACAATTCCATTCCTAATTATACTTTATTCTTAAATGCATACATATATATTGAGTTTCAGACTGTTTATGTGTTTGCTGTTTTGGACATTGAGGCAGACAGGTGCTAGAGGTCTCTTTCACTGTAGTGTTCCCTTTAGCTGTCGGACTTCAGAGGGCAGGTGGTTGCCAAAGCCTGCAGGCCAGTGACTGACAGAGCAGACAGACTAGATCTCCTCCTGCGGGCAGGGCAGGGCACGGCATCCCAGAGACAGGGTGGAGAGGAGGTGATGGGCACCAATAGAGAAAAAAATACGCAGCCAGTGGCATGCAAAGACACAGCCTTAAAATACCCAAACTTCTCATCCCTCAACAGCACCCACATATTCATTCATTCTTTCTCTCTTTCTCTCTCTCTCTCTCTCTCTCTTTCTCTCTCGCAGACACACACACATGCACACTCACTCTCGAAAAGTACACATACTCACACAATTGCATTATGCAAACACTTCTATTAGCTTGAAGGGAATTCTGTGACAAGCGCTTTCTCATTAAATATTCATTTATACATCTTTGTGCTATAATCCATTTAGCCTAAAATGACCACAGGGAAAGTAATGATGGTGTTCCAGGGATTGGATCACCCTAGTCATAACAGGATATGTTAAATATATGGTTAGGAGGGTGCCATATCACTAAGCACAGTGGTGCCACTCTTGAGATTAACATGTGTGTGCACTATGTGTTTACATTTGTCTGCAAGTGTGTGTGGAGCATGCTATGTTGAAGTGTGTGTGTGTGTGTTTGTGTGTGGGGGGGGGCATGTAGCTTTTAGTGTGCACTGTGGGGGGGGCATGTAGCTTTTAGTGTGCACACATACTGTGTGCAACGGTGGATATGTGTACTTAACTTTTTGTCTATCTGTGTGCGTGCGTGCTCATATACACACACGTGTGTTTGTGCACTCATGCGTATGCCTATCGGATGGCAGCATCTCTAGATTAAATGCCGCCGCTGTGCCATCCTGCCCACTGCTCCTGCCCCATCCTACCCCTCCACCACTCTGCCCCATCTCATTCCTCAGCTGCTCAGCCCCTGAACCGGCCCCTGGCTGATGGGATCACAGCTAACACTAGGTGCCATTAATAACTGCCAGGAGCCCGGCGCTCCCGATGCAACCTGCCCGCCTCCAACGAGACTGTCGCAGCAGCTCACTGTCCTTTAGCCTGGTCTACCTCTTTGCAGTAATTGGCTGTGAGTCTGTGTGTGTTTCTGTGTGTGTGTGTGTCTGTCTGTGTGCTGTCTAAAGAACAGTGACATGATCTCTGTATCACAGATACTGCTCAGTTGCTATGTCAGTTCCAAATCACATGAAGAGGACAGCGTTTTTTATGTTTGTTTTTTGCAGTGTGTGATTTCTTTATTTTTTGTTTTGTTACACAACATACACAACAGTCAACGGTTCCTTTTTTGAAGTTGTCTGTAATCAATTTGCTCATCAATTAAAATCGGCTGTTGGGCCTCCGCTCGACAAATGTTTGTTTTTCATCCGGTCGAGTTAATTAGATGCCATTCTATGTGTTGTCCGTGAGATAGCGATTAATTGGAGTTTCCCGCATCGATGGTTTGTGTGTGTGTGTGGTGTGTGTGTGTGTGTGTGTGTGGGTGTGTGTGTGTGTTTTCCCTATCTAAGCCCCCACTAGCATTTTAGAATTTCAGCCCTCTGAACCACGCACCCTCATTAGCAAGTGTTAGTCATGGGCGCATGTTTATGAATGACTGTTTTTCATACTTACCACACAATAGGCTTGTATTTAGAAACATGCTTCACATGGCTCGGCCTGGACAATCCATAATCACTGTGACCTTTCTCCGTCTGTAAACCTCCAGACCCATGGCACACCTGCTGTTGCTCCCCTCACCTGAGCCTCTCTCCCAGGTCGCAGGGGAAGAGGGAGTAATGAGGTGCCATGAAGCCCATCCTCTTATCTGTGGCAACAGAATGCCACCAATTGCCTTTCCCATTGGTCTGTTCTGCCCTGTCCTTTACACCTGACCCCCCACCATCCTTTGTTCCATGGAGCGGATCACTGTAGAGTAGATGCCAGTGTTAACAGGAGGTGAAAAAAGGAGGAGGTTTTAAAAAATAAAAAAAAAAGCTATGCTCTTTCAAGGTGCTGCCATGGGGATCTTAGCATAGCCAGACGCCATTTATGGTCTGGCCTCCACTGATCCCTTGTAAAGGTGTAGCCCCTGACGTCTTAGATATTTGGCATTCACACTCAACACACACTAAACCCCAGCGAGGGTTTAGCCTTGAATATTTTAATATGTTGTTTAAGAGAGATCTGATACTGTGAGGGAGAGGATAGGCTTATATTACTGACCCCCACCACAGTACTTACTGGGTTTCACATTAATTCTTTTTTTTTTCCCCTCGCCTTAATTGAATCAATTTAATCATTTATATCACTACAATACCATCATCTGTTCATTGAAGAGGGTTATCTGTATGATAAACTCCAGTCGGCAGTCCCTCCCCACCTTAATTAAATGATGGTTACAATTTTCCCTAAATGACAGTGGCTGGGAGCTATTGAGCTCTCTGCAGGTGATGTTTAACTGGTGCTCCATATAATTAGGAGGACAGAAACACCAAGCTCAGCTCATCTGCATTCTCCTTCTCCATGTGGGACAGATCAGTAGCATGACCGCGAAAAAAAAAAAAAGGCAGCAGCCAGATAATGGAGAGGCATCCAAGATTCGTGTCCAAAACAGGTAGAGGCAGTGAAGCCACTAGCAGACAGGAGGAGGAAAAAAGGAAAGATCAAATTAGTAATCTGATTGGATAATGAGCCAAAACCATATAGCCGGGGTGTGTGTGTGTGTTTGTGTGTGTGTGTGTGTGTGTGTGTGTGTGTGTGTGTGTGTGTGTGTGTGTGTGTGTGTGTGTGTGTGTGTGTGTTTTATTGGGGATGGGGGGAGGGGTCTGTCAGAGAGATTGATTGAGCCTGGCCAAGAGGGACCTGGAACACAGACATAGCCGTGCAATGTCACACACCCGTGGGCTTGCTCTCCGGTCGCCGAGCGACATGTCACCAGGGTGGAATTGGTGAGTGAAGGGATAGAGGGGTGGGGTTGGGGTGCGTGGAGAGGGGTTGATGCCGTCCAGCAGAGACGTGATCCAGCTTGACGGTGGCTTGGATTGGGGAGGGTGGCCTCCCACCTCGGCCCGTCGCCCGCCGTAGATTGATTCTGACCGGCCATTCATCACCCTTCGGATAGAGAGCCTGGCTGTGGCTACGCCTTCAGGGGTGGAACAAGGGAGGTCGAAAACAGCTAATGCTTGAGCTGCGTGATGGCTGGTCACCGAGAGGCGCACAGGTTTGACACTCTCTGAAAAGTGTCAGGATGTGTCTCTACTTTCAATAGCAGACATATGGCTCTCAAGCAAACTCATAAAACTTTTACAAATTCATCTATAAACTTTCTAGGATTTCGTTTTTTTTCTAAACCTTTTAAACTGAATTCCCAATGCATTTTTAATTGATGATCATTATAAATTATTCAATTAAATGATAGTCTCACCAAATGACAGACGTGATCGCTGCTCCTAGCTGACGGTTTTCATTGTTCTGTTCAGTTCTGAATTCATGCATAACTAAGGACATAAGCTTTTAAGAACATTTTTGATTGATTGGGCTTTTATGGAAGAAAACGAATGCTCCCTGAGGTGACATTGAAAGCTTTGGTTTGCATGGAATGCATTATTAATTAACTACAATGAAAGAAAAATTAAATCCTTATTCATAAAAGAATCACCTTCCCTCATAAAAATGATGTGCAGATTGACCATGACAGCACCGTGTCACTCTCACAAACCTGTTTGGAGCCAGACTGATGGAAATCAATGGCATCTTATGAGACGCACGGAGGGGCGTTCCGAGCATGACTTCCAGCCGCAATTAATGTGTTTGTCTGCTCCGCAGACAGCAGCATGGGGTCCTGAATGCCGCCCGAGGACCAATAAACGGGCCCGGCCTAACCCAAGAGTGCACCCATCACTGGCTCACCGCTGCATTAAATCACGTCCCAACAGCCCCGCTTACAGCTTCCCAGGACTTTCATGGGCGCCCGTGATTAGACCTTTAGGTAGTGAGCGCATACACACACACACACACACACTCACTTGCAAAAGGCCAATATTCCCTCTCTTGTCTTACAATCAACAGCCATTCATCGTTGCTGGCTTGCAAAATAACCCTTGTAATGCTCTCTGCATAAACACACTCACTCAGCCTCTGCGAAGAACAAGCACTGCATTACCAATTCCACATACATTCATATTTTGCTTGTTACCTGTACCTTGCGAATGGAGAGGGCTGGGTCTCTGTGCTGGGAAACGGTGCAGTGAGAGTGTATGTTTTGTGTGTGTTTGTGTGTGTGAGTGTGTGTGTGTGTGGCACGGGATCCCTCAGAGCAGAGGCTGTGCAAACTGGCCCTTTGAAGAGCCCTCTTCACAGGCCCCTGGTGGCCCGGGTCTCGGCACGGACGGCTGGGGAAGAGTGGCGCGGTTTAGCCTGCGGGCACCACCGGTGATTGCTTTGTGCCGCCGCGGGCCACAAGCAGCTGAAATGCCTTTTTAGTCTACGCTCCACCACACAGCCTTGCCTTGCAACCATGACGAGGGTCTCTGTACACACACACACAGACACACACACACACACACACACACACACAAACCCACTCAGACACTTGCAAATGCATAGGAAACAAATGGACATGCATGAGCAGAAAAACCAATACACTCATGCAATTACCCATGCACATTAACAAACAGAAAATGGGCAGAAACATGGCTATAAATGCAGAAGAAGAAAGAAAGAAAGAAGGAAGGAGGAGGGGGAGGATGAAATGGAACCTTTCAAAATGTTTTTCCAATGATCCTGAGAAAAAAACACTTGCACAGCTGCAGAGGAGAAGAAAAGAGATTCCCTCTGCCTCCAATGGTGCTATTCTATCCATTCATCCGACACCTCAGCTTGGCTTTTAGCCCCTCTCTCTGTTCTCTTTGTGGCAGGCTTTGCCAGTCCAATGATTGTAGCCAGCAGTGAGAGTCGGAATGAATGGAGCATTCTGACAGCTCTTTGCCATAGTCGTGATTGGTATGTCATCTCCAAGTCGTCTCTGCTGTTTTGGCAGCAGTGATTCTAAACAAAGTGCGCAGCGCCTGAAAGTTGGTTTTGAGAGCAAGGGTCTTGAGAGATATGTCAACAGTATATGACAGCAGTGCCTCTTTTTTGAAAATTCAAAGACCTGAAGTTTCCTGAAGTTGTCAAGCACATTTCTGTCTTGGAGCTTTGAAAAACACACATACAAGCACTTATATACACACACACACACACATAGCATATATACACACACACACACACACACACGCACAGTGGGTGGTCAAAGATGGCATTGCTTGTGGCTCTGGAATCTCAGATAAGTGTGAAATTGTGCAATTTCAGGCGCCAGCCTGCTGCCACAGGCATTGAAAAAGCTCCGATACATACTGATCACTGCTAACACACTATTCTGATACAGTCCCAGACCTGCCCCTGTTCTGACTCACCCTAACTACCCTGGACCTCGACTCATCTCCTCATCCTTGATTATCTTTTTGGACTATCACTCCATTTTTTCCTTCTCTTTTCTTCTCTTTCTTTGGTCTCCTACTTGGAGGGTCAGAGAAGCGCATTCCTGAGGAGAGCCCTTTGAGCGATTTGTCAGACTCAGCCAAGCGTGAGGGTGTCTGCTTTATGAGAAGCTGCCTTCCCCCCACCGGCCCTACAGACCCTACAACTCCCAGGAAGCTGTAGTCCCACCATCACCCCCACCACAAACCCCCAAATCTTTATTTTAAAAGCCTCTTTTGTGTTCCCCTTTCTCCATCTTGCTTTGCGTGAAGCTATTCTTCCTTAAGTGTAGAGCTTCAATCTGTAGCCACTCCTTGCCCATACCCCTACCCCACCCCTATCCATATAATCTCAATTGGTCTTCACAGAGAGCGGGTCCAAATAGATAGCTCCCAGAGACCATTGAGTGGAGATGAGGTGGGGCTCAGTCACTGAGGATAATTGGACATGGTCAGGGTCACCCCGACCCACCTGCACCCATAAATGAACCCTGTGTGAAAGACTCCAACAGGAAAGATTGAGTGAGTGAGTGAGGATGTCGTACACTTAATAAATGATACGTTTTGCTGAAGTCGAGTTAATAAATAACTTTTTTAATGCATTCTAAGCTGTTGATCATTGGTCATACTCAGTGGTCATGCGGTCATGATTATCCTGTCAGGCCTGTCCTGCTGAAAGCATACGAGGCAAATAATATGCATGCACAGCCATGCAGGCCACTGCTAAGCCTTTATTCCACTACAACCTCACGCTGGCTCGGTCAGTGCTAATGGATGATGTGATTGGCAAACACTGGCTGGACAAGCACAGTGATGTCACTGCTATTGATTCAAAGTGAAGGAATGAGTGATTATAATTGAGCCTTTTAACTATGACCACAGTACTTCCAGTATTGTTCATGGCCATAATCCCAATATCATTATGTATCATTCATGCCGCATGATTGAGTGTGTGTCTGTGTGTGTGTGTGTGTGAGAGAGAGAGGGGGGGGGGGAGAGATGGAGATTCTGGAATTCAGGCAAGAAAGCATGGCGAAAGATTGAGATGAAAGCCCTCGTCTCCACAGCCGAATTTGCTCAGCGTAAAGCTCTCTCTGATTTAATGGTGCTTCCTCGAGTATGCATAACTCATCTGCAATGATTTGCAGGCTGTTTACCTTTGCCTCCAACTCAGTGAAGGAAAAACTGATGGCGTGAGCAAGCAACTATGAGGCAGTGCAGCATTTCAGTGTTTGCAGCATTTCTTTCTCTCTTTCTCTCTCTCCCCCCACCATCCGTGTAAACCTTAATTAGAGGAAACAAGAAGGTTCCATTAACTTTTTCCCTCATCTTTCTATTGCAGCTGCCGCTTTTGTCTGACATCCGACATTAGTATTCTAATAGCAGAGCGGCTTATACTAGTGTTAGCGGAGCATAAGGCCCCTCCGAGAGTGGCAGAGGTGCCATACACTTAGCACTTACGAGGACTTAATTATGACTCTGCCCAGGAGACGCTAAAATCCTGAGCAAACAACTGCCTGTGATCAACCTTGCCGGCGATAATCAAATCAAATGCCGCCACACAGGCTAGAGGAGTCCTAGCGTCTCCGCAGGGGACTTGCTTATCACCATCCAATTGTCTGATTCAAGATCGCACAAGCTCAGATGGTAAACATGTTCTGACGTGTCGGTCTGTCTTCTAGAACATTCACTCTGCCACTTGTCCTCCTTTTTTGGTGGGGTTTTAACATTTATGAGAATTAAGTGAGCAACAGAGATTGGGCAGCAGTTATAAACAGTACTTCAGGGACTAGATCTATGGTTCCCCATTGGTACTTTGGGCCTGTACTTGGTATAGGACACCAGCACTGTCTCAGTGCTCTGGCACAACCTTGAAACACTCTCCTTTTTTTCCACTGTCCTTTGCTCCAGAGACCATTGAATCAGAGCTCTTAATAGAGCCAGCTTAGATTTGGCTTAGAATGTGTCCACTGAGTTAAAATTAACGCTATCCCCACGGGCAAGGTCTACAAAAATCTGCAGCTCATTGGTTGCTTAACGTTGGAACTGGAGCTGGATATACGATGTGGGAGGGAGCAGGGTGTGGTGGAGTGGCAGTAAAGTTTTTTTTATTTTTTTATGACCTCCTTGGAGAGGAGATCAACGCACCTGACGAGTGACTGTTGAAAAGTATGAAACGGCAAAAGTTTTAAAGAATTGAAGAAGAGGGAATGTCGGTGTGCTGCTTGCCCCATACTGGAGCTCTTGTTTTGTTTTGTTTTGTTTTGTTTTGTTCTTAGTTGAAGCTACATTTCTACATGTATTTTCTCCAGAGAAACTCCCTCTGGTATTCATTTGAAGATACAACAGGTTTTCTATCATTTCACACCACTCAGACTGTGCAGCTGTTGAGGAGGTAAGGATGCGTTCGCAGAAAATAACAGTAAACATTCTGTACAGATTACAGCATTGTGTCAAACTGAGTTTTTCTCCTCTTCCTGATCCTGACCCTAGCCTGCCTGCCTGTCATTGGGTTTGACACATGCAGACGTGTGATAGGAAGGCATTGCTTGTTGATGTGCTGTAATTTGAACTCACCTTGGCGAATGATTCTGGACAATAGCCCCCGCCTTTTTTTCTCTTCCTCCAGACACACACACACACACACACACACACACACACACACAGTCAGTGTCTGACACACTGTTCACTGGCAGGCTGTGAGAGTGTACTGTCGCTCATTAGGCCAGACGCTGGGCTTCTTGCTCCCAAGTCCAAGAGACCTGTCGCCTCGAATACCACACACTAAGTTTTCTCACCTTTACTTTCTCTCTCTCTCTCTCTCTCTCTCTCCCCCTGCTCCCACTGTCTATCACTGCTGTGCCCTCTCTGCCTGTCCTTGCCCTCTCTCAACTTCTCACTCTCTTTGCATTTGTGTCTCCTTTTTCTACCGTCTGTCATGTCTGCCTCCCTACCTCCACATCTCTGTGTCTCTCTTCTGTTCTCTCCTCATCCCTTCTTCATTCTTGGTTCAAGATTTCAACTTCATTCACCTCCATCCTCTCCCTCCTTCCCTCCACCCTGACTGCTCTTGCATTACTGGCAGATGAGGGCCAGACTGTTCCCACTGTTTCTCCAACAGGGATGTGGCCTCCTCTCCTCTTCCTCCCCCTCCTCCTCCTCCTGATCCGAGGGCTATTGACAGGAGCCATGCCGCTGCATTCATTACTATAAATCCCTGGGAAGTTCCTTAAGCCAAGTGTGTAGTGGGCACTAGATAATTGACTGCTCTTGCCACCTCTCCTGTTCCCACTGCACGCCAAAGCGAACTCTGTGTTGTCGAAAGCCCTCTTTAATGGGTTCCGTGCCGTCCGCAGATGTCGGAGAGCCCGCTGTGACTTTTTTGCCCGCCCGAGGTTGCTGTAAACTGGCTCACAGGAGCCTGGCAGGGAAGTGGCAGGCAGTTGGGAGTCAGTGTCCAGTGCCAGTTCTGCCCCCCGATCTGGGCACCCTGGCGGGCATCAGCTCCAGATGTCCAGAGACCTAATTTGCATTGTGGGTGTATGTGTGACCGAGAGGGAGAGCGAATATATGTGTGTGCGCACGGGTGTGTTTGTGATTGCTTTTGAACTCCAGCTGAGGTTGATGTAAATTAACTAATAAATTCACATCTGCCACTCCTCAATACTAAAAAGCCCTCCTTAAGCGCCACTGTGGGCTTCATTCTGGGGGTCTGGTCATGTGGACTAGGTGGTACCAAGTGCAGTTTCTGGCTCAGGCTAGACCAACTAGACCTGTCCAGGAGCATCTCCCCAAGAGGTGATTGAAGTTGGACTGTGTCAGTGTTGGGTTCCAGTTGGTTATGAGATCAGCATTGGACATCAGCATCAGCTCGCTACCTGCCCTAGTGAGGGTGCCAGCAGTTTGGCAGGACACTCCTGCCTGGGCATGTCTGACCCTCCTGCTGGGCTGACTATCATGATCATTATCAGTGGTGCCTGCCTGTGTGTTTTTACTGTGTATCCATCTCTGACTAGAGCCAGACTCAGCACCCACTATCTTAGCACGAGCACCAGTGATAAGTACAAATAGCATCTCTGTAGAAAAGAATTTACATCTGTTAAGTTAAAAACCCACATGGACCACATCCACTCCATGCACTCTTCATCATCTTCTCTGTGATACGATTGAATAAAACATGGTACGTTGGACATGGGTCCTGTAGGTGGGTAATGCCTGGACTGTCTTGGCAGACAGTAGACTTTGATGACCAGAGGTCCACTTTTGCCTCATTAGTTACCAGTTGTAGTGTGACTTCTAATTGATTTTGGGCATCATGGTTGGTTTGCCAGTCATCCAGGCTAATAATTTGGTATTGATCACCTTAAATGGAAAAAAGAAGCACTGCTTTTGGGGCATGTGTCTTTGCTTTCATGTTGTTTTTTAATTAATTAAATTCATGAGTCAGTGCCTTCTAATGTGAATCGTTATCCTCCAGATGAAAGCCATACATCTTGCCTGTATGGTGAACTTGCATAGGCTCTCATTATTGCATCCTTTAAATGTAACCATGCTGGATCTCATGCTGGTGTGGTTCACTCTGCGTAGGAGTCAGTAGCTCCATCTTTTGTACTTTTTCTCTTTCTCTCTCTCTTTCTTTCTTTCTCTCTCTCTCTGTCTCTCAGTTCTCATCTTAACTTTTCCTTCTTTTTTTCCTGTCTTTTTTTTCTCACACAGAGTTTTTTTGACCTACATTTGTCAGCTCCTGGTAATTATCAGTTCCCATTAGTGGCTCCCCTGCCCTCTCTCTGTCTCTCTCCCTCTCTGTCTCCCTCTCTGTCTCCACGGTGCGGGGGATTGACAGACAGCCTCGTGCCGTGTCAGGCTCCTGGTCGCTTAATTGGGTTGCTGTGCTACAGTAGCGGTGTCGGCGGCAAGAGCAGCATACTGAAGGTGCGGAATATGAAGATGGAAATGTCATGGTGCTGTTCACCTAATCGGATCATCACCAACACCCCATCCTCCCCCTTCCCTTCTTGTTTCATATTAAAACACCCACACCCTCCAAGTTCATCTGAGGCACTATAAAAAGGAAACCAAAGATGACGAGAGTAATTGGTGGAGCTGAAGCTAAGGGACACATTTTCCGAGATTGCGTTTTTTTTTTTTTTGGTTTTTGTTTCCCCCCCCCCCCCCCCAATTTACAAGTGCCTGTAATGTCTACTTTGCAAGCGATTTATATTAATTACGTAGCAGAGGCAGGATGTTTGCCACAGCGAAACACAGGAAACTTGCCATCCCTCTGAACATTTGTTTATCACAGTATTTATTCCCTTTTAGGCTGCACTGCTTCCCCCTTTGGTGACAGCGCTTGCCTACAAGATTCTCTTAAATCCCAGAGCCAGTGTTTGGTTCAAAGCTCCACTCATTTATCACAGTGCTTTGCTCCTGCCATAGACTTTTACTGTGGACGGGCTTTGGTACATTGCCTCTCTGGAAACCTGGGCCTTAGTTCATCCCATTTAACTTGGCTCATTTTCCAGTTGCCAGATATTTATTGGCTGTTAAATGAACTTTTGTGTCAAACTGTAAGCTCATACAATTAGCAAAAAAAACAAAAAAAAGATCATAAGCGTAATTTATCTGCAGTGTGTGCCAGTCAATGAGTCATTCTGTTTTGGCCTCTAATTTGTTTTTTGTTTTTGTTTTTTTCCATCCTTCCTCTTTTCCTCTCCCTTCCCTCTCTCTTCTTTCTCTCTCTCTCCCTCTATCCTTCTGTTGCAGGTATACCCCAGAGGCCCACCTTGGCAGCTAGAGGAGAGGTTGGCCTCCGTCACCATGACAGCATTGCCACGGGACGTCACCTCCCTGCCTGCATCCATCCTCTTCATCTCCTCTCTCCACCTCTTCCTCCCCTTCTTCCTCCTTCCGCTCCCCTCAGCATTGTCCCAAAGAGCCCCCCCTCTTTTCTCTCCCTCGGCCGTCCCTCAAACCACCCCCACCCCCCACCCCACCCTCACTTCCGCCCCTGCTGTGCCACTCCCTCCTGAGTGCACCCGCCGGGAGCACCCCATCATCTCCATCCAAGGTGAGCTCTGGGTGAACACTTTGCCCTTCATCCTGCAATTAAAAAAAAAAAAAAAAAAAAAAAAAAAACACCCTCTCTCAGTGCTCCTCTATACACAGAAGCCCTTATATGTCCATTTGAGGCCCTGGAAAGTGCTTAGCTCTAACTTTAAATCACATTGACCCCACCCCATTCGGAGAGTATGCACTTCACTTCAACTGGAACAAGTTGCGCCTGGGAGGGTCACGTGAGTTATTTGGAGTCTCTCAGGGAATGGCGTATCTGCGGAGAGAGTACGAGCCGAGCTGAGCTGAGCACAGGTGCCGGGTCGAATGGTTTTGCATTAACGGCTTCAGCGGGAGCTGTCTGGAATTGAAAGACAAAAACCGGCCCCTTGAAACAACACTCCAGCGAATGGCTCAAATTAGTCGTTATTGTGCCTGTGGTAATGAAGAGCAATGTGCGTTTGCTCAGGAAGCGAATGATAAATAAAAATAATAATAAAAGCCGGGGAGGGAGGAGGTGGTGGTGGGGGGGGGTCATGCCTTGCTCCACCGACTTGTCTCCTCTCTTGCTCTACTGTGCGTTGGCGTCCCCACACAATGCCTCCATCACTCAAGCGGAGATGGATTTCAGCGGGGGCACAGGCGCGGCCGTGTGGACGTGCTGCGTTTCACGGGAGATAAACTGTTTTCAATTCTCAAAAAAAAATCCCTTCCCCTCCTTCGGATAATGCCACATGCTTTCCCTGCGGCTCCCCAATGGGTGCGCACGTGTGTGCAGGCAGGCAGGCGACAACACATCACCTGAAATCTCTTTCAGCCAGGTGAAATGTTTTGGTGCCGATATTGTTGTTTGTGTGTGTGTGTGTGTGTGTGTGTGTGTGTGTGTTTGTTTGTGTGTGTGTGTGTGTGTGTGTGTGTGTGTGTGTGTATCTATGTTTCTGTCTGTCTGTGTACCTGTGTTTGTGTGTTTGGGGAGGGAGGTGGAGAGATTGGTGTGTTTGTTCCAGGAACAGAATGCACACGCATCACCCAACCCCCTGCTGGGAGCAGGAGTGGCGAGAGTGAAATATTCAGGAACATAACAGCCAGGGGAAGAGAAAGAAGTAGTGACAGCCACAGGGTACTTTAATATTGGAAATCTGCCTGGACATTAGCAGGGCTATAGTTCATGTGAGCATTGCTTTAGGGGTTGCACTTCAGCTTGTTTATTGCCACCCGGAGGCTTCGAGTGTTGTTCCTTAAAATAGCATTTCTCCTTGCCGTTTATCAACGCTATGATCAGTGGCATCGGGGCACTGGGGTCTTTAAAGCGAGGCTGCCAGCGGGCGCTTAGCCTCCCCCTGCAGTGGGAGAGAAACCTGGGAATATGTCACATTTGTAAAAACAAATGATGGTGAGAGAGGTCGGGGGCTTGTGTGTGTGTGTGTGTGTGTGTGTGTGTGTGTGTGTATGTATGTCTGTGTGTGTGTGTGTGTGGGGGGGGGGTGGCTAGATGAAGCCCATGAAGAGGATTAATCTCCCCTTTCCGACTCCTATTGTCCTCGCTCTCTGCTGCAACGAGCCGCTG
>JAIFZK010000071.1:1232500-1252500 GCA_027481765.1 Tenualosa thibaudeaui
CTGAAAAGAAGCACTTTTAGGATAAAAAAAAGGATTTTTGGCTATACTGCTATAAAAAATGGGCCAGTCAAGAATAATTGGTCTGCAAAATGCTTTCAACTGCATCCGTCCTCTTCTGTTGGAGTCCTTCAGAAAACAGACTAAAAAGCCATTAGATTTGACCATTTCTTTAATCTTACGATTTCCCCCTGAAATCCACTAAAGGAACTTGTTCTTTAGGATGTTCCAAGCTTTGCATCCCCCCACTATTTTTAATAATGCCATTACGCCCCACACACTCTCTCTATATATCCTCTCAATGTCTTTGATATGGATGCAGGAGTTTCCTAGCCAGCCCATACAGTGGCTGTTTTAATTTTGTCTAGACTACTGGTGGTTAAGAGGTTGATTTACACCTCTCCCCGGTGTTTTCACAAGGCATTCTGTGGCAGCCACTCGCTGGCTAAAGCATTAATCTGACATGCCAAAGATTGGTGGTGAGGGGGTTTGTTAATAAATAAATAAATAAATAAATAATCATCCATCAGTTTTGAGATCTTGCGTACAAGCCCTGAGGGTGAGTTGAAGGGAGCGGGCCCATGTTATCCCCCTTATCAGTCTGTGGATTGCCAAGACTTTATGGGTTGCGGGTCCTGGCTTAGCATGCGCAAGCCTCTGGTTGTTGGTGTGAAGATAAATGTCTTTCCACTACATTACATTACATTTAAGCATTTAGCAGACACTTTTATCCAAAGTGACTTACAAAAGAGGAAAACATTCAAGCTACAACACAATGAAAGAAACTAACAAAGAGTGCATATTGCAAACATAGAAACTGCACTATTTTAAGTTGAAATTGCAGTAGTGTAATAAAGTGCAGAAGAGCAATTAAGTATAAGTACCCTCTAGTAATCTCACAAATGTCTTCCCACTACCCTCTAATGACGAAAACTAGCAACTCTCATTAGGCCAAAAAGCTGTCTTACTTTGCCATCTTGTTTTTAGGAAGAAGATTGGCCAAATCATTCTAAAGTTCATCTAAAGTTAATTTTTAATTTTATTCATTTTAAAATAAATTGCAATTACCCTTTGAATTTTTAAATACTGCTTAGCTCGCACTAATTGGTTTAGATTTTTTTTTCTCTCTTTTTTTTTTTTTTTTTTTCTTACCCAAGGCTAAGCCTCACATTCACTGCTTGTTCGCCATCCTGCAGCAGCCAATGTAATAACGTATTACACAGAGAACATGGCAAGCAGCCAGGGATGGCACAATGAGATGCTGCGGTGACCTCAGCATTAACATTAAGCTCATAAAGCACGCAATGCAGGAGGTGTTGGCTTCTCTCAAAGCCACGCTCATCCCACACACAGCTCACAAGCTCTCTCTCTCTCTCACACACACACACACACACACACACACACACACACACACCATCGCAGTGCTACAAGTGATGGGCCTTTTAGGAGGACGGTGTCAAATGTTGTTATCAGTTTCTCCTTTTACTCATCTTTCACTGACATTTCTCCCTTCAGTCTCCCCTTCTCTAGCCACAATGCACCTCTTGATAAGCCTGAGGAGGGGGTCAGGTGGTGCTCTCTTCTTACCTTCCTCCCCACTCCTAAAAAAAAAGGAGTGAAGAGCTGAACTCCCTTAGCTGTTCTCATGAGGAATCTGGAGATAAAAATGCCCCCTCGCTACTCTTTCCTCGGTCATTAATCATTGGTGTTCTGTGTCCCACCGTCTGCACACACACACATTGAAGCCCATAATTACACAACAAACAGGAGGGAGATTGATGCCTGTCCCGTCTCGCCTCGCAACTCTCCAACATGTCTGCCGACGTCTGAGAAATAACCGCCAGGCTCGGCCGACCAGCCGGTTCCTCTGCCATCAGATACCTCCGCTCTCGTTAGAACTTTATAACGTATGATTGGGGACTGAATGCGCCATATGGTCACGATCAATCCTGGTTCTTTTTTTATTCACTGTGTTTTTAATGTGGCAGTCAGGGACCAGTGCTCTAAAGGAGACGAATCACCAAAGCCTATGGAGATTCTCACAGCTGAGTGGGATACAGCGAGAGAAGCACAATGCAGTAACTTCAGATGACAAACATCTGGATGAAAAGCGTGAATGTTACTGTGTGTTTTCCCAGTAAGGGAAGTAAAACCTGTTAATAGACATCTTGGTGTCAGATGGGAGTTTAGCACTTATATCCACTGAGGATTATTCAGGTTTAGTTATAGTGAAATGGTGCATTGTGTTTTTGGAACTGAATTATATATTTGAATAATGCTGTATAATTAGATAACTTTTCCTGTGGTTTATCAGCTTTGGTCATGGTAGTGTAAATAACATGAGAAACCACGCATAGCAATCTAGGCTATTCTTTTTTGGCATAGATACTGAAACAATAATATGACTCCATTTTGACTGAACAAAAATGAACTGTTGCAGGCCCAAGTACAAATCTTTAAAGCAGGATTATAAGAAAATAGCACTGTTTGCCAATTTCATTACGACATGGTTGCAGATGGGTTTCAAGGAAACTGTTGTGCTATCATGTTCTGCATTGAAAGATAACAAATCCTCTTCTTCTGTCTATGACCCCCCCCACCCCCCGCTAATGTTGAAATCCATTTAGAAAATCACATTAAGGTCACCACAAGAACAAGTGACTGTCTTTTTTCCCCTTTCTGTACATAAAGCTCTTTCTGTGCCATTTCTTTATCACCTTAATAAGAAGCTGCGCCGGGCCAAATTGTTTTGATTTCTCAAAGCGGGTGTCAAACGGTGCTTTTATTGGACGTGCCTCTCTAGGAAAACAAAACGGGCCAGTTTTGACTGGATGTCCTGTTCCATTAGGCTCAGCGCCGGTGACGCGCCCCAGACAGTATTGTCCCTCTCAGCCAGCTCCTGACACGTGACCCCTGGGTCCCGGAGCTCTGCTTGTTTGACTGGCATGTAGTGTTCTGCAAAAGAGGTCCCCAGCAACACTGAGCCCATTAGCACAAGGCCCAGACATAGAGAAGCTCTCACTCCTAGTCCGTCCCACCCCAGCCAGCCCAGCCCACATGTAGCTTCCAGAGTCCAAGGGTCTTGTGGATGGGCCATAACCTCCACTGCCTAATAAAAGGCTGTCCGTCTGTCAGCAACTGCCCGTGGGATCCCTAGATGGGACTCGGGTTACTCCAATCTGCAGGGTGCTTTCAGCTCAGAGTTGAACAAGAGAGGTTTTTTTATGGTTGTGTTGAAAAAGACAGAAAAGATGCCTCATCTGCAGACCCAACAAACGTCCTTTGGGGAGATTTACAGCGGAGACGTGGTCTCCGCACAGTGTATCCAAGGCACCCAAACTATGCTCCAAAACACAGTGTCAGTTGTTTTTAGTCCTTGCTCTGTCTACAGTTTTCCCAGATGTATTGTGTGAACGGTTTCCAGTATCTTTTCAAGTATACAACACAACAGAGGCTATTTAAATCAAACAAACTAAAGACAGAAGTCTTCCAGATGGAGTTAGATTCCCATTTCAGACTTTATTGTTGGCTTTTCAGTGTCACTATCAGGATGAGATTGTGTTTTGTTCCTGCCTCACAGTTCACATACGGATGTAACTAGTTTCTTCGACCCAGTGTTATTACATATGGCCCAACGTTATTACAAATACTGAATTCATGCTGTACATCCAAGATTTATTCACAGTCATGACTGGGAACATCCCCCCTCTGTTGTATCTTTCTCATCTGCTACAGAGCTGAGCCCCTGGGTTTCGACATTCTCCTACCCTGGAGTGAGCGAATACTCACTGTTGACCCTCGACCTCACTAGGAACGAGCTTATCGTTGGTGCAAGGTAACATCTCAGCCTTTTATCCCATAACCATCAATGCTTGTCAGATAGAATGTTCTCTCTTTTATTTTCTCTCCCATTATAACAAATGTGTTTGGGTCGAAGATCATTTTCCTTCGGGATTCAATAAAGGGAGTTTGTTTTCACTAGATTAGATGTTTTGTGACTCTTGGCTGCTGTGAGCACTGCAGTGTAATTGTGAAAGTAGTATTATTAATCAACAGACTAGTACTAACAAGGCAGCTATGCTAGGTACGTTACTGAAGCATTGCATTTGTGCAGCAGTTAGCTTTCGCAATAATCAATAGCACGCAGCATGAACTTATCACTTAGTCACACACATTGTGTAAATCATGCTTTAAGTCAAAACAGTATTGTCAGTTCTGATGGAAGTGCCTGAAGAGCCTGACTGCAGGAGCCTCATTAATTTTTTTCTCTTTTCCTACAGAAACTACCTCTTCAGGCTGAATCTTAGCAACGTTTCCCTTATACAGGTGCGTGACTCTTTAACTGTGGACTGTAGGTCATATCGGCTGGATCCCTGCTTTGACAAGCTCCACTCACACAAGTCTGTTATGCGTATCGATTTGATTCGGGAGGAGTAGTACACAAAAATGAGTTAGTCAGACATTGGTTGATTTTAAAAAGATACCTCCCTTCCCACCTTTCCATCCCACTCAAAAATAGAAGCACTTCCACTTTATTATTAGATGTTTCTTGAAGCTTCCTGGAAAACAGGAAAACCTCAGTAGGAGGTTTGAAAGGTTTCTGACCCTGCCCCCCCTTCCCCCAAAGTCAGCTTCTTGTTTTATGAACTGTACTCCAAACTTGCACCAGCTGCATCTGTCACCTCCAGTCTCGCTCAAGGGCAGCCAAGGAATATACAAGGTCTCCATGGTGATCTCGGATGCGGAGGAATGAAGCAGATCATCATTTTTCTGTGGAGAGAGAGAGACAGAGACACAGACACAGTGCTGTGTACTTAACTGGGGCTCAGCGATGTTGTCAGCGTGTTTAGATTAGACCAGAAGGCTGTGCCTCATGTCCTACTGCTCCAGGATCTCCAGTGAGCGAGGGGGAGCATTGAGCAGGTTGAGCTGCTTTTCTGGGACTCCTTTAGAGGGGCAGCAGTGCTTGAGATAGTGGGTGAGAAGCAGCATCATCAGGAGTGTGGTTTGTCTCACGCTGGGTTTCTGCGGCTGACTATGCACACATGGAGTGAACGTTGCTCTTCCTCTGATCTTTTTTAGCCTCCAGACTTTTTGCGTTCCTTTCCCCCCCTCCTTTTTATAAAAAGTTGTCAACCCTCTTTTTCTTACTTCCTTCTCTCTTCCTCCTGTCCTCTCTCTCTCTTCCCACTACCTCCTCACTCTTTCATTCTTTTTCTTTCTTTCTTTCTCACTCTCTCTCTCTCTCTCTGTGTATTTACTACTGATACTGCTGCACTGCATCCTATTGTCTCTCCCTTCTACACAGGGCCCAGTCAGCCTCAGAGCTCCCATGAGACTCGTGGTTTAGCCGCAATTTCATTTGTTCCATTCCACCTCTGTCCATGTGTTCCAGTCCCCAGTGTGTGTGTGTGTGTGTGTGTGTGGGGGGGGAGTGTGTGTGTGTGTGTGTGGGGGGGGGGGGGTGTGTGGGTCTGTGTTAGTGGTGGGGTGGGGGATGGGAGGCCAGGAATAAACAAGATGGATCTTTCTTCATTTGGACTAACTGGAGCATCACGAATGGTGCCAGGGTCTAAATCGATGAGCAGTGAGGGAGTGGCAAGGGCCTGCCAGGGGGATTGGGGGACAGAAGGCGGGGTTTGCAGGCCAGCTAGGCTAAAGGAGAGAGTCGGTGTCAGTGCCAGTGTGCCCGAGTAGCTGACAGCAGTGAGAGGGGGTGTGTGTATGTGTGTGGTGATGTGTGTATGTGTTTGTGTTTGGTGGTGGTGGGTGGGGGGGAGTTGCTGTCAAACACTTGCAGTTAACCCACAGCTGCTGGACAGGAGTGTTCACCCCAGCCCAAGGTGACTCAGCTTAGGTCAATAATTTATTTATTTATCTGTCTACTTACTGTTCTGCACACATCAAGGCATGGCAGGTCTGGAAGCACTGGGGAGAGAAGAGATACATGGAGATAGAGAGAGGAACACACTGCCTCTCCATGATTTATGAATTTACTGTAACACACAAACGAACAAATAAACACACACACACACACACACACACACACACACACACACACACGTGTCCATGCCATCTATTCCATCTCTGCGGACCATCTCTTTGTGTTGAGGTCCATCTGTATCTGCTTCCTATCTGCCCTGCACTGCTGTGTTCCATCCCATGCCACGCCCTCTCTCTGCCCGCGCCGTCCGGGCGCTCCAGTGTGGCAGTGCCAGCTCCAGCAGCGGAATGGTCCTGAGTGGACGCCAGCTCATCCCCGAAATGCAGGCGCCCGTGCCAAACACGCAGGCCTTGGCAGGCACCAGCCGGGGCAACACGGAAGGCCAAAAGGGGGAGGCTTTTTAACTTTGACCAGATGAGTGAGAGGGAGGGAGGGAGAGAAAGAAAGAAAGAAAGGAAGATGAAAAGTGCTGATGCTGTTGCTGTGAAATGCCTAGTCATTGTCAGTGTGCCCCAGGGCCCCTGTGTGTGCGTGTGCGTGTGTGTGACGGAGAGAAGGAGGTGTATGAATTGCACCTGTGGTAGTCTTTACCTGCACAGCACCTGGCCGTGGCTCTGCACAGATGTGGCCTGACGGTGGCCCCGATTGAACATAGATCTGAGTCTAGTGAAGGTTTCCATTTGGGGAGAGAGAGAGAGAAAGAGAGAAAGATGACTTCTGAATATGAGGCACCAGTTGTAAAATCATTACTGGTAAGGTCAACATTGAGTATTCGGCCAACTGTTATTCTGTCACAAATATGCAAATATTTCAATAGCTCAACTCTGGGTTTATGAAGTAGCAAGCTCTTTCTCTTCCATTCTGAAGAGCGATACAAGTCTGTATGATCTGCTGGTGGTGACATAATCAATCTTTAACGCCACCACTGGAATCATTCCTGTTTATTACATGCAATGCATTGTTGCGTTGTCTTTCATGAGAAAAACAGATTTTCCCAGGGTGGTAGACAGACTCCACTTAACCCCACAATGTTTTTTTGCTTTTTGAACACCACACGCAGACACACACACATACAGGCAGTGTATGCAGGGTTTATTTGTACACACGTAGGAATAGAGTGTAAATCACGCAATCACAATTCTCATTCCTCCCCTGGGCCAATCTTGCGTCCTCACCGGGGACAGAGTGTGTGATGAAGAGAAACGGGTACAAGTGAGCCCCGTGAAAACATCTGACGCCCCCTCCGCCATGGCGTCTGGCTCGGCAGGAGACGCACCGCAGTGGCGGACGGGGGACAGAAGGCGCAGCAGCGTGCGGTCGTGTCTCACCCATGCACTGCCTGCTACCACCAGCTGGGTGCTCCTTTTAGAAGTAGGGGTTATTGTTTGTTTGTGTGTGTGTTGGGTAAGGAGGCCCGGGTGAGAGAGAAGTTGGTGGTAGGGAGGCAAAGCTAGACACAGGCTAGTCGTCGTCCTTGTCTTGTTTTGATTCCTCTGGCTTTTTGTATGCACTGTGCACGCAGTTTGCACCTACCAGCCAAGGGAGGGGGCATTTCAGACACAACACGCGCCTTTAATGCCGAGGGAGAAAGGTGCTTTCATGTGTTTGTCTTCTCCTGGAGCTGTTGGGATTAGGCAAAGGACTGATCCAACATCTAATAAACTCATTTTAGCTACTGGCTCCAATCGATCGCTGCAGTTCATTAACGAGTGATCATGGATCATGCATTCTGATTCTTTTTTTTTTTTTCTTTTTTTTTTTCCCTCCAAGAATAATCACATTTTTTTTTGTTTTTTGAATAGGCCAACAACTGGACAAATGCATGGCCCTCTCTAAAGCAGTTGTGAGAGGATTATGCATTGTTTTTCAGAGGTAGTCTTTTCACATGAAAGGGGTCAGCTTTCAGCACTGACACCTTATTCCTCCTGTTGTATAGAGGAGAAAGGAAGAGTGAGGTGTGTGTGTGTGTGTGTGTGCGTGCGTGCATGTGTGTGGTCGTAGAAGGTTAGATGGATTGCCACAGCTTAAGCGGGGTGCTTGGAAGATGATGGCAGACTGAATGGCTTGGTGCTCACTTGAGTCAGGAGCTCAACTGAGGGGGGGTGGGGTGGACGGTCAGGTGCTTGACCTGTGGCTGCCGGCCGTGACAGAGCAGAGCTCTTAGCCTCTCAGTGTGGCTCAGTGTGTGTGTGTGTGTGTGTGTGTTTCTGTGTGTGTGTGTGTAGGACACAAAAGAAGGGGAGTGTGAGAGGTGGAGATTGGGGTTGTTTTGTCCATGGAGTGCCTGTGTGTTAGATAAGAGCCCCAAGATCCACAGGCATGGAATGTAAACAACAGCCAGCTCTAGAGATGAGCTCTGAGACACACACACACACACACGCACACACACAGGTATGAGATTCTCCTTCAGCCTGCTTTTGAGTTCCTAACCTGTACTTTTCTTTCTATTCTTTTCTTTCTTGCACATAACCTCTGCAT
Source organism: Tenualosa thibaudeaui (assembly GCA_027481765.1). Taxonomy (NCBI): domain Eukaryota; kingdom Metazoa; phylum Chordata; class Actinopteri; order Clupeiformes; family Clupeidae; genus Tenualosa; species Tenualosa thibaudeaui. The sequence goes on from JAIFZK010000071.1 coordinate 1,240,920, forward strand.
TTCATTCCTCAGTTTCTCACTCACACTTTCTTTCTCTCTCTCTCTCTCTCTCTCTCTCTCTCTTTCTTTCTCTCTCTCTTTTGTATACTCCTGCACTGATAGCAGAGTGCCTTCCACTGCTGAGTTGAGGTAGAGTGCAAGGTCAGGACATCCTGCCTTGTACCTCCACAATGACAACAGCATGTAGCTCTCAGCAGGACAACGGGATCTATCTGCTTATTCTCTCCCGAAATCCAAAATACGCAGCAAATCCTAAAAAAAGGCTGAGAGCCTTTTTTTCCTGCCATAGCAAGAAAAGCCTGCAGTGGCTCCTGTCGCTACAGGTACTTGATAATGCTGTACACAGATTTTTGTGTAAGAGCATCCAAGCAAGTTTTGGATTTAATATTATTTGAGGTCACTGTGATAAGCCCATTTCTTTTAATAGATGTTTGGCATTGGAGGCCTCCGATTAGCTCTGCTAAATCTGGTGTGAATCAATCCATAGCCCTGTTGTTCGAGGTCACCAAGTGCTGTTAGTTGGAAAAAGAATGAAAACGTGATACAACAAGGACAAAAACGTGACAATGTAGACCGAATAGTGAATCTGCAACTAACACTAAGTTAATGGGGCACAGTAACTTACTTTCAGTTTCCTTTTGCTATGCCCCATTTAGTCAACAATAGTTATTTGGTTTGTTATTCGGTCTATGTTGCATCATATTATCTTGTTCTTTTTCCCACAGACAGCATTCAGTGACCTTGAACAACAGGCTTATTGACTGACTCGCACCCGATTTCTCCTTTAGGAATTTAAAAGATATGTTTTTTTGTGACTTTGTTCATCTTGTGAAAAGATGTTTGAGTTGCCTCACAGTAGTTACCATTAAACTACAGTGAGCAAGAGCAAGTTTCAGAATTGACAGCTCAACTGTCAGTGTATTTTTTTTTTTTTGCCTGAAAAATTTTTGTCTGAAAAATCATACTTTCTAAAATACTGTTATTCTGGGTTCCCTGAAGTCTTCATTACTTAGTGGGAACGAGTTGTTTGGGCATGTTGTGTGGGCCACAGTGCAACGTTGTGCCTTTGAAACGCTCAGTGAAAGGAAACCCAATGAATCAGGAGAGAGAGCCTGTCGGAGAGCTGCCGCTTCAGCTGTTAAAACAATGGCCCTGCCTCGCCTCTCTCATCTCTCATTTTTCCGCTCGTCGGCTGAAAAAAAAAAATGCATTTAGTCTGACCTTCTCCTCTCTGCCACACTGCACCTCGTGCAGATTTTTCCCATCTGTCCCCTGAGGTCGGGCGCACATTTGAGCGGCGTGCCGTTTCTCCTGATTGTTTTCACCCGCTGGGCTCACAAGGGCATTCTGTGAAAACAGAAAAAGACGGGCAGTAAAACGGAACATGTAGAATCGGAATGATTTCCCCCCCTCCCCCTCTTTTACCGCGCCAATCACTGAACGCTCCTATCGCCTTGCAGTCAGACAGACACTGGCTTTGCCTCTTGGATGTTCCTACAGTGTGTCGGTTGGGGAGAAAAGATGGATGGATAGACTGCCAACCTTGTGTTGCTGTGGATTGAAGATGGATGCAGACCTTTAGTCCCATAAGAGAGGCTTGTTACCTCCGCCAAGGAGGTCATGTTGTTGCCTATGTTTGTCTGTCTGTGAGCAAGATAACTCAAAAAGTACTGCACAGATTTGGATGACATTTTGGACAGCGTGCTTTTCTAGTTTTAATTTTGTAATTTTTTTAACCCCACAATTTTTTTTAAGGGGGGTCGGTGGGTGGATGTCCTCACCACCTAAAAGTCCATAGTAAATGGCAGTTGTACTTGTGGCATTGCACACAAAGGAATTGTGTGGGTGGCTTAAAAGAAGGTCTTCCTGGTCAGAGGTCAGCTGTCTGCATGAACTTTGACCCTTAGAATTGGAAATGCAGAGGAAGGAGCCAGATAGAAAAAGTTTGTGAGAATATTAAGCAGAGGATTTTGATCCCGCTTGTTGACATTAGTCCAGACTCTGGCCAAACTCTGGCCAAATGCAGAGACATGGCACAGCCTGCAGGGGGAAGCTGCTGAGAGGCTGTCCTGGAGGCGTGGCGAGGTGTGGTGTGGTGGAGGGGATGGGAGTTGACATTCAAAGCCACAGCGACGTTACTTCCCCAAGCTCCCCTGCGGCTCACGCAGCCATGGCTCCCACTGAGGCACGTCGTATCACCTGCGTGCCGGGGCGCTTCGCGATTCGGCGTGCGCCGCTGTGCTGATGGCAAGAGTCTGGCCAACGGGCTTTCTGCCCGTTGATGGAAATGGAGGAGGGGGGAGGGCAGAGAAAGAGGAAGGAAAGGAACTTATTTGTTTATTTATTTAACTGCAGAGGCCAGCTTTGGTGGCAGAAGTTGCGGCTGACCAACCTCATTGTTTGAGTACAGCCTGATTGCATTCAGTGCAACTGATTAATTTGCCCTTCACCGTTTGGTAAGATTTTAATTATTGATGGGGCCTCCCATCTCCTATGGGGAAAAGTGTGTCAGTGTTGGTGTAGGAGGTGATAAGGGAGGGTATGTGTGTGTTGTTGTGTGTGTGTGTTGGTAAAGGGGATGCTAAGGTGAGGCAGCTCAGAGACACCACACTGACACCAAGCCGTTAGTCTTCGTAATGGTGCCAGCCGACAGGGCTGACATTTCTGACCGCAGATGGCTGGAGAAAAGCACCCCTCTGTGGACCTTAAAGCCAGGGCTCTTCCAACAGGTTTGCCTCCAGGCTGAGGAGGAAAGGGCCCAGGAGAGCTGCCAACAGCACAAAGTCCCTCTCTCTCTCACTCACTCATGTAAGCTTTTTAAATTAAAGCCATCATTCTCCTTCCGCCCCCACTAACACACAGGGCTTTGGGGTTTGTTAGGGAGGTTGTGGTGGTCGGGGGTGACTTTTTGAACCCCTGGGATAGCATTGCCACATAGTTAAAGTGATGTTGTGGGAAGGCTGCTGGAGGCATTGCTGTGGGATGACCTGTAGTTACACACACACACAAACACACTCTTTCTCTCACTCTCACTCTCACTCTCACTCTCTCTCCCCACATCTGTACTTTCCTCTTCTAATGTAGGCGCTATCAGCCAGCACCAAAATGCAGCCATTCTCTGTTTGTTTCATGTTTACTTGTGGTTGTCTATCTGTCTCTCTCTTTCCCAATCTATTGCTCTCTCTCTCTCTTACTCCATTCACACCCTCTCTGTGCCACCACATCTCTCTCTCTCTGTCTGTCTCTCTCTTCTTCTCTACTCTCCTCTACTCTCCTCTTTTTTTCTCTGTATAAGCTTTTCATGCACTGCCTTATTGGCACTGAACCCACTTCACGTTGTGTAGCAGGAGGCGTGTGTGTCTAACTCTTACACTACACTGACTCCATTCTTCAGAGTGTGACCAAGAAAAAAGACAATGTGTATGAGAGGTGTGTGTGTGTGTGTGTGTGTGTGTGTGTGTGTGTGTGTGTGTGTGTGTGTGTGTGTGTGTGTGTGTGTGTGTGTGTGTGTGTGTGTGTGTGTGTGTGTGTGTGTGTGTGTGTGTGTGTGTGTGTGTGTGTGTGTGTGTGTGTGTGTGTGTTTGTATGACTTAAAAAAAGAGGGAAAGTTAGAAAGAGTGAGAGAACTGGCAGAGAGATGACTGCACTAAGAGTCTGGACTAAGAGTGTGACGCGCGCGAGAGAGAGTGCTACGTGAAAACTTGGAAGGCCAGGAACCTATCTGGTGTCCTCTTGGATAAGGATCAGTGTTGAGGGCACAATAAGAGCGGGCCATTGAGAGTCTCGTCACATCTATCGGGTCGGCAGTGAATGGAGGCGGCCTGAATAGGGAGCTCTGTTAAAGGAGGGCGGGGTCTTTAGAAAGCCTATTGAAGCAGAGGGACCTTGAAGCAGTGGCCCCGGTGGAGATAGATGGCCTTCTTCCCCTAGCGAGAGAGAGAGAGAGAGAGAGAGAGAGAGAGAGAGAGAGGCGGAGCTGAGGGACCTTTATCAGCCGTGCCATTGGAGCACAATCACAAGTATGCAAATTGAAATCCCTTTCCCTCCAATGTCACCGCGGATGACTGATTTGAATTGGATTAGGATGCAAAGATGGAGAAAGCGTCAAGGTTTTCCTTTTTTTTCCTTTATTGCTGCACATATGGCTAGGGAAGAAACCACGAAAGAACATTGCACTGTTTACATTTCATGCTTGAAACACTCCCTTAAAAAAAAAAAAAAACTTGAGCAGACAAAACATTTCCAGGTGATGATGATGGACAAGACGGAGGGAGGCCCCCGCTGTCGGCCAACGCTTGCATCTCATTTAGAACATTCCGGAATTGTAATTAGTTGTCACACTTGATATTTGTCAATGGCTGCCCGAGATGAGAGTCTTATTGGGGAGAAGCCAGGTGCTGAGAGAACTGTGAGATTCTTACCTCATTGTGTACACACACACAGCCACACAAACAAACACTTTCTCCTCCGAATTTCCGTCCCATAGAAGTAGCTTTTTTTCTATTGTTTCTATTGTGTCTGGATAATTTTATTAGATCTTTTTGCCACCGCTAGTTTGTTGTGGCATGAAAAATTCATGAGTCTTTTTTTCCTCTTTAGTAGTTCTTTGTCTTGTTTCCACACCCTTTGCTTTGCATAGCTTTTATTACCGATGGTAAAATTCGGAGGGGAAAAAATAGTTTGAAGAATGGGATCTCGTCGTACGCTTTTGGTGTGAATAGCACAAGGCCGACTAATTGAGCAATATAAAATCACAGCAACTCATCACAAGCCAGGCCAGGACGTTATCAAGGCATCTGCAAGGATGATGTACAGTCATCGTTGGGGGAAATAAAACTCATCTACATTCGAGGCATTTCCGTCGAGGCATTTTGTGACCCCCCTGAAGCGACTTGTCAACCTATTTTAATATGAGAAAAAATGACGACCCATATGCCACATTCTCTACCTCTGCCGCATTTAAGGAACGTGACAGAGCTATTTGTCATCTCCAGTCCAAATGCTAAGTGCCTGAACAACAAAAAAGATTGCCCATTTGACTTTATCAAGATCTTTTCTTTGGAGTGGATGACTTATCAATCTCTCCATCCCCCACCTCCAACCTTCTCTCCCTCTTTCTTTCCTTATTTCTTTCTCTCTCCCTCTTGTTTCTTTCTCTCTCTCTCTCTCTCTCTCTCTCTTTCTCTTCCTCTCTCTTTCACTTCCCCTTTTTGCATTTGAGATTCAGGCATCTGTCCTTGTCTGCTCTGAGCCATTGCTGGACTATTAGCCCGTCCTTCCGTTCCTCTAAACGGCTGTCAGAAGAGATTTATCATTCGGCCGCTCTGGTGCGTCCATCTGAGAACGTTGGTCCAGTCGCTCTCTGACGGAGGTCGGAGGAAGTGAAGCCAGCCAATAGGTGGCTAAGGCTCAGCCTGTAGTTTACACGGCCCATATGCATGAAGTCTTTCAGGCACAAGAACAGTCTGTGACAAACTCTAACGGAGCTTTTTTTAATCCATAAAGTTGGACCAGAGGATTGGCTTTGTTTCGGATCATTCGAGCAGAGATGGAGGAAGAGAAGAGGGAATGGACTGTGAGAGACGGACAAGGAGAAATAGGAAGAGAGAAGGGTCGAATGAGAGAAGAGGGAGGACACGAAGAGAGAGGGAGAGGGAGCATAGTCTGCTGTAGAGCAAGGGGTTAGCAAGTTAAATAGACGTGATCTGTGCTGCCAGGCAGACAAGGCAATAATGCCTCCCCAAAGCTATGACTCACCGCAAAGGCATCCATCACAGACACCCCCCACCATGCAGATAAATGGTGCTTTAGAGTGACGGCAAATAGTGTTTTTCGGTGTGTGTGTGGGGCGGAGGTTTTTTTTGGGGGGTGGGGGTAGGGGTTGGTCAGTTGGGTTGGTTTAGTATTGCATCACTCCATCATTCCTGTGCTGTCCTATCCTGTGTGTGTGGAGGGGCATGGAGGGACCGCTTGTGAGTTGGGGGGTGGGCAGTGTCTAGGTCTCAGACAACACAATGTAACTGACAGCCTCACAGGAGACATTCAGTTGGGCTGTTTACATGCATTAACCCCCCCACACACGCGCACACACACACATTCACATACACACACCACCTCCAGCTTCAGTTTGACTGAGAGGCTGTATAGGAACATGCTAGTTTTTCTAAGAGGCCTCTTAGCAGCCATTGTGATATGAAGAGTCCCCTCTCTCCCCCAAAACCACAGACAGACACACACACTCCCACATACACAGACACAGACACACAAACACAGCTCCAGCCACTGAGAGTTGCGGTCCATCCCACAGGAGTTCTCCACCACCCCAACTCACCCCCACCTGCACTCGAGCGACCCGGGCTGGAAAATCTCACTTGAGACCCAAATGAAAATCCCGCGCAAATATGGCTCCATTATGGGTGCCGTAATTGGCTTGCTTTATTACTCGCTCAGTGCTCCATGAGGGAGGTTAATTGAATGCTCCTTGGACAGAAAATGGAATCGAGTGCCGCTCGCACTCACACTCTTACGCAGTTTAGCGGGCACTAACTTTGAACGGCGAGCCAAAGCGCAGATTTATTTCTGTAATCAATTAGTCTCTTTCTCCTCCTTTTTCTGCCCAGTGCCTTCTAATCTGCTTCCAGAGCCCATGATCTTTGCATTCGGGTCACGATCGGCCTCTCCAAGGACCACGGCTCCTTGGGTGAAAGGAGAGAGAGGGGGGGGGGGGGGTTTAGAGAAAAGCATGGCGCAAATGTATTGAGTTTTGAGCCAAGATGGTGAGAGTTGCTCTAGTTGGGCTTGTTCTTCTTCAGCCCGCTTTCAAAAGAAGCTGCTTCGCTGCCCTGGCTCACCAAGCGAGCACTACGGCCCGTGCTAGTATGACCTCTCTGTGCCTCTGGCAGGCGCAGCCAAAAAAATGACAGGGTTTGGATTTCACTGCCGTGGCATCCCACAGCTCGCAGGGCACAGCATGGAGAGGAGAAGAGAGCAGATGAGAGGGAAAGAGAGAAAAAGGAGGAGGAGAAGAAAAGGGAGAAGTGGGGAGAGGTGGCATGATGTCATCCTTCATGTCCTCTCTCGCTCTCTCTCTCTCTCTCTCTCTCTCTCTCTCTCTCTCGCTTGCTTACTCGCTCTCTCTCTTTTTCACACAGTCTTTCTCAGCAGTCGTCTGTCCACCTCAGCGCTCTGATTATTTTTGCTGGTGGTGGAGACCTAAACAAACCTAAAGTGATACCCATGAGATAGCCACCCCCACCCTCCACTCCCCTTTTTCTCTCTCTCTCTGTTTCTCTCTCCCTCCCTCTCCCTCTCAGGCCCTTCCAAGCACAAAGGAAGAAAGCGGCTCTGCACTGCTCGCCTCGTCTCACCTCTCTCTGCCAACAGAGTGCATAGGGAGGGTGATAGGTGTGTGTGTGTGTGTGTGGTTTGGAAGGGTCTGGCCTGGCCTCTTGCTGTGTCACTGTTAACGGCCCTGCATAGCCCCATAATTGGTGTAGTGAAGTGGGGAGTTGTGGTTTGCGGTGAGTATCGTGTGTGTGTGTGTGAGAGAGAGGGGTGGACTGGGAGGTTCTGTGCCAGCAGAGGCGAGGGCTTTGGGGAGGGACTGGCATTAGCATGAAAATGCCATCCGGTTGTACAGGCCATCCTGTTACCTTAGCTCCCCCTGTGTGTGTGTGTGTAAGTGTCTGCGTAAGCAGTTTTTTGGCCCACCTATCAATCTGTTTGCGCAATTAACGAAAAACGACAGTAGCATTCTAATGTTCCTTTCATGTAGATGATTGCAGCCACAGAGGTTGCGTAATAGCCTCCCCACAAACCCTCCCTCTGAAAAGCAGCTGTTGGCCATGTCTGAATGAGGCGAGCAAGTCACTCTCTCTTTTTTTTGTTTTTGTTGTTGTTTATTTTTGGTTTCCCAGGCAACAGAATGGAGCCCGGACGAAGACACCAGGAGGTCCTGTCAGAGCAAAGGAAAGACAGAGGTAACTTTAAGACCCTCTACCCACCCCCCTCCCCCCAAACCCCACTTTCTACCCACTAAAAAAAGAACATTCTCTGCCCCCTCGGACAGACTATTGGCTCTCGCGCTGTGAATTATGGGAGTGTTGAACATTGAATGAATTGTTCTCATTTTGTCTGATCTGGGTTGTGTATTTGCTTCTGGTAAGTACTTTACACATTGGGAGCTAACAGCTAGGTTGCACAGTGAACTCTTAGTATGGATGTAATGAAGGCTGCAGATAGCACAGGCTGAAGTATCTGGAAGGTGTCACAAAGTCTATGTGGAAGAAAAGAATAGAGAGCGAAGAAAAGATACGCTCTTTCTTTTTTGCATGCAAGAGGAGAGTAGGTTGGCTGCTGGCACTGATAACCAGTGCCATGATCATTTTATTGTGCCGCTTTGGGGGGAATTGATTACCATGTCATTTTTATCTCAAAAGGACGGTATGAAAAAGTACAGGAGACAGAGAGAGAGAGAGGGTGCAGGATAGAGAGAGGGATAGGGGAAAATAAAAACGAGATTTTGGGATGTGTGTGTTTAAAAAAAAAAATGTAGTCACTTGTCTTGGCCTGGATATGAGTCAGCCCCTTGTCTCACTTTTTATTTAAGCCTTTGACACTCCACGGGGCGTTTTTAAAATATTATTATTTCATTCAGGGTTAAAATGAAACTGAAAAATTGTCTCCTTTGTGTGGCAGTTTTGCTGATATTGACAGGAAAAGACACAGAGGAGAAGCCACTCCATCCTTCACGACGTCCATTGCAATTCTTTCCACTGCCAAAGCAAAATGGAAATGTCCCATCCGATAGCTGGAGTGGGAACAGCTTATTCATTGGCGACAAAACACACAGCAAGCCTATCACTCCGTCTTGTATGGGCAAAGTAAACTTGAACTGAGATATTAGTTTCCCAGCTAGAACTTTTGAATCATGAATTAGAATTATGACTCAGTCAGTTAACACTGTGACCAGAGTTAAAGTTAAAAGTAGTCACAACACTGTTGTTCATCATATATCCAGTAGGTCATGATTACGTTACCTGGGTTACAGTTGCTAAGCACTAATTGACTCTAATGACCTTTAGGGCTAAAATTGGATTGAGTTGGTTGGTGCAGAGCTGTAATTGGTGCGAGTTGGTGGGTGCAGAGCTGTAATTGGTGTGAGTTGGTGGGTGTACAGCTGTAATTGATGTTAGTTGATGAGCATAGAGCTCTAATTGGTGTTAGTTGGTTAGAGTTGGTAAGCGTAGAGCTGTAATTGGTGTTAGTCGGTGAGTGTAGAGCTCTAACTGATGTGAGTTGGTGAGCATAGAGCTGTTGTTGGTGTTGGTTGGTGAGTGTCAACCTGTAATTGGAGAGATCCTCACAGATGTACTGCCCCCTGTAGGTGGAGTGTCAGAACTACATCCGGGTGCTGCTGATCAACAAGACCGAGGTGATGACCTGTGGCACAAATGCCTTCCAGCCACTCTGTATGATCCGAGAGGTGGGTAAAGTGTAGTAAAGTGTGTGTGTGTGTGTGTGTGTGTGTGTGTGTGTGTGTGTGCGCGCGTGCATGTGCGTGCGTGTGTGTATGAGCTATGGTGACAGAGACGTGTTTGTGTGTAGTGGTTATATGTGTCTCAGTTCAGCTCTCTAGAGTGACTGATACTGATGGCAGTGCTATTGGTAGTGATGGTGTTTGCTCTCTGGAAGGTGCCAGAGTAGGGGTCAGTGAGAGGGAATGACCAGAGGGAAGGGAAATCAATCAGATTTTTATCTTGATCCCCTCTCAAGGACTCTTACTCCATTCACACCCTCTCTGTGCCACCACATCTCTCTCTGTCTCTCTCTCTCTCTCTCGCTCTTCCCCCCTCTTTAGGTTGGTAACCTGAGTAACGTGCTGGAGAAGGTGAATGGTGTGGCTCGCTGCCCGTACGACCCGCGCCACAACTCCACGGCCGTGGTGACCGAGAGCGGCGAGCTATACGCCGCCACAGTCATCGACTTCTCAGGCCGCGACCCTGTCATCTACCGCAGCCTGGGCGGCCTGCCCCCCCTCAGGACCGCGCAGTACAACTCCAAGTGGCTCAACGGTAACCATGGAGTCCCCACGCGCACACACACACACACACACACACACACACCCTTGCCATCAACCCTGTTGCCCCTTGTCAACACACACACACACACACAGGCACAAACCCTTCACCGTCAACCTTGTTGCCCCCTGTCAACACACACACACACACACACTCACTCTCACTCTCCAGTCATCCACTGGCTGGCCGCCTCTCTCCCACAGAGCATATAAAGGGGGTAACTCTGATTGACACTGGGCTAAACGGAAGGTGAAAGCACCACGCTACCCTACTGTTTTGACTTCTTTCTTATATCTTTTATTTCATTTCCCCGTGGATAGTAGATGAAGTGTTCTAAAAAAGGGGGAAAAAGTGTATGGAGATTTTCCGTGTAGGTGCTCCATCACTCCAGTAAATCTTTACTGCACCACGGGCTGCAGCACTATAAACCCCCAGATGATTCACTGTGACACACTGTGCAGCTAATCTTCACCAGAGCTTACTCGAATGCAGTTGCTTTTCGAGGAAAACAAACCTGCTTGCTGTGTGCTGATGCAAAACTTTAAATTGGAATGAACAAAAAAAAAAAAGACTTTTTTTATTATTTGTCGGTGTGATAGTAAATGTGTCAGAGTGTGAGATTAGGGGAGTGTATTGCACAGCGGGGCTCAGGTGTGTGTAGAGATCACACGGACCCCCCTGATAATCCACTGATAAGCCCCTATTGCTCAGTGAGCAGGAGCTGGAGTGAGTATCAGCCGGAGCAGAGCCGTCACCACTCCACATGCTGATGAGCCATGCACACACACACACACACACAAATACCACATGCTGATGGTCGGGGGGTGGGCGGGACACAGTGAGAAAGATCAGTCACAGCAGTGCATCCCATCCCCACACCTCAAAAGGGACAATGTAGATCCATGTTACACATGTAGTAAAGACACACACACACACACACACACACACACATACAAACACAAACATACACAGATACACTACTACATATTTCTGCTATGTCTTGATCATTATACATTCTAAGAGTGTCAGCCAGGGCTTGGGAGTTGCTTAGGATTGCCTCAGAACTGTCAGGGACGAAAGAGGGAGAGAGAGAGAGAGAGAGGAGGGAGGAGAGAGAAGCCGACGGATGAACTTCCATCAGGGCCGCCTCTCGCTTTATAAAGAGGCATGGAAGGGTCCCTAATCTTCAGGCTGCTGATGTGGAGCCTTCTGGCCATCCGGATACATCCTGACACCAGCAGAATCTGAATGCGGTGGGGATGGCAGGGAGAGAGAAGAGGTGAGAGAGAAGAGAGTTGGAAGGGACGTGGGTTTACTGGATAGGGAAGGAGAGAGGGAGGAGGATTGAAAGAAAGTGAGGGTTACAATGAGGAATTGTGAATGATGCTGTGTGTGCGTGTGTGTGTGTGTGTGCGTGCACGTGTGTGTGGGCGGAGAGGAAAATAAAGTGAGGTCAAGGCGAGCAAGGGAGTGAGACGGGGAATGGAGGAGTGTGAGTCTCC
>JAIFZK010000071.1:1257500-1272500 GCA_027481765.1 Tenualosa thibaudeaui
TTTAACTGCTGTGCGTGCGCTTCACACCAGCGCCTCATAACCAAACAACTGTAATGACACCAGTGGATAGGCGTCTGCCAGCCGAACAGCTCTGCACACTAGTAATCAGTGGAATACATCACAGACAGAGTGCTCTTACACTGGCAGTGAATATACACACACACACAGATAGAGAAACAATAAAATGCTCATTTCATTTGGAGGTAAGGCTGATGGGTTTGGAAAAGACCTTGTTAGTCCCAATCAAACACTTGGACACACACGGTGAGTGGAGACTGAAGATCGTGTGTGTGTGAGTTAGAGAGAGAGATGGAGGAATAGAGGATGTGTTTGTAACCTGTTTATGTATGTCTGTGCCCTTCAAGTCTGTGTGTGTGTTTGTGTTTGTACATACATATGTGTATACATAATTGGTGTGCGTGTGTGAGATAGAGAGTGTAATTTCTTGTCATTCAGATGTCACTGCAAGCTTAGGGGAAATGAGAGGGCTTCTCCTGCCTGAAGCCAGACTCATTATGGCTGGGAAGCATTAAACCAGAATGGCCTCTTCAGCACACAGGAAATGAAACCCGCTTCCTGTGTGTGTGTGTGTACACATGTGCATGGACATGCATACACATAGGCACATATGGGTACATTGTCCTAGAGTCTCTAACCACCTACCCCACCCCATCCTTCACCTCTCTCTCTCTCTCTCTCTCTCTCTCTCTCTCTCTCTCTCTCTGTCTCTCCATCTCTCCCCTCTTCATTTTTTGCCCCAAAAGGTATAGAATATGTTAATGCAATCACACAAACAGTGCCTCCATCTGTCCGCAGTAAATTGAACACCTTCAGCGTTACTCCCCAGAGTGAAGGGTGGTTAAACGGGCAACGCGACAGACAGAAGGAGAAGGGGGGGGCAAGCTGGTCACCCTCCTCTCTCCTTCCACTCTGACATTTTCTGTTGCTCCCACTCTCCCTCTCCTTTTCTCTTTCTCTCTTCCTCTCCCTCTCTGTCTCTCTTTTTCTCTCCCTGTTTCTCTCTCTCCTTTCATCTTTCTCACTCTCTTCCCCTCTCTCTCTCTCTCTCTCTTGCTCTCTCTCTCCCTCAATCTCTCTCCCCCCTCCTCTCTGTCTTTGGTTGAATGTGTGTTTGTGAATGAGGGGGCTCATAATAGACTCTGGCTCTGTGTTGGCATGCCTCTCCATCAGCCTAGCCCCGGTAGAGGAGAGCCGGCGAGCCCCTCCACCTTTCCTCAGCCTCGCACCGTCACCATGTTGCCGAGATGCCTAATGATGCCGCCTCGCACAGCCTCACCACTGCCAAATCCTTCCCCCCCAGAGTTTTAATGGCCGCCTCTTCTTCCTCCTCCTCCTCCTCCTCTTCCTCCCTGCCGTCTGCTCTCACTTTTCCACCCCCATCTCTCTCTCTCTCTCTCTATCTCTCCCCTCTTCAAAATGGACAGCCCAGAGTGCCACCATTCTCTCCGTCACTGGTGCTTAACATGGATGTGTGGCTGATGGAGGCAGAGAAGGTGTAGAGGAGAGCTTGTTAACAGCATGTCAGTCTGCCACATTAGTCATGTGGAACCGCTTATCGTTGTTCTTTTGTATGGGTTGGAAGTGGGGTGGTGTTGGTGGGAGTGGTGTGTGGGAGTGGCTATGGCTTGGACACTGCCTGTTCTCTATAGCATGCCTTAACTGATTATGATTCAGGCAAACCACAGGCTAGCCCCAGAACACATTGGTATAAAATGGATAACCCCACCCCTCCCCACTCCCCTGCTCACACACACACACACACACACACGTGGGTATGTGGGATTCGTAGGTTCCTGCCTTACAGATGCCTGCGCTAGAGTATTAGTATGAGTAATCACCACTTGCTCATATGCACACACATATAAGACACGGTACTGGCCCCGAGATGGAGACCCAGTGAGTGTGTGTGTGTGTGTGTTTGTGCGATTGTTTTATGATATTTCTTTTCCGCACCACCTCTTGGCTATAAACTCTGCAGCTCCTGTATTGATTCAGGTGCTGCGCACAATTCCCCTTACTCCCATCTTCCAGAAACTGTGCCCTAAAAACAATGTGTGCTGACTGTGCTCACCCCACCCCCCAACCACCCCCACCACCCTCTACCACCACCCCCATCTCCCCTCACGTGATGGTCGGTCAGCTAATTCAGTGAAAATATTAATGGGGACTGTGTAGCAGAGCATAGATAGGAGCTGGAGCTGGAGCAGAGTAGGGTATTGGGGCCCTGCAGCTATGCCACTGCTGAGTGGGCTCTTTGTTTTGCCTCTGCTGCGCTGCAGGTGAAAGCAGCAAAAAGCCAAAATGTCTGACTTAATGTTGTTTCGCTCGCCACTAGACTTTCTTTTGGGGCTGACTGTTTTTTTTTTGTTGTTGTTTTTTTTTTGTTTTGTTTTTTTTTTTCCTTTTCTGTTTTATATGGTCCAGAGTGGTGGGGGGTTCTGTAATCCCATTGAGAGAGTGTGTGTCTGTATGTGTGTGTGGGAATGGGGGCGGAGTATAATACAGTCCAGTCCACCAGCTTTAGAGCACCTCTGCGTGTGTGTGTGTGTGTGTGTGTGTGTGTGTGGGTGTGTGTGTGTTTGACATTGCTCCTTCTTTATGAGAACTCATGCTTAATTTATAGGACCCTGTTGCAATGCCTTCTCTGTATACAGGTAGGCAGTGGAAATAAAGCAGAGCTCCACAAGAGAGAGAGGGCAATGGGAGTCTCTATGTTCACACTTCACAACTTCATCCGTCTGTATGGGAATATGAGGTGGGTGTGTGTGTGTGTGTGTGTGTGTGTGTGTGTGTGTGTTTGAGAGGGGGTGAGGGGTGAGAGAGAGGTTCATTCCTCAATGGGGGTGGATGGAGGCTTTTTCAGCCTCTGTTTGTTTCTTAGTCTCTCTGGCCCTTATGCACACACACACACACACACACACACACACACACATACATACGGCTACATGGGTAAAGAACCTCTTTCAGAAAAGCTAGTTGTCCACTCTCTTTTCTCTCTCTCTCTCTCTCTCTCTCTCTCTCTCTCTCTCTCTCTCTCTCTGTGTGTGTGTGTGTGTGTGTGTGTGTGTGTGTGTGTGTGTGTGTGTGTGTGTGTGTGTGTGTGAATGTGGCGAGGATAGGATAGTGATGACATGACCTCATTACATCACCATCACATCGCCACCTCTGTTAGATCATGGATACTGTCAGCATGAACCCTTGTTGTCTGTGTAAAAGAACATAGTCTCTGTGTGTGTGTGTGTGTGTGTCTGTCTCTGTGTGTGTGTCTGTCTGTCTGTCTCTGTGTGTGTGTCTGTCCATGCTTGGAAGGCCCATCATCCTGCTCCATTATTTTCCCGCTCCTCTGTCTCTCTTTCTCTTTCTATCTCTTTATCTCTCTCTCTCTCTCTCTTTCTTTCTCTCTCTCTCTCTCTCTCTCTACCCCCCAGCACAAGCAAATTGCCTCAGACAGCTGTGGGCACAATGGCCTCACACTTCCATTCACTCTCGCATTCCCAGTCTGTCTGGCCCGTACACACACACACACACATTGAAGCAGTCTTTTTCCTCTCTTATGCATGCACCCACACACACCCGGGCACGCACACATGCACAAACACACACACACACACACACTGAATCAGTCATTTCTGTCTTGTACATACAAATACACAGACACACACACACACACACACTCTGAAGCTTAAGCTGTGTGTGGTTTGAGAGAGAAATTGCGGAGGAAGCCCTCAGACGCTCAGTCTCTTGTAGGAGCACATGTTTTGTGTGTTCTCTGCAGCGCTGTGTTGACTGGGCCTGTGTGATGGGCGACAGGCTGCCAGTGCTCTGAATGATGATGCCATGGTGACTAGAACCCCCTAACACACACACACACACACACACACATACACGCACACACACACACACAGACTTCCCCAGCAGGAAATCAGGCCGACTGGAGCATTAAAACTAATCCCTCTCTCCCTCGCTCCCTCCCTCTGTGCCTTCACTTTGAAAAAGACCAGCAGAAGGATTTTTTTTCCTCTCTCTCTCTTCTTTTCTCTCTCTCTCTCTCTCTCTCTCTCTCTCTGCTTCTCTCCCTCTCCCACACTCACATCCAATGAAAGATGCATCTTTTTTCACTTTTCTGCTATCTTGCTCTCTGTCTCTCTCTCTATCACTCTCACTCACACACACACACACACACACACATATGCATCATACACATGCTTTATTTATCATGCACACTTGGCTGTCTCAGACTCTCTCACACACACACACACCTTATCCTAGACACATCAGACACAGCAAACGCACACATTCAGACACACACACACACTGCACTTTGGGACTCCAGCTGCCTGTGGCTTGTGAAAGATGGGTCCCTTCACTACCGCCGGCAGAAGAATCCCTCACACCGGAACTGGCGGGCGAAGCCGCCTTCTCCGTGTGATGGAGGCCCTTTAGGGCTGATTGTAGAGACCATGCAAAGGGCAGCCTGAGTAAATCTGCACAGGGGGACAGCACAGGCTTTCTTTGCACAGCAGGGAGCACACTGGACATGAAAGAATGGAAGAATAAAAGCCAAGTTTTCAGTGTGTGTGTGTGTCTGCCTGTCTGTCTGTTTCTTTGATTTGAGTGTGTGTGTGTGTGTGTGTGTTCCTAATTCTCTGTTGCATGTCCTTATTTGTGTGTGTGTGTTTGTGTGTCTATTTCTATGATTTGTGTGTGTGTGTGTGTGTGTGTTCCTAATTCTCTGTTGCATGTCCGTTTTTGTGTTTTTGTTTGTCGCTGGCTGTACTGAGTGTGTGTGTGTGTGTGTGTGTGTGTGTTTCTATGCATTTCTCAGTTGTGTATGTGGCTGGTGGGAGAGATTCAGAGAGTGTGTTTTTATATTTTTGTGGTGTGTGTGTGTCTGTCTGCTTCTCTTTCTTTGGAACACCATAGAGACGTGCAAGCCTTAGGCCAATCTGTATCTCCCGTGCTCTTGGTACAAATGGCCAGGCATGCCTCAAACAGATCACTCTGTAATCCCTCTTCTCAGCGCTGGCCAATCACCCCCTTCCGCTTCCCTGCTCTCCCGTTTCCATCCACCAAACGGCCGTCCCGCCGCGGTCCTCTCCCATGCCAGGCTTAGAGCCAGCGTGTGATGTAGCGCATGTTGGAAGCACTAAGCCCATGGCCTGGGTTGCAGAGTCTGTTCTGTTCTGTTCTGTTCTGTTCTGTTATATACACACAGACACACACACACACACACACACACACACACACACACACACACACACTCCACCACCCCTACCACCAACACCACAATATTCTCCCTTTCCCTTCTTTTGGTTCTCACTCTCTCTCTCTCTCTCTCTCTCTCTCTCTCTCTCTCTCTCTCTCTCTCTCTCTCTCTCTCTCTCTCTCTCTCTCTCTGACTCTGCCACAGGCCCCATCTGTCTGAGGCTGTGGTTAGGTGCTGGTGGCTGTGGCCCCTGCTGTAGTCATTGGAGCTCATTTGTTGGTTACCAGCCCTGTGCTCCCGAGGCTGGCTTGGCTTGGCACCACACATGCACACTTGGGCTCACGAGCCACCGCTAGTTCCCATCACTTCGCAGGGACTTGCACCACGCCGTTCCGTTTGTGCCCGCGGCCTTTGGCTCGGTTCTCAACACAAACCACCTGTTTAAATTATAATCGTTTCTCTCCCTGTAACAGTTTTCAGTTTCAAGCTGCTCCTCTAATCGGCTCTTGGTCAGCGATGACGCAGTTTGCGCCTGTTGAAATGTCTTTGTTCACGCTTCGAGTGACACAGAAGATTTACTTATGCACAAGCATCTTTTATCGTATGCACACCCATCTTTTGTGAATCTGGGGCAATTTGTCACCACTGGCCACATGTATGAGTTTCAACATCTTCTGCTCAGCCATATGCCTCCCATATGGGGTGGAGAGATTACTTTAAGGGGGTTAGCGCAGTCTGGATTTAGCACCAAAAGATGTTTCTGCATGAGTGCCACCAATGTTATATGGGGCAAATAGCAACATGAATTGAAACTCGGCTCTTTGGCTGTTGAACCTTAAATCAACTTGTTTTATTTTAATTCATTTTTTAATTAATTCCAAACACACTACTCCTCCAAGACAATATAGGGTCACTGACACAATACAAATTCCAGACTGTGTTCCAGATAACCACCAAAATTTAATCATTGGCACATTGGTTCTCCACTGGGCCCAGTTGCTTGTTGTCACCTCTGTTTGTTAGAGGAACACAAATCAATGGTCAGGAATAGAGTTTCACGAGGCACCGCCATCCACTGCTAATAGGCCTACCTCTTTGTGTGGCTAATTAGCACTCCCTCCTTTCAAGCCCCAGTGGCAAGACAAAGCGACTAAATGACGACATCAAACAGACTTGTATTGTGCCGAGCCTGCCGGCACCTCTGTAGCGTGTCATTGAACAATGCCTCATGGCTCCAGGGACCACCATCTTTAAACTGCTCCTTTTCTTTCCTCTGGAAATTGCTGGGCCCTTTTCATTCTGTGCATAACTAATTAATCTACTTCCAGTCAATAAACAAGTTGTTATGTCTGATTAGCGAATTTATCATGCAACAAAAAAAAGGCACTGGTAATGACTGCAAATGAAATGTCTCTTTGCTGTGTTTGTGTCTCTTGGCCATTTCTGTGGGGAGGTGACATGCGGTGCTGGATGAAATGGTGGCTGCGTCTCAGCACTCTGTGATGACCACCACTGGTCTCTTGTTGATTTTGAAATGTGGCAGAGCAGATGCATCATTCACACTGGATCGGTCATCAGTCAAAACAAACCACTGGAATTCTTTCCAGATTCCAAGCTATGTAAATCATATTAGTGCATTTCTTTAGTACAGACTATAGACGAGTGACCGACAAGCAGTGTGGTAAAAATGTAATTGATATAATTGAAAGACTTGGATAAAAACAACCATGATAAAAATCAAAGGGATATAACGGACACAATGTGTGTAGATGGCTGTTATGACGGTTCATTTTAGTTATGCATAAAGATACCTTGCCATCTGCACACATTAATACCAGCATTTTTTTTCCAACATGTTTGTTTGGTAAGCTGTGTTGTGGACTATGCTCATGTGCTAGGTTCAGATTTTTTTTTTCTTGATTGTGGATCCAATTCGGTAAGTCCAGAATTGCTGCATCGGGAACTTTTTTTTTTTGACATAATGTGTGCAATTCAGTGTGCCTCCACTGGCCTCCAGTTTAAAACCTCATTACAGTCGAGCAAAGGCTGTATGCCCTGGGAGCCTGCAGATTGTTGGGATAACACTGCCTACAACAAACAACATGGGCTACACTCTGCCCTCTTGGCTTATTTTGGATTCAGACTCTGTGTGTGTGTGTTTGTGTAGGAGGGAGACAGAGAAAATGTGTGTAAATGCAGTGCATATTGCGTTTGTGAGCAGAGTGTGCATTGGACATGTTTGTGCATGAGACTTCAATGTCTCTGTTTGTGTTTGTGTGTGTGTCCCCTGTGTATCTGAGTGTAAGATAATATATGTAATGTATCAGTTTAAAGTGAGTTTTACTGCATGAGTATCTGTGCCTCACGGCTGCCATCTCCTAGCTCTTGCGGTAGCCTGGTTGGCGCATCATTAGGCCACACAGCCGTGCTAAATTAGAGACCTAGTGAGACCAATATCACGTTTCATTTGCCCTCCGGGATTATGGTTCTCCACAGCGTCTCAAAGAGAGAAGTAGTTGATGGCCATTCCCTCTGTGTATTTACAAATGAAATGGGCTACTATATGTCTCTCACTCACTTTCCTACCATATTGTCAGACATCACACCAACTGTGCCTTTATCTCTCTCTCTCTCTCTCTCTCTCTCTCTGTGTATGTGTGTGTGTGTTTTGTTTGCGTGTGCTGTGTACAGAAATAGCATTGCTGCATCTGCGGTTTGTGCGTTCAACCTCAGCGCCATCACTCGGGCCTTCAACGGGCCGTTCCGCTCCCAGGAGAACCCTCGCTCCACCTGGCTTCCTACGCCCAACCCCAACCCCAACTTTCAGGTGAGGGAGCTCACCAGGGGCCCACCTCTCTCTCTCTCTTTCTCTCTCTCTTTCTTTCCATCCCTCTCTTGGTCTGTTTCACCTTCACATACTTTTTGCTCTTTTAAAAATGTCACTGAAGGTGCGTCCTCACAAAGGTGGAAAATATTGAAATGAACATCCGTCTCACTCTTTCTCTAGTTGATTTGTCACATCTGAAGATGATTTGAGCAGAATGATTGAGTATAGAAAGTATTACTTAAGGATTAGAGCACAAAGGCATTAGTTGTGAGTCATGATGGCACACTGAGATTGTGTCATTTTCTTCGCAGTAGGGGTGGATCATGCTCATTCTGTGAAATTAATTCTAGTATCTGTCTGTGCTGTGCTACGAGCCACATAGCATGGACTGGTGTGTTTTGGCTCACTGGGAAATGCTAACTGCTTTGGTGACAGATACAAAACAATGAAGACTGTTCAAGGCAAGTTTATGATAACATCCACCCAGGCATATAGAAGCTATAAAAGAAATAAAGTAGTCTCTGTTATAATGCAAATTATATACAAGTTCAGTACTAGTATATGCAATTATCTGTAATATGTAGTATGTTAAGTATTCATATGTGAGTATTCAAAGTGACTATCCTCCTATGTAGTAAGGGACTACAAGTCTTCGCTTAGTAAGCAACTATACTTCATTAACTACATTAATTGTTCTTTGGTAAACTGCTGTCTACCTCGATCTGTGCAGGATTAAATTGTGTGCCTCATTGGTTGTAACTAATAGTTATACAATATAATATAATTGCTGAAATCCATCTGAAGTGGCTGTGTTCATCATGTTCATCGTGATTTGTGTGATTTATAAACCAGTGTGGCACTATTGTGGATGATGGTCCTAACGAAGGCCTGACTGAGCGTAGCCTGCAGGATGCCCAGCGGCTCTTCCTTATGAACGATGTGGTGCAGCCTGTCTCCGTGGACCCGCTGGTCTGGCAGGATGACGTTCGTTTCTCAAGGCTGGTGGTGGACATTGTGCAGGGCCAGGACACCTTGCACCATGTCATGTACATCGGCACAGGTACACAGTTGCAAATACTGGGCTATCTCGCGTTTGGCCCATACATATTGCTTATTTATGTGTTATTCATTTGTTATAAATACTGAACAGAAAAGAATATAGTATGGAAATGATGGACAAAGATGAAGTGCACTTTACTGTTAAGTGTAGAATATTTAATCTTATTTATTTCACTGGTTAATGAATATGAAGATAATGATTGCGTACAAAAATAGGTAAAAATGTTGTGGGCACTAATGTCATCTCCTGTCCTGAATCTCCTTGTACTGAACTCTTACCTCAGAGTACGGGACCATACTGAAGGCTCTGGCCACCACCAATAAGAGCCTGCAGGGTTGTTACCTGGAGGAGATGCAGCTGCAGCCCAGAGGGGTCCGTGAGCCAATCCTGAGCCTGCAGATTCTCCATGGTGACCGCATGTTGTTTGTGGGCCTGCGGAACAAAGTCATCAAGATCCCCCTGGCCAGATGCTCTGCCTACAGGACTCAGCGGTAAGTCACTTTACAGACCTCTCAATCCAATTGGTTCGGCAGTTGAAAGGGGCAAAGTGAAGTCATAAACACAGATTAAAGATCTGTTCTGGTCATATAATAGGCCCTCTTGACAACTAGAATTAAAACTCTCCAAATGTGTGCGTGTGGGTGTGTGTGTGTATGCGTGCATGGGTGTGTGCGCGTGTGCCTATGGCCCCGGGTTTGTGATCTAAATGCAGTTTAGCAGTGCCTGCTCAAGAAATATCCGGCTTTAGGTTCAACCTCTCGATTTGGCGAATCAAGACAGTAATGCTGACATTGACATGCTGAATGAGCAGCTGACCTGAGAGCTTGGAGCAGGAGGAGGAGGAGGAGGCAGCCCTACACCGAGACGCTTCCTGCCGAGCTCTCTGTCTTGTAAGCGCTCTCCTTGACACAGATTCAATTTGAAGTGTATGAATTGCTCGCCAGCTGCCGCCATTGTGCGCCCATGAGTTCTGTATCACTGGCATCAGCGGAATCATTCGCCACGTCTGTTATTGGTCTGAAAATGCCCTTTCTCTGGAAAGAGAGAGAGAGAGAGGGGAGAGTTAGTGAGAATGACGGAGATAGAAAGAGGAGAGAGGAGCAGAGAGGCCGAGGGAGAGAGAGAGAGAGAGAGAGAGAGAGCTCTACCTGGGCCAGCTTGACAGAGCCAGTGTGTTTTTATCAATGTATTCAATCACAGCGTGTCCCCTCCACAGGGAGGAGGCAATGACGACAGTCAGGCTCAATTTGGCTGCGGGGTCGCTGAAGGATGCTTTGTCAGCTGTGTGTGTGTGTGCATGAAGGGTGAAAGACTATTTGGAGCTTGTGTGTGTGTGTGTCTCTGTGTCTCTCTCTCTCTCTCTCTCTGTGTGTGTGTGTGTGTGTGTGTTTGCATGCAGCTTAAATTCATTTATGTGCAGGCAGGCGATTGTATACATGAGTCTTAGTGTTTGATGAGTCAGCACTTTGATGTCAACCTTTATTTTAAGACGCTATATAAAGGTGCATCCACTCACATACACACACACACAAATGGAAGAGGCAAAATGGTGATGGCGTTTGCATGCCAAACCAGGTGTGTGGGTGAGATGTGAGCAGCATGGAAAGAGAGAGTGAAAGATTGCAGCCAGCCCTATTTAAAAGCTAGCAGGGTGGAATAATGGTATGGCCTCCGAGGGGAGGCCAGCTGAAAGAGAGTGAGAGCGTTGTTAATCCCCTGTTTTTGATTTCCGCCAGCCGACTGCCACTCGGCCGCCGCACACGCGGCTTGAAAACCGGGCGCACACTCACATACACACAAACGGACGCGCAATCAAGTAAAGGCAACTACTGTGACTCAGACTGGATCTTGTCAAGTGGCTTGCTTTTCTCCTGTAAGTTTGTTGTTCTCAGGGAATGCTCTTTTCACTGAGACATGTGAGGGCCTTTGTCGAGCTCTGCTTACAGAAACTCTGTTGTTATTTATCTGCGTCATAAATGTCTGCATCTGAGGGTCCGCTGATGAATGTGTGTCTGTCAGAGCTCGTAATGTGTATAATAATATATAATGCGTTAAAGCACTGTGTGCATGCATCCCTTTGGGTTATGGATTGTGCTTTTTAAGCCATGTAATGTACAGTCCCAGAGGTAATCATGGAGCTTTATTATTAGCCTTCTATCATTCTGTGTTTATTTCTCCACCAGAGCCGTTGTTCTTTGAGGTTATATCAATCTGATTACTGGCTCTTATCTCCCATTCTGTCCCATTCAGTCTGCTTTTGATAGAGGAGCCCACGTTTCTATGAATATGCACCGGCCAGCCGAGCCGAACACGGCTATTTGTCTGGCTAATCATCTCGGGGGACCGTGTGAGACCTCCGCTGTTCCCGGCCTCGCACACCGTGGCATGATGAGATGGGGGGGTAATGACTTTCAGGGGGTATTTCAGTACCCGCATGGGGGGAACATTGAGGGGGGGGGCAGTGAAAATATAGCCTTTATGTTATCTCTGTACATATGACTGATGGTGTGGATTTTGTCTGAGGAAAAGTACGCCAGAATGTAGACCATTAAGCATTGAGCGGAACGTGCTAGCACTGAGGCTGTGGAGAATCCCTCCCTTGGCTAAGCATACAGACGGTGCATAGTGCAGCCACCTGCATTAGTAATGCGTATCGCTCGGCTGGATGCATTAGGTGACGTGCAGCCACTGGATGGGTTCTACATGTGTGGCTTGCTCTCCACACAAATAGTCATTCACTCGGTCACATACATTAAAGAGAGAGAGAGAGTGTGTGTGTGTGTGTGTCGCAGCTTGTTTAGTTAAACTCTCCATTTCAAGTCAACCACAATGTGACTTTCAGCAGTTCATTTCACTGCCTCGTTGAAAAACAAACTCCTTAAGCCTAACAATCTGCTATTGCCTCAGATAAGCAAAGCACCAGACTCAACCAAATCACATTTATTTCACGTCGTCATTAATTAGCCAAATTTCGTCTGGCCCGAGCGTCCCGCAGTCAGACTCACTGGGAGAAATGGGTTCAGCCCAAGCCATTGCTCATAGCATAAACAAAATTGGCCTCGCCAGCAACCAGCCAGTCCCCCTCCAATCCTTTCACGTCTACCCTCATTTTGCCTCGCAGATAAATGGCCAGCCTTGAACGGCACCTTCTGTCGATCTCTGGGCCGTGTTCACCTCCACCCCACCGTTACCTCCACACTCCACCACTCCCCTTGAGAAGCTTTTATTAACAGCCTCATGCAAAGTGGCCCGTGTGTGTAGGTGCCTGCACCCCCCTACCACCTCCTAGCTGCAGCAGGTAATTACATTTGACCCCCCCCCCACCCCCAGACCACCACTCCCTGCCTGCCAACTCACTCCCTGTTAAGAAACTCATTTACTTTGTTTATTTGGCTACAGCAGCATATGAGAGGAAAGGCCAGAGGAGATCAGTCAACTTCATAGGATGGCATAGGTGAGGGAAAGAGAGAGAGAGACTGAGGAATGATCTAGTATGAACGATCTAGTATTTAGTATAAAGTATGAAAAAGGTGTTGCGGTCTTAGCTCTCAAACCTACCCAAAGCTGTTGCGTCTCCTATGTATCGAAGTTGACACTTCTTGCTGGATCTTCCAGCGTTGTAACCGATGGCCCAATTATGAGAGACTTAACTTATTACTTCACCTCCGAGTTTAGCTCATGGATGTGCACAGCAATAATTCTCCAGTCATTTTGTTGATAGCTGGTGTTAGAATAGAACAGCCTGTTTGAAAAACAGCCTGGGAACAAAAAGCCGAGGCATGCTGAGGTTGATTACACCACTGGGACTCAAGATGAATCCTGATGGTTATGTTTACACTGCAAGTGATGAAAGCTCAGTTTCAGCTCGCTTTTCTTGAGCACATTATCTTGGGAACTTTTGTTAGAGGAGTTAGGTTAATTATGGCTTTGCACTGGAAAGGGTCACCGTGCTTCCACGGGGAGATGGAGTTCAAGGGTGGAAAACCTGCGTGAAGGGCCTGACCACAGAAGTTTGGCCGGGATGTGGGAGAGTCCTTGAGCGGTGTACTGAGCCGGGGGCCTCCTCCTCTCCCTTAGCAGAGCTGCTGGGAAACCACAGATGGTTTTCACAGCTGAGGTCCCCTGGAGGGGGTTGAGGTGAGCTAGCGCCTCCCACTGCTTCAGATGTGGTCAGGGTGGAAAGAGTCCTCAGAGGGAAAACAAACCCTCATGTCTGCATGCTGTGGGAAACACAAACAAGCACAAATACGCACATACACACACACACACTGCCCTTTTCAATCTTCCTAACCATCCACAACCACTGTTTTCATTTGTAATGCAACATTCAAGTAGAGTCAACTAGCCACAGGTGGGAGAGTGGGAAAGAGATTATGACAATGAAGAAAGAAAGATGGGAGCACTTCTTGACATGCAGACCTCCATGGTCAGCTGTGGTCAGATGTGGTCAGCTGTTGGGCCAGTCACATTTATTCGGAATGATCTGCATCACCCCCAACAAACCAGCTGAAAAAGCACAGCCGGCCAGAATTGTGCATAATCGTCCATCGGTCAGTGGTCGAAGTTGGGGCCCTAGGATGCTTTTTCTTTTGGGGAAGGGAGGCAAAGGGTTGAGGTGTGTGTGTGGGGGAGGTTGGTCAAGCCTTGTTGCCGCGCCTGAAGCGCTTCTTAGTCCCCGGGAAGCGGCCCTTTTCCGCAGACACAATTTATGGCTTGTTGCTGCCGCCAACTTGTCAGCAGGGCGCTAAAACACACAGCAGTTAAGAGCCCGCAGCTCTGTCTGAGTGCTCTGTCAAACACATGAAGGAGTGGAAGAGAGAGAAAGAGAGAGAGGGATAGATTGGGAGGGTGTGTGTGTGAGAGAGAGAGGGGGATAGATTGGGAGGGTGAGAGAGAGAGAGAGGGATAGATTGGGAGGGTGTGAGAGAGAGAGAGGGATAGACTGGGAGGGTGAGAGAGAGAATGATGGGGAGACTTGGTGAAGATGAGGGCATGAAGAAAGAAAAAAGTAATCAAAAAAGTGAAAGTATTTATTACTGGTGCAGCATGTTTGGGTTTTAACAGCTCCTCCCTGGCTTTGGCTGCCTTCCAATATTAAAACTTCTCCCTCATCCCCCCATTCCCCCCAATCCATCTCTTTCACTGTCTCTCGTTCCCTCCACCCTCTCTCTCTCTCTCTCTCTCTCTCTCTCTCTCTCTCTCTCTCTCTCTCTCTGTCTCTCTGTTTCTCTGTCTCTTTTTCTCTGAGTCTCTCCCAAGAGCAGGTAATAACATCTCAACTGCCCTGCAGCCTGAACTCCAGTCTGACGAACTTCAATTTTGATTCCCATCCACTCATGGTTAAAGCATGACAGAACAGACTGGCTCTACCTTCCTTTAGATCACAGCAGACTCTCTCAGCTGTTTGAGGCAGAAATAATTGAGATTGCAAAGCGCGCACACACACACACACACACACACACACCACAAACACCTCACATATAGAGTGCCATATTTTGTCGACTCAAGGGAGTATTCTGGCTTGCTCCTCATTGCTTTTATTTTTCATCTGAGTGTGCACCTATATCATGACATTATCTATGTGATGTCCATACAGGTCACAGATCAGATATACTTTTTTACATTTTTCCAATACATTTTTCCAGTCCTGATGGTCAAACCAAATGCATGCAGTTGTGCACAAAAAATAGAATGCAGCACAAGATGTATTTTCTTCCTCACGTCCAAACAGAGATAGCAGAGGACAAGTTGGTGTTCACATATTTGTGTCTGCTCCCAGAAGCCTCCTACGCTCGGTCGGCCCCCTCCACCCAGACAGCGTTCCAAAGCGCTCTACCCACCATCATTTATATTCTGAATGGAAAGCCTTCACACAACACAATCAAT
>JAIFZK010000071.1:1277500-1287500 GCA_027481765.1 Tenualosa thibaudeaui
CACATCGAACTCTTGTCGCCACTGTGGCAGCTTTTGCGACAGGCCGGTGACAAATTAGCTCGAACCTTTTTTAAATATGGTGTTGCCAAACAACAACTCTCTGCATATGCGCGTTGGTGAATCAATTCAAGAGCTGATGTGGCAGGTAGTCAGAGCAGTAATGTAAATTGTATGTTTTTTTTTTTTTGTTTTTTTTTTTTTGTTTTCCTCCTGTCGTCTGTCTCAGAAACGGAGGCTGGACTCCCTGGTCATCTTGGGGCCAGTGCAGCACTACGTGCGAGATCGGCTTTGAGGTGCGGCAGCGGTCGTGCAACAACCCCGCGCCCCGTCATGGCGGCCGAGTGTGTGTGGGACAGGCCAGAGAACAGAGGTGAGCAACTAGACGCTATCTAGTCTGATCATTGTTTGGGCCCATCTGAGTCTGAAGCTGTTTTGAACAATAGCCCACTAAACATAAAATTGCCCTCAACAGTCTCAATTTATTATTAACATTTCTGGATAATTCTGTGTATAGATATCCTAGAGTATGTGAAGTGGAGTCTGATGTGGGCTCTGTGTTTTTCGTCAATGGGGCAGGTTCTGCAATGAGAAGGTGACTTGTCCACAGCCAGTCTTCTGGTCGCCGTGGGGCTCGTGGACCAAGTGCAGCGCCGAGTGTGGAGGCGGGGTCCACTCCCGCGTGCGCACCTGTGAGAACGGCAACAGCTGCCCTGGCTGCGCCCTGGTAAGTCACGGCAACGCTAATCTGGATTACGACTCCAGCAACAAACACGAGAATGATGACAAGGAAGCATAAATGAAAGGCATACATAGAAATAATCTGTTGGTGGGGAAAAAGGTGTCACCATGTTAAGCAGGAGAACCAGTAATAGAAAAACAAGCTTAAGAGGATAATATATGCATGTATAAGATACCAGGACAAAAATATACATGAAAAAAGGCATGTAGACTAAAACCATGATTAGCATAAGTAGGCAGAACATGCATTATGCAGTGAAATAAATTCTGCTCCTGCCAGGCTTTGAAAGCACTGGCTGGTGCAGCATAGTGAAGTTATGTGGAGGAGCTCCCGCTCTTCCAAAGTCCAGAGGTGACATTTCTGTGTGCGACATAGTGGAGCGGTTGACCGTTCGTGTCCGTCGTAGTCGTAGTGAGGGGGTTACGAGACTGCCGTGAGCCGCTCTCGCCCCCCACCGCCATCTCCCTCTCTCCCTCTGCTCGCTGGGCGCCATTAGCAACCACTCCATTGCACCTAATGACCCAGACTCACTTGGTGGATTTTAATTAACATTATTAAAGTTCCAAATGAAGTGTCTCATTTGGCAGCTCCTTTCCAGCCCCCATTGAGTCGCTGAAGGAGAGAGGAGGCAAACACACGCTCATGCGCAGACGTGCGGTTAGGATGGCACTGGTGCTGGGTGGTTGTGTAGATGGGCCCGGGGAGAGGAGTTGGGGGGTGGGGATGGTGGGTAGAGTCATGGCTCACGTATGGCCAAACAGGTGTGACGACAAGACGGCTCTAAACGAATGATGGATGGGCGAGAGCGGCGGGGATTGAATTGAAGGTAAATTGAAATCTGAAACAAAGTGCACCGAGCAAAAACAAACAACGACAAAAGGATGAAAAACAAAAGGCATGCAAATCTTATCGAACCATGATGTCTTATCCAATTCAATGCTGCTCTTTTCTCCTCCATTCCTCTCTTCTCTCACCTCATCATCTCTTTTCACTCCTCACCTTATTTCAACCTTCCCCCATTCTCTCTCTCTCTTCTTTTTCTCCCTCTCTTTCTCTTTCTGACTCCACTCCTCTGTTGGTGTCCTCTCTCATCTCATGTTTTCTTCTCTCTTCACCTCCCTTCACCTTACTTTAATCCCATCATTTCTCTCTCTCTCTCTCTCTCCCTCCCCACCCCCTCCTCTCTCTCTCTCCCCTCTCTGCTCCTCCCTGGCTGCAGGAGTATAAAGCCTGTAACTTGGACGCGTGCCCGGAGGTGAGGCGTAACACGCCGTGGACGCCGTGGATGCCGGTGAATGTGACGGTGGGTGGTGCGCGGCAGGAGCAGCGGCTGCGCTACACGTGCCGCGCCGCGCTGGCCGACCCGCACGAGCTCCAGATGGGCAAACGCAAGGTGGAGACGCGCTACTGCCCGAACGACGGCTCGGCCACCTGTGAAACTGACGGTGAGGAGTGATGAAGATGAAGAGAGAGAAAGAGAGAGTGAGACGGAGTGATTCAGATGTGAAAGGAAAGAGGACCTGCATGACAGGCAGATTAAAGAAAGATTCAAAGCCCAGCGAAGATAATAAACTCAACCCACACAATCAAACAAATAAATGTTCATTTTGGCCTTGTTTGTAAACTCATAAAAACATCACAAGAATGGCCCTGAAGGGTTTGATGAATAGAAATTTGGGATACTTCCATATGCTGCTGCTTTGAAATTGCATTGCCTCAGGACAGGACATGGTCCTTGGTGGATTGTTATAGTCAGTAGTGATGTTTCAGATTTGTATTCAACACAAAGCGACAACATTTTACAGTCCAGTGCTACTGTTTTCTTCCCTTTGAAATGTTGTTTCCTTACAATTTTTTCTATTGGCTGAGAAGCCTTGAGGCTCCTGTCTGCACCCATTTACACAGCAAGCAAACATCAGTGGCTGGTCGCCCACAGTTGGCGCTTGTTTTTACAGGCTGTCGACATGCACCTATTCATATTATGTACATTTCTGTCAGTGTATCTATTAATGTGCATCCATTTTACACCCCAGTGTTGACTACCGTGCCCCCCCAACCCCCCAAGCAACTGTCTCCCAGGAGTTCCTCCTCATCTGTCTTCAACCCCACCTCCACCTCTACCCCCACCTCCACACTCCACCCCCGACCAGTGACAGCTCAGGGACACAGTTCAGCGCTTAGCCAGTTTATGCTTGTCGGCCTCTGCATCGATTAGCCATAACCTCTTGTCAGGGCCTTGTGTCAGGAAGACACGGCTGATGGGCACCTCACCACAGCCCTCCAGTTAGTGCTGAGAGCAGGCCCACACTGAGCTGATGGGAAAAAAAGAGAGAGAGAGAGAGAGGCGGTGGGTCTCTGCTCAGGTAGTCACGGTGCACCACACTATCAGATTAGTCTGTCAGCGGCACCGTAAAACTAACAGATAGAAACGCCACAAACAGCTAACCTTGGCTCCCGCTAGAGGGAGGAACAATCTTGTCAAAGCTACGTTGGATAAATTATGCAACAGCCTGTTGAGCAGTGAAATCTTCACTTACACCAAACAAAATTGTGGACCTCAAATCAAAACAAGTGTACTTTTTTATCATTTCATTATAGAAATCTTGTTCAGAATTCCTGTTGTCCACATTATGGCTTGTTTGACACATTAAATTCCCATTTATATTTTGAACCCTGCATGTACAAGTTTGCACCTTCTGTCCATGCAAAGTGTTCTTCCATAATATCTCCACTACTTTGAAATATGTCTAAAGCCTTATGTCTTCATAGAGAATTAGAGTGGCTGTACTCTTTATTTCAGCCTTGGTGGATGAGCTACTGAAGACCCCTGTGGTGCAGCTGATGGGCTCTGCCTGGTCGTCATGGGAGACGTGGTCATCGTGCACTCAGGACTGCGCTAAAGGTTACCGCACCCGCCGCCGCTCCTGCTCCACAGCCGAGGGCAAAAGCAACCCTTCGGCATGCCGCGGGTCACCAGTGGAGTATCAAGACTGCAACCCCCAGCCTTGCCCAGGTGAGTACACACACACACACACACACAACATGCAGGGAGTCCTTTTGCAGACACCATCACAAATGCATAGGTTGGAAAGGGGGCGTGGATTGAAAACTGTGCAGTTCCATTAAGATGGTGCTAAGTGGATTACTAGTTTCTATTAGCTAATGGACAGCTCTGAATTCCCATAGCGCCCCTGGGCCCACCGGGGTCCTGCCTGTGGTCTCTGAGTAGCCGAGAACTCTGGGATATCTCAAGTTAGTATCAGCCTTGTCAATCTGTGGCTGTGTTGACCGGTCGCTGTGGACAAACTGAAGATGCCATCTGTGAGATTGCCTCGAATGAGCAGCCGTTGTTAGATGAGGATATGAAGAGCAGAAGCTGTGCCGATTCCGGATCTTTCTGCCCTGAATCTTCCTCCCCCATCCCTGTCTCTCCCATAATGCTGAAGTGTGTGCAAAGGAATTAAGTGAATTAGGAGAGTTTCATCTCAGAAAGAGAGTGACAGGAGAGAGAGATGGATAGAGAGAGGGAGAGAGAGAGAGAGAGAGACCACAGCCTCAGTCCCCTGCCACCTCATCAGGTGCATGCCAATGGACTCTGCTTTCTGCTCAGACTGAGCGGAGCAGGGCTCTTAATTAACATCGGCAAACTGATTTACTCAGCTCTCGTCTTCTGAGACAGCGAGAGAGAGAGAGGGAGAGAGAGAGAGGGAGGGAAAAAGAAAGAGAGACCCAACAGAGAGACGGAGAGAGAGATGGCTGCTTGTAATTTATTCTCTTGCTTCATCATGAAACTCACGCTCTGGCCTTAGGTACACATGTGTCGTGGCGTGTGTGCTGCTGCCACTTCAGACAAACTGCTCGTTCCTTCCCCCCCACCGACATCCTTTGAAACGCTCGCACTTACTCTCACCACCAACCACCTCTTGACGGCAGCCATCATCCTCACCTCCTCACTGTTGTCATGGCCCAGTTCATCCCAGTAATCCCCTGGAGTAAATGGACTTTTCAAGTTTTTTTTCTTCTTTTTTTTTCTTTCCTGTGTTTTTTTTTCTGTCCCCCCACACTATAAAGAGGAGATTGACACACACTCTCTTGCTCTTCCCATCTCTCTCTTACTCTCTCTATCCATCTCAGGCTCTCTTACATCCTCTCTCTCTCTGTTTCTGTCTCTCTCCTCTCTCCCCCTCTTGCACCTCTCCCCACCACCTCCCCCCACGTCTCCATCAACTCTGATGAAATGTGTGGAGGAGTGGATGAAGGGAGCGAGAGAGATGAGGGAGGACAACGAGATGGAAGCTCTCTAAACTCAGACGGAAGTGCTGAATGCAGCGCTCTTTTTTTTTTTCTCCCTCTCTCTCTCTCTCTATTTACGAGAGGTGAAAGTGTGGCAGTTTGGGGAGAGGCATGCTAGGCCGCTGGTTTGTTGCTCTAATGATGACTCTCAGGTGTGACAAGGGCTTATTAGAGGAGGTTAATGAAGACGGGCTGGGACGGAAAAAAAAGAAACAACAGCGCCAGTCTTTCACTTGTCGGAAAACGGGATAAAACACATCCACATTACCACCTCACCTCACCTCACCTCACCTCACCTCACCAATGCTTCAGTTTCCATCTTGTCAGAGATGCAAGTCTGAAAATCTGTTGTGTGTGCTTTTGCTTGGCTCTGGTTTTGCTTTTGCTCTAGGTATTGTTTTTTAATCAACTGCCTTGTGTTGTGTTTTGTCCATGTGTCTGTGTGTATGTGTGTTTGTTTTTGGGTACATCTACTTGTCTGTTTCTTATTTCTTATTTGGTGTCCTGACCTTTGTGTTGTGTTGTATTTGTGAGTGTGTGTGTTTACGTCTCGTGCTGCCATGTTGTTTGTGTCTCCTTTCGGCCTGCCCGGTGTCTCGTCGTGCTTGTGTCTGTATGCTTGGCGTGCATGCCGTCCACGTGTATGTTTTTCTGTGTGTGTGTGTGTGTGTGTTTGTGAATGTTCGTTTATGTGTGCGTGTGTGCCGTCTTGCTGACCTCAGTGAATGGTGCCTGGTCTTGCTGGTCGTCTTGGTCTCAGTGCTCGGTGGCGTGTGGGGGGGGGCACTACCAGCGCACACGCACCTGCACCAACCCGGCCCCCGCCCACGGAGGGGACATCTGCATCGGCCTACACACAGAGGAGGCCCTCTGTAACACACACCCCTGTGATGGTAAGACACACACCACTGCTTCCCCTACGCCCAATGGACACTCCACCACAAGACAGGCCATCTCAATAGAACACGGCCACAGACAACGAGCAATAGATGTGCTTGTTCCATATAAATTTCAGGCCCTGTGTAACACATGTTGTCATGATGGTTAGACATCCCTCAACACACACCCCCACCCCACTGCCCTATGGAATCCACTCCATCACAAGAGAAATCATCTCAGTAATAAATGAGAGCTTAGCTCCAGATAATTCTCTGTGCATTTTCCACCCTAAATGTTCTTTATCTCTAGATTAATCTAAATCAGCTTGAGACTCTCTGTAATGTAAGACACCTCCAGCTTCCCTTTGCCGGAGTCTGTTCCATCAAAATACAGCCTATGTCAATAAGAGATGAAACAATTAGTTTAGTACCGCAAAATATTCTTCCACTCATATAAACTTGATTGTGTGGTGCTGCTAGTGTCTTCTAACAACTCTAGTGTCCTCCTAACAACTTTTTTTAAAACCTGAATTGAAGAAGCAATTACCAGTAACATCTTTTTCTTTCATGTGGAAGTAGAGTAACCACCTGTCCTGTTTCAGCCTCCATGTCATGCAAATTCTGTCCCACTTTTTTCAACTCTACTTAATTGAAAATTAAAAAAAGCCACAGACACGTCCATGGATAGGCTTACTCTTGACTTTTGTCCAATAGTTCAGAAGAGAGCTGTAAAAGTTGTCAAGTTGTCAGCAATCTCAAATCTCGTTCAGGTCAGGCAGCCTTGGCCAGTGTGGCCATGAAAAGGAAAAGAAAAGATGTGCTTTCAGTTACTGCAACATGTTCTTGGTTTAGACCAGTGGATGGTGAAACAGAGGGAGCTTTTTGCATTTTGTCAGGGCCGGAGCTATGGCCACGCAGATCTCACACTGCTTTGCCTATGATTTAATGCAGTTATGCAAAATAGCTCACCAAAGCTTAAAGATAACATATAGCCTAAGCTTACTTTGACTGCTGACAAGCTAGTCAGTCACTATCTTCTGCCTCAGATGCAGACCTAATCTTAACATCATCTCCACTTAATAAACAGCTCCATCTCGTTGGCTGTTTATTTGAAATATCCAGTCTGCAATACTGTCCCTTCAAGTTATTTTGGTGGAACTTGATGAAATGTCTTAAAGTGACGGGCACCATTTATCAATAGCCTATATCAGCAACATTTCTTTTGAAGATAATATTTAAACACCTGGGCTTCACATTGTTGTGGTCTGTGCTTTTTATTTTACTTTGTATAGGCCAGGCCTAATATTTTCAACTGAAATTGAAACTTAAATACTCCTGATAGTTCTGTGCCTTGTATTTTAAATTGTGTCATAATTCATGAAAGCATACTTTTAGTTGCATATTGCCTGGTCCTTTGGACAATTCACTAATTTGGTAGTGCCCCAATAAAGACAAAAGGCAAAATTATAGTGTTTTATATTTTATATACCTTGAGATGTAGCTGTGTCTGTGGATTTGTATCTTTTGGGTCAAGTAGCATCTTTTGGCCTATGAGGTTGAAAGCCAAAATAAAATGTTTCTTGGTAAGTTAGATTGGCATTATTATTATTATTATTATTATTATTATTATTATTATTATTAGTCTTTCCCACATTGTCCCACTTAAACTGGCTACTTGTCCCACATTTTGTCTGTTTGGAGGTGGTCACCCTATTTAGAAGGTAACTCTGCCATTATTTATTCAAATTCAATTCAATTCAATTCAAATTAATGGCCCGGTAGTGTGAGTGAATGCACAGCAGATGACATGGAGCTCGTTCGAGAGATAGAGATTGTGGATTTGTAGACGGAGCCACAGATTGTCTTTACACAGTGTGGAGTCGCTCACTTTGCTCCACACTGCCAATCAGCCTGAGCCTGCTCTACATCAGTTGTGCGCTCTAGCGAAGACGTATCTACCAAGGGATCACACAAGGGTGTTTGTGTGTGTGTGTGTGTGTGTGTGTGGACCGGGGGTGGGGGCGGGAAGGGGGGTTTCAGTGCAGAGAATGTTCAAGAATGCATGTCAAGGGCTCCCTTGCTCCAAATCCTCCCGTCTGTTCCCACAAGGCAACTCAAATATTTATGAAGCGGGCTAATCTTGGACTCATGTGAGAGAAGGCTCGGCATTGCCATAGGCATTGCCCTGTGGACTCTTGAGCAAACGCACCCCAGTTTTTTGCTGAATTTGAGCCCTCTAATCCGTGCCTAATTTCCTCAGGTGCTGACCTGTGCCTGTGTGTATAGACCATTTCAAGAGACACTAGATTAACTAGATTAGCTGTTCCCATAGGGCTTCTGTTGTAACGTTCCATATACCATCTTAGTTTGGGAACAAAGTAGAACATTCAAGCATTGTTTTTGGGTATAGGCATTGAAATGGTTCATTGAATGATTCCAGTTCATTATTGTAGTGAGATGTCATTAAACATAGACACCAGAACAGCACTGCCTAGGCAGTTGGCACACCCAGAGAAGTCCCTGTTGTGCCCCTGTGCAATTTTGGCACTGCTATTTTTTATGAACTGCAGACAATAACAGACAACCCCTCCGACCATCCCTTTACCACTGAGAGTTTGTCTTTCGGAGATTAATATAGTGCAAGGCAGGCAATGTCTTTTTGACCAGATCTTTTTTGATTGTTGTTCTTTAGCAGAAACTTGTTGCTTACACAGTCACAGATTGCATTGCAGATAATGTTCCGGTGTAAACGAGGGACAGTGACTCGGAAGGTGTAGCTTACACATGGCCCAGTGAGTCGTCAGTCAGAACCCAGTCTTGTGGCCCTGCCAAGACATCCCTCACTCCACCCTTTCCCAACCTGTGACAAGACAGTGATTTAAGATTGTGTGGAGATTGCTGATGCTGTGTGTGTGTGTGTGTGTGTGTGTGTGTGTGTGTGTGTGTGTGTGTGTGTGTGTGTGTGTGTGTGTGTGTGTGTGTGTGTGTGTGTGTGTGTGTGTGTGTGTGTGTGTGTGTGTGTGTGTGTGTGTGTGTGTGTTGGGGTGTCATTGGGTGATGGTAGGGCAGGTCCAGCCCTGTAGGTCTGGCTGTAGGGAGTGTATTAAGTGAAGTGCAGCCTTCGTCCATCAATGCCAGCAAGACCCCAGTTTAATTTTTTCTACTTTCTGAGCAAACACTTAGTGTGATTGGAGCCAAAAAAATTGAGATGGATAAAGCAATTATCTTGGCCGCTTAGTGTCATTATTGAAGTAATTTTCCAAGGATCGCTGCAAACATCAGAGCTCAAGAGCAGCACCGCAAAGTTTTTTGACAGGAAAATCTTCACACATTAAATTGGAAGCTAAGAAACCAAAGAAGGAAGAGGGACATCTTGATAATGCCATTTGAGAAGTGAAAGGCAAAAAAAGACACTTGACAAAGTCAGCTATGAAGCCAAACAAATAAGTTCTTGTCATCAAGTTTATACTTTTCTGTTTATTGTATGTCTGGAGGAGGAAAACAATGTTTTTGTTTTGTTTTGTTTTGTTTTGTTTTGTTTTGTTTTGTTCTTTTCTTTCCGTGTGTGTATGTGTGTGTCTGCTAACATGGCTGCCATGGGCTGTATGTCATTGCTGGGCTGTTTGCTTCCCATGTGTGGGTGGGCTCTTGTGTTGACACAAAACAACCCATCTCCCCGAACGTCTGCTGCTGCCACAGTTCCTCTCTACGCTCTGTCTCTGGAGGTAGAGGATTGTGTGTGTGTGTGTGTGTGTGACAGAAGAAGAGGGTGAGAGATCTAAAGAGAGCGTGATTTAGCATGTATGTTGTTGTTTCACAGGCGGTTGGATGGCGTGGTCGGTGTGGTCGGCCTGTGACGACACAGGCCTGCAGCTGCGCAGTCGGGCCTGTGGGGCCCAGGACTCAATGCCGTGCGTGGGCAACAGCACCCAGCACAGGGACTGCAACGAGATCCCAGGTGGGGATGCCACACACACACACAATCTCGCACCCACCACGCTACTGTTTCTAAGAGGCGCTCTCTCTTGAGTGGGAGGCCGTGGAGACAATATGAACAACATGAACATCAGTTTAATAATCACCACAGTTT
>JAIFZK010000071.1:1292500-1507500 GCA_027481765.1 Tenualosa thibaudeaui
GTTTCATAGCTTACGTTTCTGAGAATGGTTGGGGCAAGGCTCAGAGTAACTGACTGTAAGGAGCCTGTCAGCTGAACTGAGCAACTGTCAGTGGCGTCTCTCCCGAGATCCTTCATCTTTTCGTGAATATGAAATCACACAAGGGGCCGTTCACTTACTGGAATCCCTCTTTGGACTCCCAATGACACTCTCTGAGGTGGAAGCAGGAACAAGTGGAGATGATTTTTTTTTTTTTTAAGAGGAAATACTTCACTAGCTCACTGTGGACCCTGTGGTCACAGTAGTTGATGCACAGTACCTACACATCACATCTCCCACTGGCAGAAACCTTGAGCCGTGAGCGTCAGTTGGACTCGGGAACTGTAGGGGCTGTCCCTTGAGAGCTCTGTCGCCCATTTAGAGGAGAGTGTGCAGGATAAAGACGTGCGATGTATGTGCATGTGTGTGGGTGTGTATGTGTCTGTCTGTGTAGACACAGAAACCCGGTTTTGAAAACAAAAAAGATTTCCAAAAGGATTAACACGCTGCCAGTGGTGCTCGTCTCAGGAGCTTTTAGTTGTGCCACACTCTCACCTGCATCCTCTGTGAATCTCTCTGAGTCTTAAAAATCGCTTCACCATTTGCAGTGGAGGAGCTAACAGTTTGGGGGGATAGGTTACCACAACAACAACAATCAGTCTGAATTGGGTACACGACTGCTATGGCACCTGCTGTCATGGCAATTACGGATATTTCAGAGTAAGAATTCTCAGAAGTGTTGGGAACATCACTGGTGCCTGTTGATGAAATGCGATACTATCGGAGAATAACTTTTATTCAGCAGTTTTAATTTTAATTTCTTTTTTTTGTTGTGGGAAACGGGGAATCTGCTTGTGTCTTTGAATGGACGCATCCTACTGAGTACTGTATGCCCAGGTGGTCATATCAGATATGCCAAATGTACCAGGGTGGACTGAATTTTAATATGGTAGAATATACTGATAGTGTGGCACTTTTTTTTTCCTTTTTTTCTCATGGTTATTTTTAAGATGGAAATATTTGTTCTTCATAGTTTAGGTGGATAGTAAAGTCTATTTAAAGTGCAGTAAGTCAGACCATAAAGGGAGTAAGCGTGGATAAGGATGTTTTTCCCATTTGAAGATACACATATTCTTTTCAGCTATGTAGAGGCAATATGTTATTAATTACCACTTTTTGCATATAGGAAAACTCCATAGATTATATGTAATGGAAAATATTCATAATTTATAACTGTAGCAAAAATCACTGGCTCCTTTCTTAACAGCTAAACCATGCTTTTTAAAAAGAGATTGGAATGAGTGCTAATTTACATTCTACATTTATGTGTGTAAGTGTGTGATTGTGTCTATATATGTTTGTGTATGTGTGTGTGTCTGTGCCTGTGCACAATGTGTGTGTGTGTGTGTGTGTGTGTGTGTGTGTGTGTGTGTGTGTGTGTGTGTGTGTGTGTGTGTGTGTGTGTGTGTGTGTGTGCATGCACTTGTGTGCATGAGTGTACTGTATGGTCAGGTCTGCACCGGGTCTCGTTTTAAAGCTCTTCTGTCATTTTTGTCACTTTGTGAGGGACTGTGTGCCCGTCAAAAGCAAAAGCCAGACTGCTTTGTGTCCAAACGCACTCCCACTGGCTGTTGGTGTCTGTATTCTCCCGCACATCATCACATATGACAACCAAGGGAGATATGATCATCATAAGCATTGAAATGTGATATTTATATTAAAGCCTGGTTTAGGAAACAAAAGGGGCGCTGGAGGAATATTTTTATTATGTCGCTTGTCCGATGAATGCAAACCAGCAGTGCTATGGGTTCAGCTACGCACGAGAGCTCTTATCTGTATATAGAAGATGCCCTTCTGCGCCTACAAAAGAAAATGACATCTAAAGGGTAGTGTAATATAAAAATGTATATTGTATAGCTAACACTGTTTTTGTTTTTTTTTTAAAAAGGCCTTATAGTTGTTTAAATAAAGAGCAGCATATGTGTACACAGTATATACCAACCATATGAGCGTGTGGGGATAGAACCTGTCAGTGACATCCAGTGGCATATGACAGACAGGATTGAAGATTTCATCTTGAATAATAAAAGCTAAGGTATCTGGACTATGTGTCTCAATGATAACTCACTGTAAGGTTATTAGTATTTATGTCTGTATGTCATAACGGTTCCTGGGGCATCTCATTCTACAAAGTGAGAATTCATTATGATAAAATAACACTGGCTCAGGACCTGTGTCGGTCAAAATTACCAGACTCCTGACTCAACATAAACTGAATGAAATTGGTGATTTATGGTGGAGGGATCAGTCAATGACGCTTCCAGGGTGCTTCTGCATCACCATCCCACACATTTACATTATGGGGGGTTGTGGTCTGGAAACCCTTGACAGTGCATTCATTTTGGTCTGGACCTGCAGTATTCTAGAGTTATTGGACCATTTTAAAGAGTAATGCCATAATGAAATCTAATTTTTTGTGAGCCAGGAATGTAGGGAGGAAA
Source organism: Tenualosa thibaudeaui (assembly GCA_027481765.1). Taxonomy (NCBI): domain Eukaryota; kingdom Metazoa; phylum Chordata; class Actinopteri; order Clupeiformes; family Clupeidae; genus Tenualosa; species Tenualosa thibaudeaui. The sequence goes on from JAIFZK010000071.1 coordinate 1,295,020, forward strand.
CCTTTTCTCCTCCACCAGGAGTCCAGTCACTAGGTTACATCTTACTGTTCTAGGTTCAGTGACTTTCTCAGTCACAGATAACGAGACCAGCTCAAAATTCTGCATTGATGTAATGCAGCCGTGTTTCTGTCAGTATGTGAAGTATTCTTCAGACCGAGCTGATTTTGATCAGTAGATTTCTTTCTGGCTCCACTGCTTTGCCACTGATCCAAAGCTTTCAAGGCTACCACAACCCCACCCCCCCACACACACACACACACACACACACACACACACAAAAGCAGTGCTCCACAGGCTGTAGTGACAAATGCCCTTTAAAAGTAAAAAAAAATAATAAATTTAGTAATGGATGTCTTGAACCATGTCAACAGAGGACACATAGGCCTGTGTGTTTGATCTGGGTTTGAAATGAAAGTCCTGTTCTCTACCACCACCACCTCTAAAGGTTCCCTCTGACTGGCATTGACTATAGCTCTGGATCTGGCATTGAGGCCCTCCATCCCCACAAGGCGTGGTAACCTTCTATGCAACTGACCTGGTGGTACTGTTAGATATGTGATGTAGACTGTAATCACTGCCTTTTAGACACTGTGAATTTTTTGGTACTCTATATTTTTGTACATTGTACATTGTAAAGGATAATAAAACCTCAATGCCAACCAAAATGGCTGTAATTCTCTATTTTTCTCCTTTCTTTTTTTTCTTTAAAGCTCATTCTCCCATACAACTCCAGTGTTGCTCTCTCTCTCTTCTTGACGGAAAGGTAGCCCTGGTGGAATTGGCCCGGGCCTGACGCCATCCCTCTAAATCCCTGTCAGCCCGCTATCACTCTTCCCCATTTGTTTGTGCAGCGTCTTGCTCGGCTGGCTCCAATTGGGCTTGAGCGATAGGAGTTCCGTTGTGCCGCTGAAATGACGCATCCAGTGCAGTGGAGTCACACCTTCCACTATTTGGCGGCATTCCACCATGACTGCGCGTGGCATGGGCTACATTGAGAAATGCGTGTTTGTGTCACACCTCTGTTTTGTTTGGATGCGCCCTTTGCCAGTTGAAACTGACGCCTGATAAGCAGCAGGCAAGCACTACTATGTGACAAACTCACAGACTACATTACATTTACATTTAGCAGATGCTTTTATCCAAAGCGACTTACAACAGAGGAGAACATTCAAGCTACAACACAATGAAAGAACGAACAAGGAGTACATATTGCTAACATAGAAACTGCACCATTTTAAGTTGAAAGTGAAATAGTGCAGAGAAATTAAATTGTTCAGTCTCAAAAAAGTGCATTCTCAAAGTTTACGCCAGGAGATATTCTTGGAAGAGCTGGGTCTTCACGAGTTTCTTGAAAGTGGAGAGGGTATCAGTTGATCTGGTAGCACTTGGGAGGTCATTCCACCAGAGCGGAACCAGATATGATAAGAGTCTGGATTGACCTGCACACGGTGTTGGCCGTGCCGTTCCTTAGGGGAGCGAAGCGGTCGTCGGGTGACATAGGGCTTCAGGAGAGTGTTCAGGTAGATGGGAGCAGAGCCATCATTCACCCTGTAGGCCACCATAAGTGCCTTGAATGTAATGCGAGCAGCCAAGGGTAACCAGTGAAGTTCGATGAACAGAGGTGTGACGTGTGCCCTTTTTGGCTGGTTAAAGACCAGACGTGCAGCTGCATTCTGGATCATCTGTAGCGGTGTCACCGCACAGGCTGGTAGGCCTGATAGGAGGACATTGCAGTAGTCAAGCCGAGAGATAAGGTCTGTACCAGGAGCTGGGTTGCATGTTGGGTTAGGTACTGCCTGATCTTCCTTATGTTGAATAGGGAAAAACCGAGCCACAGGGGCAACGTGATCTGCAAAGGTCAGTTGGTCATCAATCATGACACCTAGGTTTCTTGCCACTTTGGTGGGAGAAACAGACAGGGAGTCGATCTTGATACTGATGTGATGTATGGTTTGTTTGGCTGGGAGGACCAGCAGTTCAGTTTTTGAGAGATTTTGGAGACTACCTCATTGTTAACTCTGCAGTTACAGAATTAGGAGACAAAATCATTCCGAAATCAACCTTCTCAAGCCGTCTTAAAAACAAAAACATGATCTTCCATTTCATTCCAGCTGACAATTTCTGTGTTCTTTGTTTCAATTGTAGCTGTAAGGGCTACAAGTGAAAGGCTTATAATGCCATTTTAGGAAACGGTTTCCTCTGGATCAATCCATCTGTATCTGAGTTCAGAAAAAAAGGAAATGAGACCACCCTATTGTGCTCACGAGCTAGAGATAGAACTGATTGGCAGGTGAACTGTCACCTGGAGAGGGGAGGAGAGGGTTGAAGCGAAGCTGTTAGAATCAATTGGTCTATCAGAATAATACTCCACAATGCTGAGAGGTGCCTGTAGCAGATGCATCAATGTTATTTTGTTATTCTTACCCACTTTGAGAATGGAAACAGCAAGGCTGGCTCGCATATGCTTGAATTTTACCCCAGCTGGCCTCAAAAGTTTTTATTGATCTCACTGCAATATTCTTCTTAGACAATCACCTCCTTGGGTTAACTACAGGCAGTGGCGTAACCCAAATGCACGGGGCACCCCTGCAGGAAACCAACCAACCATAGCTAGGTATAATGCATGATAATGACCTAAAAATTTCAAAACAGGCAATTGTAATGCTAAATATAAATCGGTGGCTGCGCAAATGTATCCTATACCAATAACATTTTTCATGTAGCCTATTTACTCAAAACGCTACGCTACCATGTTGCACTTCTAAACATTCACCGTAGTTTATGCACGATTGCTAAATATAAAGAAAGTTATAGATAAAATTATATCCTTTACAAACGGGAGACGAGCGGGATAAAGGTGACCAATTCGATGGGAATAATGACTCGGCAGAGTACACAGTTGCTTATGACACCTGACATAGCTGGCTGCTGGTAAAACAGCCTTCCCAAATAACTCATTCTTATCTTGACAGCCCACCAAAAAAAGACCTTGTGATCCGCACCAAAGGCTATCTTGTTCTAAATCAATTCATCAATATTTTAGTTGAAAGTCAGTGAAACTCCAAAGGAGAGAGAGACTGGACAGAAAACCTTGTCCTGAGAAGGTATGTGCATTGTGCTGAGACTTTTAGGAGGTCGTGCCAGCTTATTTCCTCGGCTGAGAGCGTGGCTGGGGCCAGCAATCAGTCAGAGACTCTGAGCGGGAATTATTGATGAGCACCAAGTGGCATCAATCACCCTCTATCTCTGACACTGACAGATCACTGCCGCCACCACCGCCGCCGCTGCACACCATTCCACCCCGTGCCCTGTGAGTGGAACGTCGTCAAGGGAGACGAACCTCACTGGTATGGCAGAAGGGGGCACGTTGAGGCAATGGTGTGGCAGGGAGGCAGGCAAGGAGAACGAGGCTGAGAGAGAGAGGGTGAAAGAGAGAGAGAGAGAGGAAGAAGCTCATCTAGACTGCCAGTTTGAATCATCATTCTGCTGAACCTAATCAGTGGCATAAGGTGGATGGATGCTCTCAATATGGTCCTGCAGATGAGCAGTTCTCATTCATTTTTTATGGGCTCACAAAAAACTGAAGTACTTTCAGTGATAATCATTAAACTCTCATTTTCATTGGTAGCACAATAACAATCTTTAAACGTCAATGACAAAAAAATCATGATGGAAAAAGGCAGCTTACCATGAACACTGGTTATATACAAACAAGTGGCAGAATGGAAACAACTACATTAAAGAAACAAATTATGGGATGTGGCCTTATGTTGCAATGCTCTGGAGTAGAATCGTGAACATATTATTGGGATAATCAATGCAATCAACTAGCATCTTGCTATGCTGCAATGCAAATTCTCTCTCACTCATGGTTTCTCACTGGGTCTCTGAGCGAATGCAGTATCCACTCTATTGTATGTGTATGTTTATTTCCATTCCCTCCCATTAATCATTTTGGTTCCATGAAACTTTGCTCATCTGGGCCCTAGGCTCCTCTCGGTTGTGCCAGTCTAAAATGAAATGCCACTAGAGCATGACCCAGCGGACTGAGGTAATCAGTGGACTCCAATTCTGAGACAGGTTCAACCCCAGGCCTCCAGCCAAACCATATTCATGTTGACCACCACCTTCACTACATGAGGCAGACACAGAATTAAATTGCGACTATAAGGGGAGCTAAATCCAGACCCCCCCACACACCTTCTAATAGAAGCATCTCGTGTTGTGGAGTGGAATGGCTGTGAGCAGCTGGACAGCATGTAAGTGTCTATGTCGGCTCCTCTACGTGACTCTCAGCGCCACTCGTTCCCGCTAGCTCTGCCTCCATGTCCAGCACACTGCCCACGAGGAGATTGAGATGGAGATGGCACGTCTCAATTTGCCCCCGCCGCAGCCAGCAGAGGCGCTTGCATGCTAAGTGCGCTTTCCCTCTGCATTTGGAGGTGGGGGCGGAAGGGCTCTTTTTTTGTGATGTTGTTTGAAGAGGGCTCGGACTGTTTTGATGTGAGTGTCCCGGGGGCGGGAGACAGAGGGAGATTGGGCATGCATGTTTACAAGATGGGATGATCACAGAGCCTTAGATCTATGTGCCAGAAACAGGTCTCATTTCCAACACTGTAAACACTGTCTCTCCTCTCTCTCTCTCTCTCTCCCAGAAGACCTCCACCACAGTACCCTGTACTATTAATAGCCCAACACACAACAGGCTAGAATGAAATGTCTGACAATGAACACAACTCTCATCATCCCGTCTTCTAATTGTATGTTTCCCCTTTGTGTGTAAGACTCAGTCAGTGACACTGTACATATAGGCCTACATCAGAAGTTTATTTTTGATGTCCCAGTCTGACAACTTTGCTATTTTCAGCCATTTTGTATGTTACATATTTCTATTTTTGTTTAATACACTTTTGCTCCCATTTAACCCATACACCTTAAGGCACAAAGCCCTGGCAGGTATTATCAGACAGGCTGCAAGTTTCTCCTTCCCTCGTATAAAGTTCCTGTAGAAGGGTGTCAGACATCCAGTGAAGGTGTCCTCTGTCCTGCCCATCTGGTCCCAGCAGACTGGGATGTGTGAGGGGGGTCTGGCTTGTCATGGTTAATGTGTGTTGACAGTGAGAGATGGGTGGGAGGCAGGAGCAGGGCAGTGATATAGAGCCTCTCTCACAGAGGCATTCCCCTTAATGAAACCAAGGGGAGGAGTCTAATGATGTTAAATCACCCACCCAGCTCTGTAATGAGGGGAGCTTTTCTTCTGAGAAAAGAAGTAGACCTCCTCGTTTGGTGCCTGCTGTTCTGTTTCGTAATAGATATGAATGGGGCCAAAACTCTTGTGATGCAAGGTGCAAGATTCATTGAGACACCTCCGGGTGATGTTTGCAGAGGTGAATCACTGATGTAACAAGCCGTTTGGCTTTTATTTAGTCTACTTAAGTACCTGATGGCTGCTGTAAACGCCACACATACCTTCCCCCTCCAACCCATCCATCCACTCCCACTGGCTGCAGTATTGATGACTTGGCCATAAACAAATTTGCTGATGGGGCATGAAGAAGTCAGGAAAAAAAGCCAATGCCTGTTTGGATTCAGGAGAATGAACTTGGGTCTTGTCTGCCCAGTGCCTACAAATGTAAACACATTGCAGTCACTCACTTAGAAAAAAAGGACTAAGCTTATTTGTTTCCGGTAAATGTCTATAGATGCAAGCTATTATCAACCCACTGTCATTGTCATGTACTCTGCCAGCATATGTCACAGTTTGTGTATATGTCATATTTCACAGTTTGTGCCTTTGTGCAATGACATTTGCATGTCCAATTAAAATTCAAAGTAATGCACTGTCATATGATGATTTTGGTGAAGCAGGGTATTCATAGAATAAAACATATGGAAGCCTACTGATGATGTTCTGTGAATTGTATGATTGTGGAATTTTGAGAGACGCTAGAGAAACAGCAAATATTGCAGCAGATGACAAAAATGAAAAATATTACCTGCGAGCTTAGCTGAGTCTACTTTTCAGGTTCTTTCTCCTCCCACAAGGAAACTAAATTCCAAGAGGTGTTGAAGGTAGAATGTCTAACATATCCAGCATGGAAAATTTAGTGGACATCATGACATCCTCTTCCATAGTATGAAGTTTGGGACTACATTGTCCTCTTCATGACCTATGCACCCATGATATAACCATATCTTTTAAATATGTCACATATATCATAGGAATGTATGAAAATAACAACATTTAGAAATGATGGCCCAGTTATTCACAGTTGTGCTTCAGGTAATGCCTGCCCTTGGATGAGGATTTAGTCTGGATATGTGGTTGACTTGTCACAATCGGATCCTTAAAGAATTTATCACATCCAAATCCATACTAGAGCAGTAGTAGTGCAGTCATGTGAAAAGGTATCTTGTGCCTGACAGGAAGCTCTATTTCATCAATAAAAGGAGAAATAACATTGACTCTACTATCTTTCCTTGATGACATACATACTACATTTACACATGCTTCCTTCTTTCCTCTGCATGACCTTGTCAAAACGATATCCTCTCCTCACTTTGTTTTATCATCATTATGGCTGAATTTTAGTTGATTTGTGGAGCCTTGCTGTAAGCACCATTTCTCAACAGAGACTTCATTGATTTCCCAGTTGGGTTGATGACCTACACATCCAAGAGAGGCAGTCATTAATTTCCAGATGCATGACTGAGGTGGACGCCAATCGCAATGCACAATCAGAGCAGCAAAGGCTAAGTCAAAGGGGTCGAAGCATGCTATTGAACAGTTTTTAAAAAATTACTCCATTACTACATAGCTCTCATAGAGTTGTTCTGTCTCTTGTTTTGTCTCTTTGCGTTGACCAGTTTGTGTTTAGGGTCCTGTGGCATGGCTGGAGCTAGGGAACCAAGCTCTCCCATGGAAGATTTAATGCAAGCTCACTAAAACCTTTCCCATCTAACAGCATTATCCCCTATTTCCCTGGTGAAAGGAGTGGCCTGAGTTGACAATTTCGTATAGAGCCCCACAATTTTTCTCACACACACACACACACACACACACACACACACACACACACAAACACATATCCAGAGAGACAGACCTTTTCTTCAGGCCTCAATGTAAACAGAAATTGCTAGCAGCTCTGAAAAGGGGGTGATTACACAAACAACCAGAAAGAGACTTGTCAGTGCCATTAATGTGAAGGAGGTGGAAGGGACAGAGCAGCTTTCTGAGTGTTAAAAGGGGAAAAATGATCCTATTACTTGTTCCTGCTTGAGATTCACTCTTAAGCAATTTTCTTGTCTTCTTGCTGTTACAAAGGCACTTTAAAACACATTCCCAAGATTGCAAACATCCGTATTACCAAAAACACCCCCAACGTGATCAATTCATTGTTGGCACATTTTTTTTCATACTTCGGGGGGGGGGGGCATTCACATCACATATGGCCCTAAAGAGTCAGCTCTCTTTCACTGACCAACAGCTTGCTGCAGTAAGCTATGCTGTGAAGCACAGAATGTAACAGCTAACATATTGCTTTTATGTTGCTCAAGCCGGACTGGGGACAAAACATATCTAATGCGCTGTTCCAGTTTGTGCTTCCTGCTATGTTCTTTTTTCTTCTTCTGCACTGCCCCTTCACTCACGTGTGTCTGGTGCCGCTCTCCATTCCTGATGTGCTGCCACCACAGCGCTGTTAGCTTTGATTTCCTCCACCCTGCTGAGGGGTAAAGCATTAGTGTCTCCACTCAAAGCCTGTGGATGGATAGCACTGTGGCTTTTCCACTTAAACGAGAGGAAACAATCCATATCCACACAGATGTTGCCCATTAGGAACCAGGGTGACCTGGCTCCACAAGGCTTTTGGAAAACCCATATGGTGTCAATATGTTTGCTTGACCGAGACCAATGCTGGGCCTTTATGAGTTTGCCTTCATCACAAAATTATGAATTTCGTCATGCAATCTTGTCTCCCTGAGTAAGGCGTCTTCTACCACACCAATTGATGATGACTAGCAGGACATTTTGTTTGCTGTTCATGCATGCATGCCTGCAGCTGTGTTGTCCAGGTCAGTTTTGTTTTCAAATGAAAGTAACTAGGCCCCAGAAGCATGTCCTGATACAGCATCAAGATTAGTCAGTTCTGTTTGCACCGTGGACAACAGGCTCTGTCTCCCTAAGGCTAGAGATAGGAAGGGAATATGTCTATTGACTGATTAAAGGCCTCTGATAGAAAACAGAGGAAGGGGAGATATTAGGCAGATATTACCAGATAATCCCACAATCTGTCCTAGATAACCACATATCCCACACCCATTCTCAAATAAAGTGTGTGTGTGTGTCTGTCTTTTCCCTCTTTCGCTCTTGGGTGTGTGTGTGTGCGTGCGTGCACACGCACATGTGTTTGCACCACAAAACCACTGGGACCCTGTGTGACACAGTGTCATCTTACATCATCCCCTTGCACACAATTGCAAAACACATCCCACTGGGAGGACCACACACACACACTCACAATCATGACAGCGATATGCGTTTTCTCATTGTGATAGGAGTGGAGATAGGAAGAAACCACAAACCCACAGCCTCCCACAGAAAGGCAGTTGGCCAACCAATACAGTGGGCCCAGGCCAGGGTCTGTACATTAAGTCAGGATGAGCCCTGGGGGCAGAGGTGTGATTAGAGAGGATTTATGGATGCCTCTGTAAATCTATCTTGATCTCAGGGGGTGGGACAATCCCCCCCCACAACACACACATCACCTCCCATGATAAACTGCCACCTGCACAGCTCAGCCAGCCAGTCAACTCCACCGGTGATGTTTCTCTCATTGCTCTCAAAGTAAAGCTCAACTGTATGTGTGTGTGTGTGTGTTTGTGTGACAGAGAGAGGGAGAGAGACAGAGAGAGGGGAAGAAAGCACAAGATTGTGAGTGTCTGTTTGTGTGTGCTGTCTGAGGTCACCATTTCCACTTCACAACATCCTGAATTGATTTATGACTATGATTTTTTTTCCCTAGAAACCTATGAGGTCCTTCACACATGCAGTGACTTTTCAATTAAGTGCCCGCCAATCCATGCAGGGGCCGTTGAAAGTCAGTGTGGTTCACAAGCTGATAAGAGATTGTTTACCCTTCATTTATTCTATTCAGGATGGCTAAAGAAGTGAAAGCCCATGAATTAGCCTGTCCCTTTATGAGGGTGACCCAGCGACAGTCGGCCCCACTGGTCTCTCCTGGATGCTGGCCATCTCAGGTGGACCGGAGAGGAGAGAGGGCACCAGAGGTGGAGGTTGGTGGAGGAGGTGTCCTTGACGTCATCGTTGCTGCGGTGATGGCCGCAGCAGCAGCTGCTGGAACAGCGTTCTATCACAGCATGGCGGCTCCAGCACCGTGGCGACAGGTTAATGAAGCTGATGACCCGTGATGGGTGCCCCCTGGCAACCTTTGCCTCTTCTCTCTCCCTCTCCTGCTCTTACTCTCTGCCTCTCATTCTCTCACTTTTCTCTATGTTAATTTGCAAGCTAAATGGTACATCTTGACCCACTGCTCTTGCCAATCACACACACATTGAGATGCACCAATCACACATGTACAAACACACAGGCTTGCATTGAGGGCAACAAAAAGACACACAGATACACACACACACACACACTTCTTACCAAAAGATCTTCCCTCAGAGCTCTAATTCATGAGCTGCTGAACCCAAACTGACTGATGAAATGGAAAATTTCTCCTCAACTGAAGTCATCTCTCACACAATGCAGAATCTATTCTCTACTATGATAAAACAGAGACCTGATTTTGTCTTCCTTTCTCACTCAAAGACAATAGCTTTTGAGACCCTAGCTGACCTCCTTCAACAGTGTCCCTTCCCTTCCAAGAGAAAGAGAATAAGGTGGTGCTTTGGGCAGAGGTGTGTGGTGATGCTTGTGTGATCAAAGAACCTCCACCCCCCTCTGTCAGCTGTCAGACCATTTCCGCTTGCCTGGCCCTCATAATTGCTTGAAGTCTGGCAAAACATGCTGCTTTGGTTAGCAATTACATCTCCCTATACATTAGAGAGCAGTGTAAGCCTCTAGCCATAGTCTACCTAAGCCTGACTTTGTATACTTTCTCTCAGCTGAAATCACCCTGCTGTTGTATTTTCCCTGAGTGCAGAAATTGTTCTCCAGCTTTCAAAGAAAAATGTCTTAAATAAGCAATATATATATATATATATATATATATATATATATACACACACACACACACACATATATATACAGAACAGATCTTATGCCTGCTAAGGGCAGACTATATAAGTGCACAGTAATGACAGTAATGTGCCAAGACAGCAGAGCAGAGGGATTATTCAGCTCTCCAGGTGAAGCCACTGATGGATTGTCCTGCTGTACCACAGTAGCATCACCTGTCCGTGATAAAAATACACATCATTTGCTGTTTTTCCCTGGTGAGCAAATCTTAAGATGCTGTGCATACACGCTGTTCTATGTTCAGTCCAGCCCTTGCTTTATAATTTAGAAAAGGCCACCCACAAGAAAATACCTGCAAATATTTCAAATGGAATTGTTTACTACTGTCATACCCAAGTCGGTCCTTCTTTTGCTGCTCACCTTGTGCTTTTATTTAGGCTACAATTTGTCAGAGCGCGATGGCTGGGCAATTTACACACATTTGTTGGGAAGGATTCTCCAGGGATGATGACGCGTGTCAGTGCATTCTTCAAAGTCAAACGCTGATGCACCTCTTAATGAACGAACAGCTGTCGAATGCTCGCGACTTCTTTCTCATCTAATATTTGGGAAGTGAGTGACAGACAAAGCTAAAGCATCTCAGCCTAATGAGGCGTTAAAGAAGCCAACAAAGCCATTTGTCTTCGGTACAAGTTGCTGCTTCACCAACGAGTCGACTTGTCAAGAATTCTCCAGGGGGAAGATTGCTGAACACAAGAGGGCGGACACAAGGGCATTGGCAGTGACATTGGAAGTGACATGCCAACATTGACAACTTGAGAACCATCTAATAAATGTAGAGCCAGACTCGAGGACTGTTCAGGCACACAGTTTAAAACGGTCCAAAATGAAATTCCGTGACAGCCATGTTGTGGCTGCGGGGTGGCGTATTAAGGGTGTTCAATACAGAGCCTCTTTTGTTTGAGGCATAATATGGTCACTATGGTGAGCATAGAGAGTCATGATATATTATAAAAGGGGTCAGGATATTTTGTAAAAGGCGCTTCACCATTATCACCATCTTGGCAAACCATCATACCTTGAGTATATATATACAGCCAACAGTAAGTCTTTAAGACACTTCTCTGTAGTAATGTTTGGGCACTGAAATCTTGAAAGTACATCCAGTAACCAAACCCCATCAAAAAGTCCAAGAATCCGAAACCGAATCCTGGATTCGGTACATCCCTAGTTCCATATTCTATCTTCTTTATGCAAGAAATAATACAGGATTCATACGTTGTCTTTTTTTTTTGACAGGGCAAGTTGCTGTACTGCCAGCTACGTCTAATCCAAACATAGTAGGCTAGTAAAAAATAGAATATATCTGGTTGTTTAATACAAATGCAAAATTAAACAACCTTAAACACTTAAATAATCTTAAAAGACCAAAATTATGCTAATCGCGATTAGCCACATTGTTCACAGCTACAATGCAAACGATGCTGACATAAATTATCAGATAGGCTACTACAATAAGGTCATTATTTCCTACAACAGAACATGACATTAAATTAAGTTACAATTTTCTTCCCATGATTGGCCTAAAGTTCATTTAGACAGTTCTATACCTGCTCCACAGCAGACAGACGTGTGCGCCTCCTGACACTTAAAAGGCAAGGCTATTTTTGGACATATTAGGCTGCTGGAGTTATAACGAGCCGATTGATCAGATCTTAATCCTCATTTTATTATTGATGATGTCAACAGAGTCAGCTTCTGTAACCCATCCAGAAATAGTTGCAAGATGAACCAAACTTTATCCATATGCCTAAGTTGCAGGTGGACATGGTGTGTATCCATAAACAAGGAGCCTACTATTGTCGCTGCCCTTCTTTGATGTCATTACAACTCATGCAATTAAACATTTAACTTTCATTAATAGATCTTTTGGACAACATTGAACTAGAAAGACTTAATTTCCATCCCAATACAGCAATACAGCCTCCCGCCAAAAAGCATCCCTATGGGTTGTCACATAATGCACATATGTTGTTCTTTTGCAGGTGCTCCCTGAGAAGTATCAGCTAACCCACTGACAGAGCTGCAATGTATTCAGACACCGGAAATTAAAGAGTAAATGTAGGCCTTCCATTGCTCAAAAGGAGCATTTGGTGCCATACAAAGAAATGGAATGAATCATTACTTCCATGACAGTATATATAGCTCTCCATCTTCCTTTGCACCTGACTTAATGGAACAGTAGCATTTTAAAATGCTTACTAAGACAAACCACGTCAAATGGCCAGTGAGGTCTTTAAGCTGAGATGTTTTGACAAGTTGAAGGACAAAGAGAGGGAACTCATCTCTTAAAACCTCTCATATTCTCTGTGTAGTGCCAAGGGGAATCCAGTGTAGGTCCTGGCATGCAGAGTTTATATTACATGGCTGTGTCAGGGCAAGCTGAATATGGAGGATACCCTTGAGAGTGTGGCTATCCATTAGCCTGACAAGCCAGACTATCGGTAAGCTGTCCTTGGTATCCTATCTGAGTCAGGTTACCATTCAGACACACAGCTGCACTGAGTTGCCACTTCATGCATATGTTGTACATTTCCAGGCAAGAAAATAATGTAATTCAAGTGAGGATCTGTGCCTTTCAAAGTATGTTCGTGTAGTGGCGTGTGAGATTTAAACTGGAACAATGCAGGATCAAGACAAAGCAAAGCTTACACTCAGAGTAAAAAGTGTTCAAAAGCTGAGATGCCCATACAAAGAGTGGGTTTAATGGTCTCAGAGAAGCGGCCATGTACCATTCAGTGAATCAGTGCAAACGTTTTGGGTAGTGTGACCAGATGACTCCAAATTCTGGGGACAGCCCCCGGTTTTGGTGGTAAAATACAAGAAAACCCACTTTGTCACAGATTTTTTAAGCTAAGAAAATACTTATTTTGATGATAGTGACTGTGGAAATAGGTATGTCCCCAGTTCTCAAGGAAAATTCAGGGAAATATTCCCAATTTTCATTTCAGATGTCTGGTCATCTTAGTTTTGGGTATTCCCATCCACAGTGCAAAGCAAGCATAGAAATCACAGAGTTAAAAAGGTAATTACAGTCTGTGTTGGTGGCAAATTCAAATCAGCCAATCAGGGCACATATTCAATTATAAATAATGCAATTGATAACTACCAATTGAAGTCATGGCAATAGTTGTATAAAGTGGAAACATCAAGTTTGATTATCCAAATATGTTTTAAACAAATGTTGCACACTGACCAGAAATTGCATTTGACTGTCTACAAAAAACAAGTCAAGTTCAAGTTCTCATTGAGTCCACTGGGAGACAATGTCTGCATATAAAAAATCCATATCACTTCACATTGTAATAGTTTACAGGTATGTCTCAAAACATTTTGAATATCTAGAAGAAGTATTTTTTTTTACATTTAACATACAAAAACTTGGTATATTGGTCCATTACACACAAAGTGAAATATTTGTTTCTATTTTGATGATTATGGCTTAAAGCTAATAAATACTGCAAATTTAATGCCTCACAAAATTAGAATATTTAAAGTGACCAATAAAAAAAGGATCTTAAACACAGAAATGTTGGCCCTCTGAAAAGTGTGTTAATGTATTATGCCCTCAGTACTTTTACTTTCACAATTACAACATCAAGGCGGTGTGGAATGGAGGTGATCAGCCTTTGGTACAGCTGAGGTGTTATGGCAGCCCAATGCTTTTATATCGGCCTTCAGTTCGTCTGCATTTCGAGGTCTCCGCTCCCTCATTTTCCTCTTGAGATTCTCTATGGGGTTCAGATCAGGTGAGTTTGCTAGCCAATCAAGTACAGTAATTCCATGGCTGTTAAACCAGGTACTGGTAGTTTTGGCAGTGTGGGCAGGTGCCAAATCCTGCTGGAAAATAAATAATCTTCAAAAAGCTTGTCTGCAGCGGGAAGCATGAAGTGCTCTAAAATTTCCTGGTAGACAGCTGTGTTGACCGTGGACTTGTGGACCCACACCCGCAGATGACATGGCTGGGTAACAGACCACTTCTTTTTCTCCTTAGCCCAGCACAGACGCTTCTGACGTTTGTGGTTCAGGAGTGGCTTGGAACATGGAATTGTACAGCCCATGACTCTGCGTGGTGGCTCTTGATGCACTGACACCAGCCCCAGTCCACTCCTTATGGAGCTTCCCAAGATTTCACCCTTGCTTAACAATCCTCTCAAGGCTGCAGTCAACCCTGTCACTTGTGTACCTTTTCCAGGCACACTTTTCACTTTCACTTAACATTGTGTTAATATGCTTGGATACAGTGCTCTGTGAGCATCCAGCTTATTTTGTAATTGCCTTTTGAGGTTTTTTCTACTAATGGAGGGTGTCAATAATTGTTTTGTGCACAACTGTCAAGTCAGCAGTCTTCTCTGTGATTCTGAAGCCTACTAAGCCAGACTGAGACAATTTCAGGGCTCAGAAAAGTAGTAGTAAAAAGAGTAGATTGTGACACAGGGAGCCTAAACTTTGTCATGATATTCTAATTTTGTGAGATACTGTATTTAAAGGTTTTATTAGCTTTAAGCCATAATCATCAAAATTGAAACAAATACAGGCTTGAAATATGTCACTTTGTGTGTATTGAACCAATATAACACACAAGTTTCACTTTTTAAAATCAATTATTGAAATAAAAATTCCTTGATTTTTTTATTTTTTGAGATATACTTGTAGACTCCACGTGACAATTTCTGCAGCTCAGAACAAGATGATCAATGCCCACAAACTCTAGTTGTCCCATAGTGTGTGCAGCTGTAGAAAAATGTCTGGCAACTGGTGGCTTTGGGTCATTCCTGAAGATGGTGCTCCTGTGTTCGTTGATCCGGGCTCTCTGCCGACGTACTGTAATCCACAAGGGCATATTAGTAAATCAATTACAAATGAAGTACTGCAAGTTATAAACATGTTGATGGTGTATTCTTTACCAGATACACTGCTTTTAAATTTGCTGGTACTCTTCATACTTGTGGTGGTAAAAGATGTATTATGGCAAGGAAAGAACCCTATCGCATCATCCAACCTTTCTCTTGGTCTGCCTAAAAAGATATTAGCAAAATCCGGGGCAAAAGCAGCACCCATCATGACTCCCATCTTCTGTAAAAGTCCTGACCAAATAGAAAGTAGGCTTAACTCAGGACCATATCCTGTCAGATTCAAAATAAATTGAGTGGGAGGGGACCTGTCACCATGTCTGTCCAGAAAATGTCCACTCTGGTGTAGAATGTTGGTATATACAGTGGGGAAAACAAGTATTTGATCCCTTGCTGATTTTGTTGGTTTACCCACTAAGAAAGACTTGATCAGTCTGCAATTTTAATGGTAGGTGTATTCTAACATGTGGAGACAGAATATCAAAAATAAAATCCAGAACATAACTTTTAAATATCTATATTAATCAGTTTGTCAGACTCCAAACTCTAAAGAGCTTTCTGTGGATTTAAGGGAGAAGATTGTAGACCTGCACAAGACCGGCATAGGCTACAAAACCATTAGCAAGAAGCTGGGCGTTAAGGTGACAACTGCTGGTGCAATTGTGTGCAAGTACAAGACTCATAACACGATCATCAATCGACCTAGGTCTGGGGCTCCAAACAAGATCTCACCTTGTGGGGTTTCCAGGAGGTCATCACGAGAACGGTGAGAAATAGACCTAATACAACGCGGGCAGAGTTAGTGGATGATCTTAAAGCAGCTGGGATCAGTCACCAAACAAACAGTTGGTAACACTTTACACTACAATGGTCTAACATCTTGCAGTGCTCGCAAAGCACCCCTGCTTAAGAAAGCACATGTGCAGGCCTGCCTGAACTTTGCCAATGAACATCTGAATGACTTGGAGAGTGACTGGGAGAAGGTGTTATGGTCAGATGAGACCAAAATTGAGCTCTTTGGCATCAATTCGACCCATCGTGTCTGGAGGGAAAGACATGCTGCTTATGACCCCAAGAACACCATCCCCACTGTCAAGCATGGAGGTGGTAACATTATGCTTTGGGGGTGTTTTTCTTAAAATGGGTCATGGATGGGTCTTCCAGCAGGATAATGACCCAAAGCATACAGCCAAGGCAACCAAGGAATGGCTGAAGAAGAAACATATCAAGGTCATGGAGTGGCCCTGCCAGTCTCCAGACCTGAATCCTATAGAAAATCTATGGAGAGCTGAAGCTCAGAGTTGCCAAACGACAGCCATGGAATCTTGATGATTTAGAGGTTTTGTAAAGGAGAGTGGACCAAAATTCCTCCTAATATGTGCAGAAACCTGGTCATCAACTACAAAAAACATCTGACCTCTGTGCTTGCTAATAAGGGATTTGCCACAAAGTACTAAGTCCTTTTGGCAAGAGGGTTCAAATACTTATTTTCCTCAATAAAATGCAAATAAATTAATACAAATTCTTTAAAGTTGATTTCTTGATATTCTTTGTGATATTCTGTCTCAGAATGTTAAACTACACCTACCATTAATATTACAGACTGATCGAGTCTTTATTAGTGGCCAAACCAACAAAATCAGCAAGGGATCAAATACTTGTTTTCCCCACTGTAGAGATATAACATCCATAGTGGTGAGCCATAGTCACATTCAATTGAGAAAGTTGACTAATGAGGTCCCCTGTGTCTCTAATGTAAGAGGGAAGATCAGTCTCCAATGATTGAATATGAAGATCAATGTATTAGGATGTATTATCTGCCAGAGATTTGTTACTGGAAACTATTCAGTCCAGGAGGAATCTTTGTAAATTGTTTATGAACGTATGATCTTTATGAACATAAATCACCAGAATGGTTGGATGCTCATTGGTAAGAAATTTCTTTTCCGAATCAGTGATGTATCCAGCTAAATGTGCTGAATTCAACAATGTATCAATCTCTCTTTTAAACTTGGTTGTGGGATCATTAGGAAGCTTGCTGTGTGCTGTCATGTCTGCAAATTGTCTGAAGGATCTGAAGGAAAATCAGAGATGCTAGACTCAGACCTCTTTGTGTCTCAGCCTGAGAGGAAGAGTGGGACTTCTGAGTCAGCCAGGTATATATAAACACCACACCTTCCTGGTAGTCAATTGTGCCACATTGTGTCTTGAATTTGTTGAGCTTACTTCTGGGTAGTTCCAGTGTATACTTTTCAGTCAGTTGATTTCAAATTATCCTTCAGTTTGTTCAGATCAGTTTTGGACATCAAGGATTGCAATTTTGTCTGCTGGTCAGCGATCTCCACTTTCTAATTCTTTATGAGTAAAATCTATTATTAATAGTCAAATCCAAAGAAGTATCACTTAAAATCTCACACCATTTCGTACAAAATTCCAGGTTGTTGTGGTCTAGTGTGTTACGCTTTTGTGTGCGAAGATCCCCTTTAATTTGTTTTGAACACACATACTCACTCAGAGTAAACCTATGTAGTTGATATCTGGTTTGTTTGGTCATCAGTGGTCTTGAGTTTGCGTTCTGCTTCATCCCTAGAAGGTCGGGCAGGAAAAGACAAATATACTATAGCCAGCCCAGTGCATGCACTTTTTGAATGAGGAGTCAGGAAAACTGCACTGGAGGATTCCAGCATCACAGTGTAAAAACACACACACACACACACACACACACACACACACACACACACACACACACACACAAAGCCAGAGTCCTCCTACTCAGTCCTCCTACTCCTACTCAACTCTGCAGCTCTCTGTAACCTTACTCTAAGCTAAGGGAGGGGGGCTGGCTGTGTGAGGGGAGTCCGTGTGCGTGTGTGTGTTTGCGATGAGGGGGACATGGCGTGCTTGCTAGCTCAAACACATGAGCTCACTCAAGTAGAAGGTAATAACTTGTTTCTGTCATGGGAGGTGCATGTGAGTATGTACCTATCTGCTTGTGTGTAAAGTGTGTGTGATGATGAGTGTGTTAGTGAGACTGTGTGTGTGTGTGGGGAGTGGGGTATTTTTATGTGTTGCATGCAACTGAATGAATGGAGGCTTGCACAAATGTCTCCCATTTGCCAAGGGAGTGTCTTGATGTAAAAGTTTTATAAGACAGAGATTCTGCACATGTTGAATACATCTTGAGGCATTTTGTCTAGTGTAGCCCTTTCAGAACAAACAAGGCAAAGCAGACTTTATTTATGGAAAAAAGTCATTTTTAATAAGGTGCAGAAAAATTCAACATACATCTCAAGGACAAGGAGAACCCAAGCACGGCACAACCCCCTGTAAGAGAGTGCACAACATGAGAGAATAGGGAACGTCTCCTGACCCTGAAACCGCATGGAGATGAGGGCCTTGTCACAGTGAGGAAGAGGAGGAAGATAGGATAGGGAGAGAAAGAAGAGAGGAGAGAGAGAAAGAGGGAGAGAGAGAGAGAGGGAGGGAGAGAGAGAGAAAGTAGGTGGGAGGAATAAAACAAAATGCAGTCACTGTTAATTAAGGCAACATTTTCACCAGGTAAAAGACACCACCTTTTCTATTCGACACAGTGGGATCGTTTTGCACAGGCATTGTGAAATTTTTTCCTTTGTCTATCTGTCTAGTGTAGCACAGCACAGTATGACAGCAGAGAGGGGCGACAACCAGTGTTAAATCACTTTTAAAATAAACACACCTCTTACACTCGGCCCATTTTAAAGAGGGGTAAAAACAGGTCATGGAGTCCGTGAGGAGTGACTGAACTCTCAGAAGACCCTCGGCCATCCAGTGGTTGGGGGGAAATGGTAGGCTCAGGTCCCTTCTGCTGGACAGCTAGAGTGGGGTCTCTCTCTCTCTCTCTCTCTTTGAAACCCCAGGCTTTAATCAGAAGCGCTGGGCCATAGCCAGGAGAGGCCACAGCCAGGAGGGGCCAGAGCCAGGAGAGACCCTAGCTGAATTACACATTTCATTAGGCTTTGGACTCGCCTCAACCCCCCTTAACACATCCTCTCCAGCCTCAAAAGAGCACAAATACCAAATGCCAGGAACCTGTGGAGTTAGGCAGGGATCTTTGTGTGTATTTGTGACTGTGTGTGTGAAGGGTGGTTATCACAACTGAGCAGTGGATTAAGGAGATGGCGAGAGTGTACTTTTGAAAGCAATAGAGCTGTGTGTAAAGTCTTTGCACCAGTCTTTACCACTGAAACCAGATCAAAGCTTGCTGGGGGGGGTCTCCTTAGTGTCCCCAGTGAAGAAAACAAATAAAACAACAGGGATGGTTAATCAGTCTGATGTAGCAGGGGCAGGGATGGTGCAATCACTGCTGAGGAGGTCTGTTGGCCACAACGCTCCCTGCTGGTGAGCTGCTGTCCTGCAGCTGCAGCAGGTCACTTGTGTCTCTAATGCTGATGCTCCTGAAGAGGACTTGTTGGATACAGCTTCCATGATGTGATGTGTTTAACAGTCTTTGTTATCTACAGCATTATTCGGACAGAATTAGTGTTTTGATCCCTTGAATAAATAAACATCAGTATGAACAAGTACAACGTGTATCAAAACTGAGTTAAAAAAAAAAAAATCTATAAACTGTTTAAAACATGCTCGGCACAAGTGAGGTTAGGCTTCATTGATAACAGGAAAGGTTACAAAAGGTCCATGTCTGCCATCTGAAATGTCATAACTCCATTCCTGTGCATAATCATAATGGCTCCAGTCACTGGACACTCAAGTCTTGTGAAAATGGCACTGCTAACTGTTAAATGCTAAATAACTCATCATTAAACAAATCACCTCACTCCACATCCCCTGGAAAAAAACAAAACAGAACATTATGATTGGCTACCATTGTAACATCACAAGTCAATCCAACATCCAAACTTAACTCGCTTTCCAAAAAAAACATAAATAAGAATTATTTAAAACAAACAAAAACAAATACTAATTAACTGCATCAGTCAGTCAACTTCTATCCTGTAACAGAAGATCGTGAAAACCTATGCTGTTTAATAATGGGCTCCAACGCTGGTCACTGCTCTGAATGCTCTCCTATACCCCTTCTTCCCTAACGTCTGGCCCATCCGCATTCTTCAGAAGTGGATGCTGTGGCTGACATGAAAACCACTGAGTGCTCCCTTTTTATGGTGGCGCCACAGCCCCTTGGTGAGTGCCTCTTTATGATGTGTGTGTGTGTGTGTGTGTGTGTGGGTGTGTGTTGGGAGGGGGGTGTTGATCAGCAGCACTAATGAGCTGAGCTGCCAGCCACCGGGGGACACCACTGAGTGCTTCTACTTGTCTGCTGTGTCTTTTAAAATTCCATCCTCCTCCCAAGCCACTTGAACCTTGTAAACAACTAATGTCCCTCATGCCCAAAAGAGTGGTGATAACGGCATCACCTTCAGACAATGGATATATTTATATTTATAAAAAAAAACAATAACTTTAATAATTATAAAAAACAAACAAACAACAACTTGGTGTTGGTAAGAAACATTGACTACGCTATTTGACACCAGGACTTGCTGGCTTGCGTTTCTTCCCTTGTGGTCACGATCGATGCCACAACAACAACTGTCAATGTCAACGTGTACAATGACAACACCACCACCAACAGCATATAGCATGTCCTTTCAGAATATTGAAGTCCATAAAAACCGAGAACCGACACAGCGCTCATCTTGCTGCTTAAACTGTTTCTCTTTCAGTTTCCACTTTGTGCAATTTGGTGCAAAAAATGTATTTTCATTCCTTTCTGGTTCTCTTAAAAAGGTTGCCGGTCCTCTTCTTAAAAAAAAAAAAAAAAAGGCGACAAAGTGTTCAGACGGACACAAAGACGTCCAGGTAGAGGCGGTCGTACGACTCTCGGAACATAAGGATGAGGATGAGGCTGAAGACACAGGAGCCCGTCAGACACCAGTTCAACCAGGACGTATCTGAGAAGAAAAAAGAAAGAAAGGAAGGAAGAATAGAAAAATAACAGAAGTCAGTCACAGTTAGATTCAGCTTTAACAGCAGCACACACAATATACAAGAATGTGGAAACAGAGAGTTCATGTAGTGATTCCTGTGGCCTGAGTGAATAGAAAGAATGATTAGGGTTGTAAGTGCTCAGATATATATAGTATATACAGTCATATATATATGAAGTACACAGAGGCTGAGGCTGTATGTGTGTGTAGAGATGTGAACAAATGCCAAATGTTTCAGAAACTGTAAAAAAGGAGCACAACTCAATTTGTTGTTTTGTATTGTATTTTTTCTTTATGCAAGACAGTCATGTTGAGAATAAATCTTTTTTGCAAAAGCTAAGAAGCCACATTTTGGCGGAAAAAATCACCTCAACAACGCTGTTTTGACACTCTAACTTCAGGCCTCAGTGCTCGCTTCAGCAGTCAGCAAAAGGCTTTCTAGACTTCTAAACAACTCAACATAATTCACCCTGTTACAGCTGCCTCTGTCTGAGAGAAAGAAAGCTACCACCATTTATCACAGATGCCATTTGCACTGCATCAGGCGACTACTCTCTTACTCTCTGGTCTGAAAACATACAACACCACTGTTCCTTAGCAACACCAGTGGTATCCCTCCATCTGACCTTCTTCCTAAAGATCTCTCTATGTCTGATCACATGGCTGTCTTGTTCGATATTGCTGTTCCTGAGCCTCAGGGACATCTCCGTGCCCCACGCTCCATCACATACAGGAACATTGATACAACTGAGCTATCCCAGCTCAAGAATGAGCCACTCAACTCATGCCCTGATGACCTGGTGTTACTCTACAGTACAAATGTCATCTATCTAGCACATTAAATCAACTTGCCAACACGCACTGTCTCCTTCATACACTCTGCTCCTGAGTACACACCTGACCTGTGCAAAATGAAGGCAGCTGACTGTCAGCTTGAGCCACTCAGCAAAGAGACTGGCCTAACTGTCCATACCGAGGCATACAGAGATCATAAGTTGGTCTACAAGGAGTCTCTTAATGAGGCTAAATCCTTGCGTTACTTATCAGTCATTCCTAGAGGTCAGAGCAACCCCAGAGCCCTGTTCTCCACAGTCAATAAGTTACTCCAGCCAACCAAACCCTTTCTCCTTACCCCCTCAACAGATCTCTGCTGTCTATTCCTCAACTTTATCCAAAGTCAAATCAGCACCATCTACAGTCACTCCCTACTACCAACTTGGGTGACAGTCCAATTATGCCCATAACACCAGCTCAGTCCCTTTCTGCCTTTTTATCTATTCATGAGCATACTATTCAGGACCTTGTCACTAAAGCTAGGGGGGTCACATGGGCGGGGGGTGTGTGGGGGGTGCTACCACAACGACCGAAAATTCTCGGAACAGAGGCATTCATCAAAATTTTAATCTTAACCATTGTATTTCATCATAAACAATCAGCAATCAAGGCTTTAAAAAAAATAATCTGTCCTTTCATAACCTCCAGACTTGATTACTGTAATGCCCTACTTTTTGGTGTCCCAGCAAAGACATTAAATAGAAAACATATAAAAAATTCCACAGCAAGACTTCTCACCCATACAAGACCATGGCAACATATTACTCCCATCCTCCATCAGCTACACTGGCTTCCTGTACACTACAGAATCCTTCTACTCATTTACAAAGCCCAGAATAATCAAGCACCCATCTATCTCATGAATCTCCTAACCCCATACCAACAGGGCTTTTAGTGTGGCTGGCCCTAAACTCAGGAACACCCTCCCACTTGCACTATGTCAATGCAATTCATTCTCCACTCCACTCTCCACAAGTTAAAAACTCACCTTTTCACATTTTCTGTCCTTTTTACTGTAGTCTGACTTTCTTAGGAGTTTCTATTTTATATATGTATATATGTATATTTGCCTGCTGTCAATTTTGCCACTGTAGTGTCTTTTAACAAGTGTTGTTGTTCTTAACTATATTATGTTTTTTATTGTTTTACTGTACAGTGTCCTTGGGTAACTTGAAAAGCGCTTTAATTTAAATGTATTATTATTATTTAAATGTATTATTATTATTATTATTATTATTATTATTATATCACCTAATAGGACTGGCAACATAATCATGCTAATGTTTAGTTGCATTATCTATTGTGATATTAAATCTGGTGGCTTGATCTTCTATTGAAATAAAAAAAAAACTTGCGGGTCAAAGTTTTTCATTCGAGTGCTCAAAATGTGCATTAAACAGTTGGATAGAAACCCATCAAACAACTCAGTGGAACCGCTGGGGTCCCTACTGAACAGACACTGGCGCCGGTTGAAGGCAAGCAGGTTACATCCACCAGCAGAACACCCTCTCCAAAGCAGCTGGAGGCCTCATAGGGTGCCATTCCAAATATAGAGAGGAAATAAGCAGGTCAAACAAGACCCCCCCTGAGACTCTGCAAGCCAGTTCATCTTCATTCAAAATAAGACTGGTGTGCAGGTCTAGCAATGTCTGGACAAAGATACCGGGGCTTGATCAATGGCCCAGTGAGCCACATGCAGGGCACTGGATCGATAGCGAGCTGGAAGCAAAGCATGCTGGGTCATTGCTGTCTTCAGGAAGGGCCACGGCTGCAATCAAAACATGCAGCTTGGCAGATCCCCCCCCAAAAAAAAGAGAGAGAGAAAGACAGAGAGGGATAGGGAGAGAATATATGCTGTATTAACACAATAAGTGGAGAGACAAAGGAACTGTGAGCTTCAATTTGGGGGGAAAGTTTTTTTTTTTTCCCTAAAAGTTTTGTTGCTTGGATCTTTGAGAGCACGTTCAAAGGGGTGTAGCCGTCACAGCATGCTCAAGTTCAGCCCATCCATATTACTGCCCATTTGTCCTGAGGGAAACCAGCACAACTAAGGACCAGAGTCCAGAATCGAAACAGAAAACACAAATAAACAAACAAACAAACAAACATAACGAAGAGGAACAAAGAGTGAAAGAGAGGCAAGAGATAGAGAGTAAGGAAGCAAAAAGCAAGTCTGCAGACACACTCACACACACACACACACAGAATGAGATCGGTCTCATTAATCAGACCCTCAGTGTCTCTCGGTGTGGGTGAAGGCAGTGGTTCCATCAGGTTAATAGAGTTGTGTTTATCTGGCTCGCCGCTCTGGCGCTTCGCGCCGACCAACTGCTCGCATCAATTTAGGAGGGAGGCGTAGGGAACAGGTAGCAGAGTGTGGAGCACGGAGCCGAGCTAAAGGTGCTAGCGGTCCGGGTTAGCGGCAAACACAATGAATGCTAATAGGCGTGAGCCGCCGCTTGCTCACACGCAGGTAATCCAATCAGGCACTTCCGCAGGGGTCGGAGTGGCCGAGGGCACAGCTAGTGCTGGTAGCTCGATGTTATTTGTTACAGGGGGGAAGAAACAAGGGGATGACTCCTGCAGACAGAGAAGTAGTAAAGTTCCAAGAGTTGGGCTCTTATCAGGAGTCATTTTCCTTTCCTTTCCTCTCATAAAGTGCTACCAAGTAATAACGAAAAACAATACAGGTAGACTATTTTTTTACAGATCAAATATTACTCATTTCTGCCGTCTCACATTTTTCTCTGAACAAGCCTCTCTCTCCTTCTCTCTTTCTCTGAATCTCAGTAGACAGTAAAATGGACACAATAAAAGAGAATTGCCACTGTGATGGCTCTGCATGCTGAGTTGGGACTTGGTGACTCAAAAAGTGTAGGCTGCAGAGAGGATGTGTTTCCTGTCACTCAAATGCTAGCAGCTCTTTGCTTCAGAGTCAGCTGGTGTGTGTGTGTGTGTGTGTGTGTGTGTGTGTGTGTGTGTGTATAAAGGGGTAGCCAAGGCATCTCAGACATGTCAACCAGCTTTTATTGCTGTAATTACTCTTGATTGTTGCCAATTCACTGCGCAGAGTGACAGTGCTTTTGCTCTGTGTGTGTGTGTGTGTGTGTGTTGAGAAGGGGGTAGTTCAGTGTGCATTCAGATTTTCACGACAGTGACTGGCGAAGGGCTGAAAGTTAGCTGGTCGAATTATCTCTGCATGCACGGACATCATGGCACACAAATAAAAGCGTCCATCGCAGACAGGCTGTCGGTTTTATTAGCCCTGACAGGTCATCATCATTTGTTGCTTTTTAAAATAAATAAATAATAATAACAATAATAGTACACAATATAGTACAGTTACATGCACATTACATTTTTACACATTTAAACTGTTATTTTTCCACTGAGCATGTGGTGACAGAGTGACAAATTTTAAGTGCCGTTTCTTGAAAACAGTTATTTGTGCGGGTATAACTAGGAATCGTGTGGCGCAGTTGAAAGATGGGGGTGAAAAAAAAACAAAACGATGAAAGCAGCTCTGTGAAAAGGGAAATGGAGAATGTCTCAAAAGGAGACATAAAAAATAAGCAGGCGGAAGGATGAACAAACTGAATCCGGTAGCGTTTCCTGACCTGTCAGAAGCGCAGAAAAACAGGCGGACGCAGTGATGAAGCAGACCTGTAGAGCGCCGAATCCTTGATGGAGACACAAAGAGGCTGCGGCACGTTTGGGCTGTGGTGTGTGTGTGTGCGTGTGTGTGTGTGTGTGTGCTGTGGCAGTGTGTGTGGAGTGGCAAAGGGCTGCTTTGCATTCCGCCCACTCGCCTGCGTTCTGAATCACAGCAACGGCGCTGCACAAAGAGAAATCGGCGCCGCTCGAAAAAACGACAATGAAGACGGCCGCAGTTCTCATTCCAAAGCATGTGTGGTGTCAGTCCTAATGTGTGTGTGTGTGGCGGTAAAGACATGATGTATATGCAATAACTGAGTCTTTTAAATGCCAATCCAATCATGCTCAAAGGGTCATTTACAGCCATGCCAATTCATTTGAAGTAAGAGCAATAGGTAACCTATTGATTAGAAGGGAGAGGAGAATTGGAAACAAATTGCAAAGCTCTGAACAGCTTTGAAGTTGAGAGCCTTGAGTCTCCAAAGAAAGAAGGCAGTGGACTACATTTGTCTTTTGTGTATGAAAGAAGAAACTAGACATGGTAAATAAAAAGGCAAGTCATTTTTTGTCATCACTGCCTTTGACCAATAAAACATATAATATTACATACTAAAAGCAATTAATTTGGGAATACACAAAATACTCACATGTTCTTGCAAAACAGACAACAAAATACTTAATGCTGTAACATTTTTAAAAGAAATTGAAATAAACTCTCAGTATAATATAATATAATAATCTCAGTATGCCCATCTTGCACCTGCAGTGTCATGCTTACTAATCCAAAATATGCTTTTTCTGTCTTATTGCTGACAAAAGAAGAATTAAAAAACTGTTTACCTAATCATGATCTAACTCATGTGTGTTTCAAATCCCACATTTCTGCCTTCTGCACACAAAGTTCAAATTGTTTTCTTGTTGTTGTTTTCTAAAGTAGGCTGTTTGCAGTGCTAAGGACATGGTGTGTGTGTGTGTGTGTGTGTGTGTGTGGGGGGGGGGGGGTAGCTAGACAAAACTAAGGGAGCTCTGACGAAACAAGCAGAAATCCATCAGCTTACATACAGATTCAGCCATCGGTTTCAACACAGGTGAACTCGGGGGACAGACAAGAAAACATACAAACACAAACGCACGCACGCAGACATAGACACAGACATGCACACACACATGTACATGCACATACACACACGCCATCAAAGCCCACTCTCTGAAAACAAAATGCTCTGAGGATCTGACCATGTTGCCCCAGACTGAATTTCTCTCAGCCTAGGAGCCCTAACACTGTCTCCCCTCCAGCCATGCCAGTGAAGCACAGCACACACACACACACACACACACACACACCTATCTATCAATGACACAACACGAGGCCAAATGCAATCAGAACTCAGTACTCACAGACGGTTTGTGCGTGTGTGTATATGTGTGTGTGTGCATGTGATATGCTGATGATAAGTAGATTCAATGCTCCAAGAGCTGAGCCAGGCTTAACTTATCCTATCGTGCCCCTGTCATCTCCTGTAGGTGGGTGAGGGGGGATGGGGGAGAGGTGGGTGGCGGTGGAGGGGCAAGGAGGCAGCCTTGTGCCAGTCAGCTTTTCTATTACAACTGCCTCCAGTACCCCTGCTGTTCCTCTGACAGAGAGAATACACCAGCGGCGTCAGTCCAAAAGTTACAGAAGAGAAATAACAAAAGAACAGAGAGAGAGAGAGAGAGAGAGAGAGAGAGAGAGAGAGAGAGGGGAATGG
This sequence comes from Tenualosa thibaudeaui, assembly GCA_027481765.1. Classification (NCBI taxonomy): domain Eukaryota; kingdom Metazoa; phylum Chordata; class Actinopteri; order Clupeiformes; family Clupeidae; genus Tenualosa; species Tenualosa thibaudeaui. The sequence continues at coordinate 1,322,354 of JAIFZK010000071.1, forward strand.
CATATGCATGCATATAGTGGTGAGAGAGAAGGAAGGTGGAGGAGAAGCGAGTGAGGAGGGATAGAGAATGATGAGAGAATGATAAGAGAAAGAGAAAGAGAAAGAGAGAGAGAGAGAGAGAGACAGAAAAAACGAGAGTGAGAGATAGGGGAGAGAAGTAAAGGAGAGGAGGAAAGAGGTGAGAGTGGGAGAGGATAGAAGAGTAATAGAGGCCTGAGATTTTTTTCTCTCATGGAGCAGATATCTTCATCATCTGAGGAGGGATGATGGAGTCTGGTTCCGTCTCCGCTGCAGCGTAAATTATCATGACTCACGGCTGCTCCCCTCCGATTACAACCAGCCTCACACACACACACACACACACACACACACACACACACACGAACCTTCACTCTGCCCCCCACCTTCGTCCCCCCAACAACTAATGCATATGAATGAGCACCTGTGCTCTGTCAACACCACCACTTTCTCTCTGTTGTTCCTACCACCAGTGCCAACACAACACACCAACCCCACACCACTATCCACCACCGTGGCTGTGAAGGGCTGTCATCTGGGCTTGAGCTCTGGGGCAGGAGCGGTAGCGGGAGCAGGGGCAGGAGTGGTAGCAGGATCGGGAGCACCTGTGGCTGTGCTAAAGCTGCAGCACAGACCCCAACCATCTGGGGTATGGGGAAAACACATTGTCACGCTACTGGGTTAGCGATCCCATGCCAGAGAGCAACACCCACACCCCTAAACCTACTGCCACCCTGTCCCCCCAAGCCACACATGTACACACACACACACACACACACACAGACACACCACACACACACACCTTGAAAATGAATCAGGACACAGTGGTGGAGAGAGCATATTTAAAGAGTGTGTCATTGGCTGACTGCACAGAGAGTAGGTCTGGTAAGGTTTGGGAGAGCAGCAATGGGATTTTGTCAGTGGTCCCAGAGCACATTATTCACCATTGGTATTGATTAGCTCTGTGATGCACATAACCTTATGCTGGGGGTGGAAGGTGGTGGGGGTGGGTGGGGAGGGGGGTGAGTTTTGGGAAGTGGTGGTGTGCGTGTGTGGGGGTGGGGTGGGTAATAAGCACTTGGCTCTAGCAAGTCACACCAGCTCACAGCCTCAGAAAAGGCACAAATACATGCTGTTCGACATAGGCAGGTTCGGCTCGGCTGGGTTTCCGATCAGACTCTGCTGTTTGACGTTCCTACCCCCCACCCACCCCAAATCAACACCCTTAAAAGAAAAAGAAAAAGAGAAGAAGAAAAAAAAGAAAATTCCATCCTTTATTTGCTTAGATGCCTGGGTGAGCGGAGAGAATGGCATCTACCAAGTGTGTGTGTGTGTGTGTGAGTGTCTGTGTAGTTGTAGGTGCATGTGGTTGTGTGGGTGGGGGGTCAGGCTCAAAAACCAATAAAATGAGAAGGAACACTGTCGAGTTCAGCGCTAAACATAAAAGCAAAACAACAAGGCTTTTACATGTTCCCTTCAATATCTCCAAGCTGACAGGGACACTGGTAATATATATCGCACAGCTTGCGTTTACTCAAACGGAGAAGGCTGGAACTTGAATGGCTAAAAAAAAGTTTTAGCCTAAGGTGGTGTTCCAATTTTTGAAGTCGAAAACGAGAGAAAATATTGATGAAGAGAGAGGATAGGAGAGAAAGAGAAGTGGAGAGAGTGATGAATATGTGTGTGTGTGTACCTGTAATGTAGAATGTGAGGAAGAAGAGGAGCAGGCCTGTACAGAGGTTGCCCAGGAAGGTGACCACTCCGCAGGTGATGCCCTCGGGCACTGGGTAGACCGTCTCGATGAACAGCTCGAAGAAGATGGGCACGCTGCTGTTGATGAAGACACCCAGCAGGATACAGGAGGTGTAGAGTGTGGCTACAGGGTCCAAACAAAGGGAGGGAGGGAGAGAGAGAGAGAGAAAGAGAGAGTGAGAGTGTGAGACAGAGTATGAGACAGAGAGACAGAAAGAAAGTGAGGCAAAAGATGAGAGATGGTCGCACGCACACGCACACGCGCACACACACACGCGCGCGTGCGCTGAGTGTAGAAATGAACATTTAGCAACACTGGGAAATAGTGTGACCTTGTCTGGAGAACTGCAAAGCAGCTAGATGTCAGCCAGAGATGACTTCACCCTGGGCACTTAAATTCGCCAGTCAATCAGTCCGCCGCCACACAGAGACAAACACATTCATACCATGATCCAAACAGCACGTATCACAGTGCGGCCCCGTACAAAATGTACATGTGATCTCGATGGGTCCTGCTGGGTGCCGGTTGGCAGTGCCAGGTGGACGGGACGCACCCCTGCGCCTTTCCCTGGCATCAATCTGCCACAGTTGCCGCATGGGCCGAGACAAAAGGCAGGTGCCGCGGCACAGGGTTGCGATAATGGATGGGCGCGGTGGAACTGGCGAATCAGAGCTGGGCATATGTTGGCGTTCATTTTTTTATTTTTGTTTCGCCGTGTGCTCGTGCTCAGGGTGCTTCTGGGACGCCCTGTTTTCCCTTCACTGATCTGGACCTAATGATCTCCTCTGCTTTCAGCTTTTTTTTTTTTTCGACCCCTTCATCTGCCTCTCCCTCCGCCACCATTACGGGTCCAGCGTTGGAGCCAGATAAACACAGCTGCACTGACAGGCTTTTAATGAGAGATGTGTGACTAAGCCTCGATGGCAACCAACCCCACCCCACTCCCAACTCTCAACATGCCCGCCACAACTCTCACTTCAATCCCGACAGATCCATCTTACAGCAGTCTACATGATTTCCTCTGCAGCTTTGATGGACTAACTGGCTTCTTAAAGCCTCAAATGTCAGGAGCAAGCTGGGGGTGAACTGTCACTTTTGACTGTCTGTTGCTAAGAAACAGATGCAGTTTAGGGCCTAGCTCTTTACCTGATTGGATCCTCTGTGTGTGTTTGTGTGTGTGTGTGTGTGTGTGTCTCGTGTGTGATCCTACCTTTGGTGGAGGGCAGGTGGGTGAGGCGGGTCAAGCAGGTGAGTGTGAACCAGGTGGCGGAGAGCGAAGCACCGGCCAGCATCAGAACCAGGATCAGCTTCAGCATCCCACGAATTGAGTCAGCAAACCTGTGCAGAGCCACAAATAGTAGTAATAAAAAATAGCCTCCTTAGCATTTCTGACCCAGGAAAAGTTTCGGTCAATTGTAAAGGGAATTTGAACAATTAAACTCTTTTATGACTTACAACTGTAGAAGGAAAAAAAAAACAACACAAAACAAATTGAGTGTTGCCTAGTCCACAAGCCCTCCCTATGGGACACTGTGAAAACACATCCAAACATCTCTGGTTAGGCTATAATAGAGTTTCTAGTTCTTAATGGCCAAATAAACTGCCACATCCAGAAATGTCTGAAATAATGGATGGTTTAATAAGGAAGTGAATTTGTAGAGGCTGTTGTTTTCAAATTTTGTTTTCAAAAATGCCCTCTAGTCAGAAACACTTTCGATTGAAGTCGGACCTAAAGTTTGATTGAGCATGAACACATCTGTTGAGGCATAACTAGGGACGCTCAAGCGTGAAGTTCATTTAAATTCAGTCCGTCTCCCATCAACAGCGCTCTCTGACAAGGATACGATGCTCCCTTTCTTTACACTCTCATCATCAAGCTGCCCTATCTGATAACGATGGAAGAGGAACTAAAGTACAAGTCCAGACATGGGTATTGGTTTTTATGAGGATTCTTTTTAAACACACCATATCAAAAGGGGGGGGGTGGCATTTTTAACTTCCCCATCATTGCTAATATTGTAAAAATGTTCCCTCTGGAGATTTTGTAATGGTTATTTCAAGAAAAGCAATGAGACCGTGTAGAAATTATTCATGAGGGGTCATTTTTGGACAGTGAGGAAGAAGCAAAGGAGAGGCTATTTTTTTCTGAGGGAATTATTTACTTGGCAGTGTCAGACATTCACCTCTGGGATGGTTTTGGTTGTAATTGTCGTAGCCACGAAATGAGTAAAACAGTGTATGTCTAGACATTCCAATACATTCCTCAAAGCTTATTAGAGAACTGAGAACTGAGAATGAGGTTATAATCATTTGTGATTTGGTTGTTTAGGTTTAACTGGATTTCATATTTCATAAAGGCCTCTAAAACTTCCAAAATTAACTTCTCATTGCAGCATTTCTTGAGGGGCCTGTTCTGAAATTTCATATTGCACCCCCACACAACTGTCTCTCTCTCATGAGGATGAATTTTGTTCAGTCTTCCTGTTCATAGACATTCACATATGGCAAATCAGTTTCCGTCTCTATCCCCACCACATACACACACACACTCACACACACACAACACACACATAACACTCACAAGGTTGATGAAATCAATTAAAATCTACCCCTTCCTGCACAGATAGCTTGAGGCCTCCGCTGTTATAATATATTATCTATGTGCTTTGACCTGCGCTGACAAGAATTAATATATACCTTTAAAAAGACGACAGTCTGCTAGATAATTAGCTCTCCGTTCACGGCATATGTATTAATTATCTGTGCCTTTCTATGAATTCAGGATGAATAAAAGCCTCTCTTAATTGTCCTCCAGAACTAATTCCGTTTGCAGAGTCATAAGCCACATCCAAAGTAGTAGAGTGCTTTTGATGTCAGCTTAACTTCGGAGTCAAAACATATCTGTGCATCTGTGTGTGGTTATTTAGAGAGCTAACGATCAAGGGAATCACAAATTTATTATTCCCCCGCAAGCAACAGCCAGTGTTGCCAAAACAATTAGGCACAAGGCCATTCCTTTAGCCAGGGCTGATCAGTAAGGGAGAGAGGGAGAAAGGGAAAGAGAGAGAGAGAGAGAGAGAGATCATTCACATGGTCTCTAATGATAATTAGGGAGATGGGCGTCTGTGTTTGAGTTTGCGATTAATCCTGGGGTTCTGGCGATGGAGGCCTAATGTCTGATGTGGGGTTGCGGCTGCAGGTCCCGAGTGTCACCGCGGGCACAAGCTGTCGTGCAACAGGGAAGGGCCGTCTGCCTGTTTGTCAGGTGTTCCTGACAGATGCTGTGCCTTCCAGGAAATGAACTCTAATTGGCCAGTGGTGATGGTGTGACTCATCTGAGGTTAAAAAGAAGAGGATAAAAAGATAGCAGCTTCCTCAGTAATGTCAGTATGCACTTTCAGAAAAAAGGAGTCCAACTTGAAAATTAAGTAACTGTGTATGACCATGTTGACTGACTGTGAGAAAGGAAAGAGGCCCTGGTAAGTTTCCAGCTGAAAAATAATAGCTGTTTTTTACTTTTAAAGTTGTACACAGAGACGCTGTGCAAGATTAAGCTACTTTAATTCGCCGCCAAATATAATTCAAGAAAATGACTCATCTAGGCCAAAAAAGAATGCAAGAGTAGATGGGGTGGGGGGTAACTTGTAACTCTGCTTGGCTCATGAAGCTATATCACTGGAAACCATGCAGAGCCATTTTATTTTGCTGGCAATTCGGATTGGTTTCTGGTTTCAAAATCTCTGCATGATGCTCGTCCTCCTGCTGCGGGTCCCTCGGTAGCTGTAATGAGTCATGCTCTCGCCGCATTAGCATCACGCCTTACTGCTGGCCCAGGAGAGAGACAGAGAGAGAGAGACAAGACTAGCTAACTAGTGTCGTTACTGCCGATGCCCTCTACTCCCCTTAGCTCATGGGGCCCTATTAGCACGACAACGCTCGGCAAACAACTACCATCACCGCACAGGGCCTGCTCTGCTCACAGACGGCGACGGGGGCATCTGTTGTAGGTCTTCCTCACCACTTTCTCCTTTCTTCCTCTCTCTCTTGGCTCTCTTTCTTCATCTCCACGACTCCTTCCTGTGTCTTTGGAGGGCTTCCAATTCCCCCTGCATGGGTGTGTGGAGCTGCCAATCAGCTGCGCATCTTGAGTCTTCAATTAGTTTCTTCCTGCTCTTGGCAGCTGGGAAGCCAACTCCCACTTAGCTCGGTTCCAGCTATCGAGTCAGCCAGGTTACAGGCTACAGATTCAACATAGTCTGGAAATGTTTTTTTTTTAGTGATAGATGCAATGAGCCAGAGTTAAATTTTGATGGAGTATGCTACCACCATGACCCAACTGGTTGAATCACAGAGCACCTGGTGTTTGTTTGAACAGAAATGTTTTGGGAAAGGACAAAGCATTTAGGTCATCATCTAGACCTAGTTTAATCAATGTTTCTGCCAATACTGATCAACATCGTTGATAACAATTTTTCTCAGAAACTAAAACAAAGCATAATCAGCATCAGATGTCAAAGACTTGGACCTCTCCTGGAATCAAAGACATGATGCAATCACTTGAGCTTCACCTTCTAGAAACCACTCTTATCACTTCAATGCAGTGGGGAGTACCTGGAAAACCTAAGCAACCACTTTATAGACGCATGGCCCAACACAAGAGGGCGACCTCATCAGGACAGGATTCAGCAGTACATCTACATCTAAAGGAGATGGTTTGCTACATACCATTCCATTGCAGGAAATTTAACTACTCTTCACCATCAGAGCAGTTCACACTCTCTGGATCCTGTGATCATAATGACTCGCTCCAATTCCCACATTAACTTATGTTAATGAGGGACCCGTTGTCACATGATGAGGGGTGTGGTCAACAGATCACAGCTTCACCCACAGTCACTGGTTCTCTACTATCAGATCAGAACTGAAGAAGCCTTTTGAATGAAAGGTGAAACGGCTTCAAGCTCCAAAAACAAAGTTGCATACTTAGCACTTACCATGACCTGGATGAATGACAATCTTCACAGACATTATCACCCCAACTATTCATTAATTAATGAGGAGTTACTGCCCTATTTTCTCAGGAACAATGTTCCCCTGAAACACACAAAAGACAAATAAGGCACCTCCCTCCGACTGTGCAATCGGAGTCTGCAGAGCCACCATCCATCCATCACGGAGTGGGTCCATTTCATTAGCATCAACCCGGCCCACTTGTTTAATTGCAAAGCACTACTTAATACATCTAATACAGAGGATAAACTGGTGTTGTCTGAGCAACCCAAAAAGTCCTTACTTTATCCTCAAATAAATACACACACACGTTCCAAAACAAGTCAATCACTACAAAACTCTATGGCTGACGAATCAACATGCTACATCAACCAAGCAGCTGTGAGCAGCTACATCAACCAAGCAGCAAGACTGGAGTGATTAAGCGAAATCAGGAGCTACACAGTGCAATCATCAACAACAAACACACAAAACAAAAACATCAGCAGCACAATTTCAAACAATAACTTGTGTTGGCGTCAGAACACCCGACTACACAAATGGAGAAACAGTAATAACTTCCCCACCCCTTCCTTGTGTACTGATGGCACACAAAACAAAGAAACTAAGAAGGTAGAAATCATCTTGAAACAAACTACTATTCAAGACATAGTGTGTGTGTGTAGGTAAAATTGTGCTTACCGGGCCATCGCCACTCCAAATATGCAACCTCCCACCGTGGACCAGAATCCGACCCAGCCTGCATCCACCTGTGGACAGACAGACACACACCATGAGGTGTGACTCACCACCTTCCCATGCAGAGCCATGGCTCAGCGCTCCACATCCCTGCCACTGTCTGTCTGTCTGTCTGTCAGCCCTGTGACTCACTCACAATGGCCAGATTGTATTTGACCACTAGCAGGGCTTCTGCTGATGCCAAATAAAGTTGATGATGATGATAATTAAAAAAAAAAAACATAAATAAGTCATGGTATGATTGTCTATGGGTCAGAACAGATGAATGAACCAAAGATGGATGAGACTGGCAGGCAGCATAGGCTTGATTCAGGCCTATATGACATCCAAACAGTCGCACAATTAGGAGGATTTCTCTACTAGCCTTCATTTGTTAATGAATTACCCACGGCTTAATCAACTTTAGCAAAGCTGTGGTCGGACTAATGCCCAGTCTTAATTACAGAGGAATACTAATGATTACAATTTCTTCATTGATTGCTTTTGTATACTTATTTGGGCTATGGTGCTTTCTGAATAGGGCAGCCACATATTTCCCTCCTTGCAGTTTAATTAACCCCTCCGATAACTTTTCTAAAAGCATCTCACTCCTAATTTGCACACTTATTAATTTCTAGATTAGAACTCAAAGACATATAATTTCAACACAATCTGAATATTGGGAAAAAGAATCCAAAATACAACAACGACAAGAGACAACTAACAACGACAAGTTTATTACCAACAAAAATGTAATGACCGGAAAAGGCATGAGCTGATCCATGCAAAGCTCAGCCATGCTCTGAAATTGAGTCAATGTGTGTAGTGTATGCTGATGTGTAAGGGCTTGGCAGACATTGGTGCTTTTATTCCATAATACATTAACATCCTGAATCCAGTTTGAAATGGAATAATTTTCAGGGGAAACCAAAGTTCACAGAGTTTTGCTCATGCAACCTAAGAAGGAACTCAAACCTTTTCATCATTAATCCTGACAGCATTTCCTGGGCGGTGGCATCCCAAAGACATCCTCATTGACATTCATTTGCCCTGCCTTTGCATATCAGACTGTTCTGACTGCTTTGTGTGGAAAGAGCACCTTGAGTTTGGGAGGGACTTTCCCAAAGACACAAGGGCCCTCTTCCTCCCTCAGCAACAACATAGCGTGGTACTCTACATCAGGTGCTTAATGGCTGTCCTCCATTAGCGGAGCAATTAGACGTGACTGATTAGCGCAGACAGGGGGATGCACGCCCCTTAGCGGATACTAATTGGTACTGCGGCTTGGCACCAGTGCAACTGCATGACTGGGTTTGTGCAGTGATTGTTGGGGATGCCTCTCTTCTCTTCTGCCCTTCCCGCTAGACCCGAAGACAGAGAGGCCAGCTGGTGCCATCAAATACCAACGGGCCCACCTGCCAATGCCTGTCTGATGGATGTCTGGTGTCCAAGTTTGGGGACAACAACAACAATAACAAAGTCACACCCCTTGCCACCTTGTGAGATGGCATTTTTTTCCTTGTTAATGTTTGGTTTTGGTGGCACAGCCACAGCGCCATGTAGTTTCCTTCCCCCTGAAAATTGACCAGCTCAAGCCAGAAAAAGGAATCACTGCAGTGTGAGTGGACATGTCGAGTCTGAGGCAGAAAAGACATCAACCCTGGGTAGCTAAGACGCCTCTCTCCAATCAACCCATTCTGTCTCCCCACCCCTCCCTCCTCCGAGCCCCGGAGCACAGCCCCACAGAGTGGCCAAAACAGAGTTTTGCCAATCGCTCCGTGAAGCTCAGATAATGGCCAGACAGGACCTCCGGGCCTCCCTACCCACTCTGGGTCATCTTTCGCCGAGGGCCGAGATTGGCATCTGACATTTCATCTGTGGGCTGACAAGGAGTTAGCGCGGCACAGTGAAGGGTGAAGACCGGGAGGGCCGCAGCCAAACTGGAGATGTATTGATTGCCCGTGAAAGACAGAGAGCAAGTGAGAGATAGAGAGTGAGAGAGAGAGAGTAAGATCTACACTACAGCAGCAATAACCGGCCCCTGATGGCTCAAGCACCCACACAGACTGGACAGGAGGTTTGTGCTCACTGTCTGTGGCAACTCAATGAAAAATGATCCCAGTGGATTACACCACATGGAAGTACAGATAGGTTGTCCAAACCATGTCCTCAGTAACACAGCAATATGACATTGTGTCAAACCGGGAAGGTGAGGAAGTGTGTATGATTCAAGTGAGATGTACAGATGGTTTAAAATTTCTGAATAAAAACATAGGCCAAGTTCCATTCACTTACAGTAAAAAAAAAAGCAGATACTTAAGATATCAGGTTGCGGTCACTGTGGTTTTCCACAGCAATTCTCAGTCACAGGCACAGAGGGACTACCATAATATCATATCTGAAATTTTTAAACCCACTCTGAAATCTTCATCAATAATACAAACTACCCCCTTCATAACATTACAAAAGGCACCTTATGGCACATAGACAGAGTAGACAAGTCTGAGAATGCTTCTAGGGGAGCTTAGGCTGTGAATGTCTTTGAGAAGATGATCTTTTGATGGTGGAGAATAAACCCGGCATCGAACAGCATAGAAATGCTGGAGGAGTGACTTTTCATGGGATATGAAACTTGAGTGGAAGCATAAAGAATGTATAAACCCACCCGAGGTGACTGTGACAGCCAGGGAAGGATGACGGTGTCTCTGCGACGGAGGCATTCATCTCTCCTCTCTCTGTCACTCTTTCTCACTCTCTCTCCGTCACCCTCTATCTTTCTCTCTTCCTCTCACTGACTCTATCTTTCCATGTCTCTATCTTTATCACCCCTCTCTCTAGCTCTCTCTCTCTCTGACTATCTTTCTATCGCTCTCTCTTTCTCCCCCTTCTCTCTCTTTGTCCCTGCTGCTCTCTATTTGTCTTTCTGCACATCTCTCTATGTCTCTCCATCTCTCACTCAGCAATTCCCTCCCAACAAGTAAGTCAGTCTGATGATAACCTTGAGACAGAATCTCTCCCAGCGCAGCACGAGACCAGATTTCTCATCTTCACCTCCTTCTCCTGCTCTCCCTCCCTTCCACGTGCAGCTTGGCTGGGCACAGCATCGTAAAATCACCCCCACCCTCTATCTCTTCTGCGACTCCCTACCTCGTGCATCTCTTCACACAGCTGTTCTTGAGAGGAGCTGCTGAAGAAAAGGAGGGATAAATATTATATATATATATGGCTTTTCATTTTTGTGCAGCCTTGAGAAGAAGTTCTCATTACAAATGCTTGCAGTCACACATGCAAATGTCAAAATGCTCCAGATTTCTGTGTGTGTGTGTGTGTGTGTGTGTGTGTGTGTGTGTGTGTGTCTGTGTGTCTGTGTGTCTGTGTGCGTTTTACTTTTTTCGCTGGTTATGAAAGAGCAGGATGGATGCAGAAGAACGGGTGCAGCGTGACCGGCTTCTGGAGCTGCCCAAAACGCAGCACAATTAAGCTCTCCTCGCTCTGGGCTCTGAGTTCAAAGAAGAAATGGCGCCTGGGCTCATCAACTTTTTAATGAGGGGGGTCCAGCAAGGGGAACATATCACTGCCGATGATTTTGCCCCGAGGCTTGCAAGAAACCCTGGCAAATGCATGTGTGTGTATATGTGTGTGTGTTCATGTGGAGAAATTACTTGTGTATGTGTGTATATGTGTGTATGTGTGTGTGTGTGTGTGAGAGAGAGAGAGTGAGAGAGTGTCTTGGGGTTAATTAGGAGTCAACATCCATTTTAGCAGAGGAAATAGCATTTTGTGTGTCGTTCTTGATGGTGATTAAAGCAATCATATGCGCTTGGAAAATGAAAGGGAAGTTTTCGATTTGGGCCAATTCTCAGGTAATTGCACATCAAACATGCTATGACACTCCTAAACGTAAAAAAAAAATAGACAGAACATGTGTGGCTGGTGAATACTAATGTTTTCCTCTGAATGTTTTTTGTCGTGTGAGTTTACAAAAACTCAACATTTGATGACAACATCCTGTCTGAATATAGCATCTTCTGGATCCACCGAACCTTGAAATGATGTGAACAATAGGTTGTGAATTCCTTCGAGCAAAAGAGAATTTCTCTCCCTCTCTCTCTATAACAACTTGGGCTGCAAATTTTCCAGAGTAGCGAGTGTCTTACCTGGTTAATGTTGGCTGGGGTGAGAATCATGTCCAAGACCCCTGACCAGCCTGCTATCACCCCGGTGGGCACTGAGTAGGCCAGCGCAATCATCAAGAACCGCACGTTGCTGCACAGGACAGGAGAGGAAAGGAGAGGAACATTAGTAAAAAACAGAGCAGACCTGAACATCTGAGACAACTTTTTTTGATGCAGTGGTACAAATGACGCAAGAACTAAAGTATAGACGGACAATTAATATTGCCTTTGAAGTAGAAGAAAGTGGCAAAGAACAGCAACATGTCTTGCCTAGTTGGACTTCTAAAATTCAGAACAACAGGCTTTATACATCGTCATTCTGCTGAGTACTGGATTGTACTCCAGTCTCACAAAAAAAAAAACCACACAGTTGCGGCCCCTGAGGAGTGGTGTTATTTTACTAGATTGGGGGCAATCACAGCCAGCCTCTTTGAGTAGCTCTACCAAAAAGTTGATGCGAGTTCAGTTTTCAGTTAACATCTGCAATAAGTCCTTAATTTGATAACTCCAAGCATTTTTTGAAATGCGAGAACTGATATGTAATTTCGGGCGTCAGCAACATTCATTCTCTCTCTCCTTGCCAAGCACTGTAATTCAAAACAAACAGTTGCACAGCATTGTAACTGCAAAGATACTAATCTCTGGGAGAGATTCATGTTTAGCAGTAAAGCATTGCATTATTTCTTCTTTGTTTGTGCAATTACCATCCAAGAGTTGTTACTGGGGGACGTGCCCCTAAAGTTCATGAATGGAAGAGAAGGGCAGCGTATTGCATGGTGAAAATAACTAATAACTGGAGCATTTAAATCTTGCATTTTAGATGTACTGCCTCCAAGCAAGGACTTTTGGGGGCTACACTGGTACAGCTGAATGAAAGTGTTTACTTCCTCTTTATCCAGACTGACCATTGCCCTGGGCTAACAATACTGCAGAACAGTAGAGTGGGCTGCTGACGACAGGGCTGCAATGGCCTTGGAAGCATCCTGAGCGAGCCTGCAGGAAGACTTAAAATAATAATACATAAAAAAAAAAAAAACGAAAGCCAGGTTGATGGAGTGTCCTCTCACTCTCTCATCCACCTGCTCCTGATTCATTAACCTTGCAGTGATGGAAAAATCGATAACCGTGCACCTTCTTTTACCCCTCCAACCGAAGCACATTTAGAAACCCCGTACGTAAGCAAAGCACTGAGTCCCTTTTATGTACCTTCTTAGTGACTTTTTTTGGGGAGGGGGTGGGGGTTGCAAAATGGTGTAGCCACATCATCAACTAAAGTGGCACCTGCCCTTGCCCTGTCTCCCTCTTACTCATCAGCTCAACAGGTTTTCACCCAAGTCAGTGTGATTCACTTCAGACCCGCAGAGGTCACAGTGACCATGGAGGCATGGCATACCATATCCTGCTAACGCTTTATGCAGTGCATGAACAGTGGATAATCTCTCCAGCTATGCCAACACCTCAAGAGATGCGATGAATATGAAACAAACCCCCTTTAGCCCCGCTGTGATCAGAGTTCCGGAAAAAGGCTCTGGATCAGAGAGAGACAGAGGGAGAAACAAAGGGAGGGGAGAGAGTGAGAGGGAGGGAAAGGGAGGGAGAGGGAGAGAAAGAGAGATAAAGGAAGAGGGAGAGAGAAAGAGAAGGAGGGAGTGAGAGGGAGGGTGGGAGAAAGAGAGAGAGAGAGAAGGAGGGAGTGAGAGGCAGGGAGAGAGAGAACTCAGATCAGCGACAAGAGGCCTGCTGTGGACTTGCAACTTCACTGAGTTTTTTGGAGTTTGATGAGAGTTTAGAGAGCGTTCCCCGGACATCGCCTTGGCTCCTGTCCTCTACTCATCTGTCAGCTACAGGCTAGACCTCGGAGTCTCATCTCTCCCTCCTCAACCCCCTTCCCTCACTCACTGGCACCCCCTCACCCTCCTCCACCATTATAAAAAGCCTTCTGTGCACTCTGCTGTTCTGCTCTGATACTGCATGAATCGGTCACTGGCTGCCTGCCTATCAGTGGGAGCACAGATAGCGTATCACTGGACGAAACTGAACTGGACTGGACTGGGCAGGACTGCATTAGGCTGGCCTAGCTGGCAAAGCTAAACTATGTGGCCATGCTGTGGTCTTTTTTTGGCTACTCCTGTGAGCTTGCTTTGCAGTGGGGGGTATATAAGTGGTCAGTTGGAGGATTCCCCTTCAAGGCAAGCTTCGCACAAACTGCATGTGTCTGTGTCTGTGTGTGTGTGTGTGTAAACTCTGGGAGAGAGTCCCATAGAAGACTGGAGTCTAACTGTTAGGAATAAAGTGATTGTTTTCTCCTCTTTTTCATCCCTCTCCCTCTCCCTCTCTCTCTTTATCACACACACACACACACACACACACACACACACACACACACACACACACACACACACACACACAGGCGTTTCATTCTAGGCCATGGCCGGCAGGGTATCCTCCAATGGAATGCCAATCCGGCTTGCATCCCAGAAAAAGTGTTGAGGTTGCCTCCGGCTCTCGGAAGAGACAGAGAGTGGGAATTCTCCGCAAATTCGCTAAGCGCATTTGGATGTCACCACAGCACAGCACAGGACACACACATACACACACACAAGTATACACACACACACACACACACACACACACAAGAAGCCTCTCGCAGCAATCGGGCATGCAGCGGCAGAGGCAAACAGTGAGAGGAGAGGAGCCTGCCGTCTTAATCAGAACGCGGGTAGTCGGGCTGGCATCTTTGAGGGCCTTGATAATTAATCACGAGGGGGAAAGTGCCACATCTTTGAAGTGCATTAAGTAAGACCCCGAGCAGATGGCAAGTGGCAAAGCCTTAAGACCCTCTTTCATTAAGCATCGCCATCCATTCCATCACGCCCTCGCCTTCAAAGTCTAGACATTTTTCATCTCCCCTGGCTGGCCCTGCACAAGCCTTCAGAAGTGACAGCCAAAGTATTGCTGCCCGAGCAAAGACCCAGCTAATACATTAAACGCAATACTTGGTAATCACAAGAGATTGTGTCCAGATAAAATTCACTTTTGGAGTTTGTCTACACATAAAGTTTACAGGGACAAAATGTCCCCATTTTTAACTACAGAATGCTGCACCACCAAAACAAAATAGTCAGTCTTGAATTTCTGTGTTTAGCTGACACTGATTGCCACTGTGATGAGGACAAGATGGAAAAAGAAGAGGGTAAGAATAGCTGTTCATTATCTGCCAGACGTCACCACTTATCAGACCAAGTAAAAACAGTGGTTCAGTACATCTGCTGAATGTGAATATAATTTGGTATCTAAATGTCAAGATTTCTTCACTTGGCATGTTCCTTAGTCACTCTGGGGGGGTAATAATAATCATGTGCTGTCTGCCTTCATTTGGCAGGCAACGCATTTCATCACACTGAAACTTCTGCCTACCTTCACATTTAGAAATAACATGCGGCCAGAGCACCAGATGGGCTAATTGGATAAGGGCATAAAGTCAGGGTTAGACAGAGAAAGAGACAGAGAGAAAGAGAGAAACTGTGCGTGTGCGTATGTGTGTGTGTGTGTGTGTGTGTGTGTGTGTGTGTGTGTGTGTGTGTACCTCAGCAGTTTGCAGATGCTGCTCCGGTAGCTGAGTCTCTGACTGGCAGCTGCCACACTGGGAGGAATGGGTGGACGCGAGGGGAAGTACAGCAGTACTGCCATGAACAGCACAGCAATCATTGCAAACTCTGCACAGGCATAACACACAAACACACACACACACACACACACACACACACACACACACACACACACACACACACGCACACATTTAGCAAATCAAGTGGTCATTATATAAGTCATCACGCAACAGGCAGAGGTGAATAATAAGCCCGCCGCTTGTGGGCGAGTTCAAAGAGGCCTCAGAGGTTTATCTGAGTCACTTGATGACTACATACGGCACTATTTTCATTATCAAAGAACCAAACTTCCTTTCTTCTGAGAGTCATCGAAAGCCACACACAAAGCATTAGTACATTAGTGCTAATTAGCTAGCCATCATTAATCATGACTTATCTCCCCACTCAGAGGCCAATTAATTGATCAGAGGTGTCACAGTGGGTACAAATGTCACAGAGGGGGTGTATTTTCTCTCTCTCTCTCTCTCTCTCTCTAGAGAGAGGTCATCATTGATTTTTACGCCCAGATTAAATAAGACTAAGAGTGAACTCTTAGAAAAACTGTAAAAAGACAAGAAAAGTACAAAAAATATTAGTCCCTGTGGAGAAAAAGAAATATGGCCAGAATACAGTACCTCAGATACAGCCAAAGATAGCTTTTAGTGCAGATCTGGTGCATTGCAGAAATCATACCATTCTTCAGGGCAATTCTTAAAACCAGCCTACCCCCTTCCTGACAGTTTCCTTGCCTATGTCATCTTGCCTTTTTGCCTTACTGCATCCCCCTCCGCCATCCCGCTCACTACCCCCCTCCCCAACTCCAGCCGCATAATTCCCCTAGAAGAGCTTCAGATTTTTATTTTTATTTTTTTCCCCATCTTTCTTTCAGCGTTGGAGCGAGCGTTTCCAAAAAACACCAGTGGACCTCGGGTGCCATAAATCGCTTCTTTTCTGTCACATCTCACAGATTTATCGAGCCACAGCTTTTCGCTGCGTTGGGGCTTTGGCAAGAGCCTCACGGAGGGCAAAGAAGAGGTATGAGAGAAGGGGTGGGGGGGACCACCATCTTTCCGAATTGGTGAAATGTTTTTTTTCCCTCCTTTCTTCCTCCTCCCCCTCCTCCTCCTCCTCAGAGAAAACAAGCTCTGGACTTCACCCTATCTGACTTCCTTGGTGTAGCACAGCCAATCATTTCCCCTTTGACCTCTGCTGCTCTTCTGCCATTGTGTCTTGGTTTTTGTCATGCTGGAATTAATTTCTGAAAACCTCTTTTCGAGTTGCACAGTGTCAGTGATTTGTCTGTCTATTACTGAACAGATTGTTTTTCTTTGATTTCATTCTTCAAATGATTTAATTTTCTGAGTCAGTTAACCAGAACTGGATTATTGCTTTAAGAATAGACGACAATGAATGTTGTTTGGACAATTGATTTCTGTACTTGGGAGGGGTGGGGGCATGGGGGAAAATAAAGACTTGCTCTTAATGAGAGTTTTGCCATTACATGGAGGTACTGCCAAACTCATGGAGGCAGTTGAGGAACACTGGATAGGCACCCACTGATAGGAGTCTGGAAACTCATCAGTAGCCTGAGCAAGGAACAGTTTACTAGTTTAACCCAACTCCATTACTGTTGTATCACGACAGACTCTTTAGACTAAATAAAGACGGGCTCTATTTACACTCTTAAGCGTAAATATTAGCATTAGAGAATACTCTTAATGTTGGATGCTTGTAGAAGTAGGTGTGGATGGTGTGGGCTACTCCATTAGATTTTAGCTAATGTTGAATGCTGAGCCATAACATACAGCAGGTGAACTGCATACCTGCATAGAGGACCAGTTGTATCCTGTCCCTGATGAAGTTAGTGTCTGCTGAGACTGTGCTGCTGTGCACCAGGCCCACAGCATTCATGGTGCCATTGGGTGCCGGCACGAGGAGCGGGCCAACCAGGAAGGCACAGGCCGAGCCCAGGTAGCAAACCAGAGAGGCCACGGCGGTGGCGGTGGCCCGCTGATCAGGAGCGAACCACGTGGTGGAGAGCAGGGGGCCGGCGCTCATGATGGTTGGGCCGGCTAATCCATTCAGCAGTTGCCCCCCGTGAATCAACCTGGAGGTTTAGAGGAGGAGACACTTATATTTCAGGCACATTTCAAAACTGTATGTTGAATCCATTACCATGACAACTGAGAGAAACTACAGCAAGTTTGTGAAGGGTGTACTGTGCCCTTGAGACAGCCTAATTCTATCTTTTTGTACTGGATAAAACTGAACAGAAGAGCACATGAGTCAAAATACAGTGGACAACCACACTCAAGCATTTGCTTGAGATTAAATTTATGCATGTCCATGGTTGAATGTGCCCTAGGCCATAGTCTGTAAGTATATATGAATCAACGATTTCTATCAAAACAGAAGATTTGTTCCTGTTTAGATATACTAGCTATGAGACATTTGAATGTATTTGGGGCTTCAGTTTGTTGCACAGGATAAAAAAGATAGGAGAGAATTGTGTATGTATGTATTTGTGTGTGTGTGCGTGTGTGTGAACATATGTGTATGTGCGTGTTTGTTTGTGTGTGTGTGTGTGTGTGTGTGTGTGCGCGCGTGTGCATGCATGTGTATGCTTTAGTAACTCTAACATTCCCTTCTGCACTTTCTCAGTCTGCCTGGGGATGGATGTGGAGTGCGGTGCTGATTGATTGTCTGTCGGCTCGCTGGAGGCACTGTGCCCCGACAGCCACTCTCAGGTAATGACTTCTGGACCAGGAGAGAGAAACACAGTCATCTCCCATCAAATCCACACGTAGACACCCACACATACACACATCTATGCTGAACCCATACACACACACAAACACACACACACACACACACACACACACACACACACACACACACACACACACACACACACACACTTACACACAGGGAAAGCTGAGACACAACCCTGGATAGTCCTCTTCCCATCAACACTTTCAACATCCTGTTTTGGCCGATTAGGGGTTGTTTGGCGTTCTTGCAAACTCAATTTACTCAATCTTGAGTGGCAAACAGTGACTTTATATTCAACTTGGAGGGGGAGGAGGTGTGAGTGGATAATTGGTAGGTGGATGAAGGGTTGCTTCAGGAAAGAGGGAAAGAAAGAAAGAGAGAGAAAAAAAGAGAGAGAAACAGACAACAGAAAGTATGGAAGTTTTTAGTGAAAGACCAAAAATAGTGAGCTTAAGAAGTGGTGTGCCCCAGTTTCCATACCTCATCATTATCGTGCGTAATAGGGAGCAAAACACTGCTTGTAACGCTCATACTTCCTGGAACAATAGACCAGATTGCCTGTACCCCCCCCCCCCCACACACACACACACACACACATACACACACAAACACACACACACCTTCCATAAGATGGAAGTGCTCCATACCAGTTCATCCAGGCCCCTCTTTTCTCTGACCACTCCAGGTGACATATTTCCATGTAACCTCCAATGTCCTGTCTGACAATTGCTTCTGCGCTTGGCTTGTCATGAGTGACGGCAGCACTTCAGGTTGACGCTCCGGAGGGCTTTAACATAATGGGAGATGGTCATAGTGTGTGCCGCTCCAAATTGAACAGTGGGCCCCACAAAGCTGAGCCAGATATGGTTTCTGTCTTCTCTACCGGTGTGAGGTCAGAATCTACAGGTTATTTAAATGCTAAAAAGGTGAAAGCAATATAGACAAGGCTTTGGATAAGGGATCCCTTAAGCCCTCTGAGACACAAATGTGATGCGTGCGGAACGAGAGATTGGATCTAGCCTTTGCCAGTCATCAAGCCTCAGACCTCTACCTCTGCAGACTATACTTCGCCTGTCTGATCCGACAGGATCAGATGATTGAGGTCCTGAGGATAATTTACTTCGTTTTAATTACATGAAGGACTCTGCACAATGTCTCGGACTTATGACCCTGTTTCGGTGCCTTCCACTGCCCTCTCTGGTCCACGGGTGACCCATAGCGATTTATCTGTCTGACACACGGAGGACAGGACTAATGTCGAAGGCTGGTCGATGAATGGAGAAAGAGAGACACAGAGAGAGAAAGTGTGTGTGTGTGTGTGTGGGGGGGGGGGGGGTGGTGGTGAGGGGGTTAGGCAAAGGGGGAGAAAGAGAGAGACAGAAGGACAAATACAGAGGAGAATCAGAAAGCGAGGCAAAGAGAAAGAGCAGGAGAGACAGAGTGAGAGGGTGAGAGCAGGTGAGAGGGAGGGGGTAAGGAGAGAGAGAAACAGAGAGAGGCGGAGGGGGGGGGAGAGTCAGGCAATTCTACCTGAGATGATTGCAGTAATAAGTATTGATGATGACTGTCAGATAGAGTCGGAGAGCTGAATGGCACAGAGTTGATAATGTGAGCGACACAGATAGGCATAAAAGGGAAAGAGGAGAAACACATGGCCAGAACGAGAGACAGAGAATAAGAGTGAGAGAAATGCAAAAGGACACAAAGACAATGGAGATGACACAAACAAGACGAAGACAAAATACAAAAGAGGAAGAATGATGGAAAGAAAGTGGGAAGAACAAAAAAGACTGAAAGAATGAAAGACAGAAAAACAAAGGGAGGGACTGACAGAGGCTAGAAGAGAAAGATGGTAAGAGAAGGAGAGAAAGAGCCTTAGATGACTGCTTTCCATCAGATAATGACTGATGTGTTTCAACATGTGTAGCTGCTGAGTTCTTGGATCATTCGTTTCCAGGTAGATTGCATCTAGCCTCAGATCCTCCTGCTGACACAACTTCTCAAGGACTGTACAACGTCTCCCTTCTCCATTCTGGACTGAACCTGAACTGAACTGATCTCTCCCTTCTCCCTGTTGAAGCCCAGGGTGCCATGGCAATCTGGTTGGCATGGCTGCACATCCAAGAGCCCGATCGGAGGCCAACTCACCTAGCGACGCACGCTAATCAACAAGGCCCTGGCACCATATTTGCATACATCAGTGGCTGGCCCCACAACAGCCCCGCAATTCAGGTCTGATTCAAGAGGCCAATCACTGCCGTTTCTAATCAGATGGCATTGTGAGGGGCAACATCTCAACGCTTCTCTGTTTGCCCTCCATGTGGAGCCTCTCTCTCTCTTAGGTGATCTACTCTGACATGTGTCGGATGGAAACCATAAAACTCTGGGGACCACTCCAATAAACGAACCATGTTTGCTGCCCTCGATTCATTCCTTTTGATCAACTATAATCACACAAAAAAGCTCACTCTCCAGAGAGAAGAGATAAAAAGAGAGAGAGCACAAAACAACAGAAGCCCATCAAACGGTCTGCATTTATTTTTTATATAAATGGGGGAGAGAGAATGTTGCACCGTGTGCTGTCAAGGGAATCCTGTGCGTTTCTAAATCGGGCAAAACCGCAGCAGAAACTGTGGCAGCAGCCATTCTTCTCTTCCTGAGCGCATGCCGGCAGTTTTTTTTTATATCAAACGCAGCCGTTTGATCGTTGTGGTGATGCCCTTGAACTCTTTTTGCTTTTGACTTAATAAACCCCTTGTCTCCAGCATACCTCAGTCCTTCCTATCCAAATCCCCCACTGAGCTGCCTGCCACGTGCGCCGCTGACTCTGTTGATGTCTTGACGTGTTCAGACACAAGCACGCGGCAAGTCAAAGACAATACCCCAAAACCATAGCCACAGCCGCTTGCTCTCAAATCATGGGCACACTCACAATGAGGGCACTGCCATCTGCTGGACAAAATGGGATGTGTGTGTGTGTGTGTGTGTGTGTGTGTGTGTGTGTGTGTGTGTGTGTGTGCGCGTGTTCGCGCGCGTGTACTGTACGTGTGACACTGTGTAGTCTCAATATACTTGGATTTTATGAAACAGTTGTGTTGATGTACCTGTAATCATTTATACTTTTACTACACACTTCATAATGTGTGTACAAAAACATGTTTTGAGTGTGTAGGAGAATCAATTTGTAGGGGTGGCATTTACTAGCTGGGTTGTGTTACATAAAGACCACTCTGTGTGTCTGTGTGTGTGTGTGTGTGTGTGACTGCAGCCCTATGTTTAAGTGCTCTGAGCCCCTGCTGGCAGGGTTAAAAGTCTCAGACTGCAGTTGGGAGTTCATAAATCCACACTCTTTATGGATTAAAACGCAAGCATTCTGATGACTCAGGCACTGTAAAACACTAAAAAGTCGCTGGCTGGTAAAATATGTGCCCCATACATGGCAATCCTAAATATACTGGTTTCATTTCAGAGTTTTCTGGCCTGATTATAAACCATTTATGTGACTATCCTGCAATGCTGAGAGTACTGGGATAGGTGCTATGTATACTAGAAGAAATGTGGTGGCATGTTATCCAAAATGGGCCCGCACAAAATTGATATCTGTTTTTACCTCTGCAATTTGTGCACATTCCAAAATGTATATAAACCACTGAACATATCAGCTTAGTTCATTCATCTCAGCTCATACTTCTGATCTATACACTGTCGTGTCTCTAGCCCAAGTAAACGAACTGGACTTCCTTCAGCTGATACCAACAGAAACACTGTGTGTGATGCCCTAGACCCTAAACCTCTAAATACTTAGAACAGGGGTGTCAAACTCATTTCTATCACAGGCCACATGAGCATTATGCTTTTTCTCAGAGGGCCTGGCATACCTCATCTATATGTGTGACCACAAACTGCCAGGTGTGTTTCTGACCATCACCAGCAAAGTCCTAATGTGTCTGTGTTTTGACTGCCTCATCACTTAATTTTGTCTTCTTCTGTCCTAGGCACAGTACATCTCAGTCGGTTGAGTTAATAATAATAGTGCTGTGCATGCAGAGCTGCCAGTATGGTGTTATTCTATTTTGTGCATCGTTAAAACTATTTTCAAGCAGGCCACACTGCTGCAAGTCTTTTCAAGCTTGTCTTAATCGTGCTGCATGAAATGGTGCGAGTGGCTGGATCTGGCCCCCCCCCTGCAGTATGTCTGACACCCCCGACTTAGACTAATAGGCATGAATGTTTCATGATTGGCTGTTTCATGCCAGTTGAGTTTTTGAGAGTACAGGGTTTAGGGTTGGGGGGCGGTCAAAGTATGAACTTTTTATTGGATCATACAGTATTGTGACTTTCACATGACACCCACCAGTCCCTCTCCTGTCACAGTCTATAATTCAGTTATTAAGTCAATGATGACCTCTGCCTACGCAGTCAAGTTTTAGTGCGTCAAATTCTGGTTTTCACACAGCCTGTGTCAAACCCTCAACTGTAACAGTCTTGGCTGACAGAATGTTATTGTTTCAGTATATCTCAAATATAAATATCAATATGATGACCTCTACTCCATGTTGAAGGTAACTAACAAAAAAAAGGCCTGACTGGTACATTAAAGGTTTGGACGATTTGAATGCCCATTCAGTTTGTAATATCAGGTCTCGCCTGAAACACTTTATTCTGACTCAATGCTTTTTTTCTTAAATAGAATTATCATTGCATTATCCGAGGGGCTTTGGGTTTCAATCACAAAGAACGTAGAGGGCACGCCAAAGAGTTTTCTGCCTGGCTATTAAGTCAAGTGAAAAAAATCCCCTTTTCACCTCATTTAAGGGAATGTGATTTTTTTCTCAATTGTTATCTCCTAATACAGTTTTATATCATCAGAATAGTGTTCCTTGTGACAAGAAAAGTAAAATACATGGCAGATTAGCAATGGATGGCTTAATGAAATTAACTTAAAAAAAAAAAAAAAACTCATAGAGCTAACCTTGCCCTGACCTTTTAGTGAAACGGCAAGAAATATTTTCTATGAATTGAGGGGTTTGATGCTTTTGACAGAAAAAATGGTGTTCTTTCAAGAGATGGTTACCTTAGTTTTGTGTTTTTCACCTTTTTTCTTTCACATGGGAGAAAACGACAAGAATAACAGATGACAACTTGTGAACACAAACCATTCCATAATAAAAATAGAGAGAAAATCAGCGCAGAAATAGGAAAGGGGCAGCAATGTGTTCTAAACCGTTTAAATAACACTTTAATTTCGCAAGGCAAACATTGTCCATCAGCCCCTTTGAGTCTGTCTGCCATTGTGATTGTGCTGGTATGAATGTGCCCAGCTACCAAAGTGGAACTGATCAATACAGAACAATGACAGTGGGGCTCAGAAGAGAGGCTGTGTTCTTAAATGTTTACCTTTCATTACACACCCAATTCTGTTGGCAGGCCTGTTACTTTCCTGATTCAGGGCTCTGAACACCACAACACAAACAGAACCCCTGGAGTCCTGAAGCTGGCTGTATTTTCTGATTGGCACAATGGAGTTATTGTATTCGTTCAGACAATGCATCAGCTGATAAAGACTATTTAAGGTTTTTACAGAAGCTGAAAGATTGAGAAAAGAAAACGTACACGTTTGTCCTTTCCAATTTTCCCCCCTTTTGTAGAACAACTTCAGTGAGGCTTGTTCCTGGTGTGGATGAGTGAGGAGTGAATGGTGCTGGTATGTGGTGGTGGAGGTGTGTGTGTGTGTGTGTGTGTGTGTGTGTGTGTGTGTGTTTAGAGGCCTACCATCGCCTGAACTGCAGGTCTACCGTAGGGACAGAACGCATGGCGGAACCCAACACCATGATGAAGGCCGAGAGCAGCAGAGAGGCCCGGAGACCTGTAACACAATAACACCCGGGGGTTAGCCATGGGGTTAGCACAACGCCATCTTTGCTCACATGCACATGTGACAGCACTGCAGGAAAGGGAAGGGAGAAGCTACATTTCATAACATACTTGTAACAAAACTGACACCATTACAGGACGATTATAAGACCATTTGTTTCCAACTTCTTAAGACCAATCACTGACATTCATCTTAAACTTTTCAAGATCTATACTAGAAACAAGGGAAGAACTGAGGGAAGTTCCATGACCGGCATGTACTGTAATGGAAGAAAGAGCAGAAGTTGTCTGCCCTTTTTTTAGACTGTTACTTTGCCACTGAAAACAGTACAGCATGGCTTGGGGCATATGAAAACATGCAGCTTATAAAACATTCAGGAGACAGAAACACAAAGAACAAAGAAACAGCCATATTTCTATTTCTGATTCTCTAATATTGTCAATTTATCAAGAGTATTTCATGATGAAGTTTTGTTGATGTCTCACAATGGGATTCATCATTAAACATATTCATCGCTTTGATATTTTGTCACTTTTTATCTCTGAGCCATCAGCACAGCCAGGACAGTGTCGGAGTCTAAGTGGGTAGAGGAGGCTTCATCAACCTAAACAAGGACTGAAGTTGTGAAAATTCTTGAGTGTGAGGAGGCAGCAGTGAGAATAAATAAACTCTTGAGAGAAGAAAAGAGAACTATCAGAAGTCTGGCTTAAGTTTGACACTTCACTGAACCCTCAGATTTGATGCTAACTACACGTAGTCACTACTGAGCTCTATCTGAAATGACAATAGAGTCTTGTAATGATTGATGTTAACTTTGAGCAGCTCTTTATGAGTGTTCATCTTGAATAAAGTGAATTTAAAATTGAGGCATTCTGAGACATGACTACATAATCATGCTTCAGAGTTACTAAAGGGCATAATCGATAATTCCATTGAAATAATTCTTTGCAAGATAAGTCTCTTAACAGTCTAATCATCTGAGCTGTACTCTTTAGGCAGTCTAGCCTGTCTGAATCAAATCTGGGTGAAAACACAAGGCTGTCACACCATGTCCTTCTGGAAGAAAATGTTTACTGCTTCCAGGGTGGTGCGTCACAAGCACATGGTGCAAGAGACTTCCCCATGTCACCCTCCCAGGGTTTGCATTCTCCTGGACTAGAGAAAGTATGTGTTGCTATGGGTGTCACTACCAAAATGAGTCAGACTGTCCTCTAGGGCTAAAGAATGGGGACATGTTCTTTCACATAGGAGGAACTGTCTGTCTCCGATTCATGACTCATGTGTAAGATTTCTTTGTTCATAGTAATGAAACTATCTGGCTTCCTTAAGTTATTACAACCTTAAGAAAAACTTGTAATGCGCAGATAGCACATTAGATGTAACCATAAGTGAGTCTAGCCCATGTGTTTCAGGCTTAAGGGATGAATGGCATATAAAAATCAAAGGCCTCTTACAACTTGCCCCCAAATATTTGACATGGGCCTATTCTTGTCTCATTCAATTCAATTAAATTCTATTTTATTTATATAGCGCCTTTTACAATAGTATTGTCTCATGGTGCTTTACAGAAGGAACACCCAAGAGCAACAGGGGCAAGGAAAAACTCTCTTATGTTTAGTTAGTCTAGGAAGAAGCCTTGGGCAGATCCATGACTCAAGGGGCTAACCCAACTGCCAGGGGTCATGCAGGAAAAGTACTATCAGCAGTATCATGATACAAGTTGTCCATGGTTTTAGCTAGGAATCATAATATTTCCAGAATATTATCCCATAACGTTATATGGTAGTCAGTCCATAGGTGGTTATCAAGAGTTATGGCTGGGCTAGTAGCCAGACAAGGAGTGAGATGGGTCATGGGGATAAGAATAAGGTTCCGTTTCATGTCCAGTGTTGATCCTAGCATTTCAAATGTTAGCATAGAAAACACATCTTTATGTTGGGTGGTAGTGGTGGTGTAAACAGCCAGGGATGCTCCACATTTTAAGCAGAAGTGGATTAGGAGATAACAGTGTTAGCAGAGTGTCACCACTGGCTGAGAGTGGACCCCTGCATGAGACCGAGGAGTAGACAACTGCCTGTGTCAGCATGTATGCTCAACTTGAGGATTTTACACACATTGGTCTATTCTACCAAGGCCGGATCACACAAGATTTTAGCCCTTGGGCCTCAAATTGACCATAAGCCATTTGCCAGTGTATGAAATCCCAGCATACGGCCATCCCAAGCCAGAGAAGATATGTCTAAGACCCTTTACACACTAAAATACAGGAAATCAGGAGTGGTGGATAACAGAAGCAAGTGTACAGTAAAAATGTTTCTTCCCTCTCTTTCACATGACCATGGTGATTACATTCCACCATATTTTCTTTCAGTACCTACTTTTCATCTCCATACAAGCTGTTATATTATATATATATATATATTATTATATATATTCAGTTAATCTATTTTGGCGGGTGGCATGGCTGACATGACACTGACATTGAGAAAACAGTGTTGCTCACTGTTAGTAAGAGAATAGTAACATTTAAAGGCAAATGAAGAAAACATCAATGCTACTGAGAAACTAAAGAAACATCTTTTACTGACCCAGATCACAACTGCTCACTAAAGGCCCTGTCAGAATATTTCAGTGTACCAACTGAAGTATGCTGGGGATACTGAAAACTGATTCATGTTAAATCTATTAGCCTAGGTCAACTGTAGGTAATATTATCCAATCTAGTTATATCTGTGATATAACTAGACTGGTGTGAATAGGCTGCAACGCTCTGTTAATAACAGCAGTTGCAGTGAGCGATCTGCAAAAAAAGAAAAGAAAGGGTAACTCTAAATTCTGTTTCTGATTCAAACAGAGAACAGTAACCTACTGTCTACAGTTGTGTATTGTCTATGTCTACTGTTTGGTATTGGTAAATGACTGACGACTGGGTACCTATACCCAGATCAGTCGAAGTGCGAGAGGTAACCTACCTAAACATTTAAAATTATGCAAGGAGGTACATTTAAACAAAAACTGTACACAGTGATAGACAATACATTGCAAATATCCACCTACAACTGCCTTGTGTTCCCATCTTCTCTATTCCCTAGGGTGTGCAAAATACAAAATGGAAGATTTGTAGACACGGTCTACAAAGAACAAAGATAAATACAATCTACAGTGTTTATGATAATAGGGCCTACACAGGTGTGTAATGCAGGCTGATATTTGTGTTTTTCTACTGAAAACTGAATTAAATCATAGGCTTAAGACATGCTCATGAAAATTTTAAATTAACAATTATGTCAATGTCTGGCTGAACAATGCTTATTATGGGTTACCGTGTGGATCAAATCTAACTGAAGATGCCACCTGATACATGTCAGCTGACAGTCAAGTGATGGGAGCAAACTGTTGCTTGGCAAACTGCACTGTCAAAACATAACCCCTCCCTAACTGGAAATGGAATGCCTTTGACTTGTCCAGTCTGGCCCTGGACTTCAGCAGTCAACCTGACTGCCAATCTCACAGATTAGGCTACTGTGACAATAAGTAGTGCAACATGTAGTTTAAGATAGCCTGTCTCTGCGTAAACTTCAACCATATGTGATTTCATCTTCCGAGGCACTGGTATGGTACAAAATGACATAGTCCCAGAAAATTATGAACATGATCCTCCTGCTTAATACTTTAAAATGATTATGGTTATGGTTATGGATAATGGTTATTCCATTTGCTCCACATGCTATTCTGAAGAATTACTTTCACACATTATTTAGAAAGTTCTTCAGACTTGGCTATACCATGATACATACCCTACAGATTTTCCTAATTACTATTAAACAATTCATCTAACTCATTATACCGTCAGGGTTTAAGTTTGTAATTCATATTTCATACTATGAATGTAATGAGTGTAGAGAATAAGGCAGACTAACACTGCCTCACACGGCCCATAGCAAACTTTGTTAATTAAAGCATTTCTAAGGAAGAATACATTCTGTTTAGTCCAATGTACTAACAAAAGAGTGGGCCTGTGGTATGTCTATGTCCAAGTGTCTACTGTTTGAAAAAGATTAGCACATACCAATCTCTGCCTATTGGAAATGTTGTATAGCTAACGTTACACTGTATTCTTTGCAGTAGGCTTGCTGGTCTTTATTCTTATCTATACCTTGACCTATTTACGTTACTCACAAGTAATTTGAAGAGAAAACCTGTTGATTATTTATCAACATCATAACCGAGAAGAGAAGTTACAGTCTTGCAATCTAAGCAGTCTTCAAGTTGACCATGCACCACATAAAACTGCTATTGCAATAACCCTTGGTTTATGAGAAAATACATTTGTTATTTGTTAGCTGTTCATATCGAGGTCAACAAACAACTCACCTTTTTTATCCATAAGCCACATAAACAACAGCCATGGGAAGAAGCCCACTGGGCCCCACATGACTAGAACGGCGATATCCGTGGGCGAGAAACCGAATGCCTGTTTTGCGGAGATCTGTATTGGACCCCAAGTGTTCCATACCATCCCTTGCATAAACCCCAACAGCGAAAACAAAGTCAGAACCAGCCATCTTCGTCCATAGACTCTGCTGTAGACTGGCTGTATGCTAGTCTCAGTTTGACTTGGAACGAGCAAAGGTTCCCTTTCCCCCTCTGTGCTCTCGCTGGCACCCATTGAATTATCTTGGATATCACCTCAATGCCGCTGGTAAAGTTGGTACAGATTTCCGATGTTAGGTGAAAAAATGTTCCTGAAATCCTATCGGTTGATCAGCGAAAACAAAAACAACCGCTACCGTAACCTACAATTGAAACTTAACCGCGCATGTCTGGCCAAAGACGGAAATGACCACACATACGTGAAACTGGGACACAGTATTCACCATTTTGGATTTACTACTGGTCCAACAGAGACAGAGGTTAGAAACAACGCAGAGCCAAAATGGCATCTAATTCCAAGCTTCCCATTTCCTCTTAAGAAAAAAAGTGAGATTCACGTGAGTTTTGTTTACTAGGCGGTAGAACTTCGTGTTCACTTTTTGTTCCCTTAAATCCCGTAATCGAGCCAACCCACTTCCACGCACGTGCTGAAAAATGTGAACAGGGGTCATCAGGTTTCCCCCTCAGCTTTTATTTCCTTGCACGAAGTCTTTCCGTGGAGAGGTTCTGCAATTTTACCACGTTATAGCTTGTTTCTTTCAGATACATGCTACAGTTCAGATACACTTCAGCTTGACTTTTTGAAGAAGCAGAAAACTACCAGAACTACCAGTGATCATTAGTTTAGTAGTGGCTCTCGAATGGCTCAAGTGAAATGAATGAATAGTGACAGTAAGTGATGATATGATACTACAGAATCTGAATTACACTTCCAAGTAGTGTTTCACAAATGGTCTCATCAGATTATGTCTTCGTACAGGTTTGTCTGTGACATGGCTAGGAAACCCTTTACCCCCGAGGAAGTGCGTTATATAGTAGAGCACCTTAAGGATCCCGCTGTGTTCAATGATATGACCACTGGCTGGCCAGCACTGCACTGGACAGCACAGCACCTTTCTCAGTGTATGGAGGGGAAGGTTGTTCGGTTTCGTATTGGAAAGAGGGAGACCAACAAAAGTAAGCGTTTTCCTGGCACTGTGAAGCCATATAAAGTCTAGTTAAACAAAGCTTTGTTGTGTGCACACAGACCATGGACCTATAGGCCTATGATGATGGTGGTTGGTTCATAGAACGGAGACAAAGATTTCTAACCTTTAGCAGTAATTCATTGTACCACTAAAGTGTCTTTGGTCCAATATGATTAAAGCCTGTCATATATACAGTGCTGTTCCAAACAAGTTTTTAGTGAAAAATGGCAATCCATCTCCCGTGACGTGTAGACTTGTGCAAGGTGGAGAGACCCTTTAGTAGGAGTGTGTGTCACAGATTGCCATCATCAGTCAGACTCTCTCTCTGAAGGTGGGTGGTAAAAGCTGTGTAATAACTCCTCTGAAGCTCATCCCAAGAGCTCTGCTCGGATCTTTTTAGATGATTCACTTTGTGTCCTTGTGGAGCCTATTTGACTGACAAGTCACAGTTAATGAAGCTGAATATGTTCACTCTGTAGCCAACTGAGTGGAGCCACAAAGTTTTGAGTAGTTTGGAGTCCTCATTGTTTCTGTTATACAATATCTTTTGAAAGACAGGCTAAACAGAAGGGTCAGGTTCTGAAGGCTAGTTTGATTTAACTCACTTGTACATTTATGTGTCAGTCAGTGCTCTGATATGGAGAGAGCTAGGTTTGAAATGCACTCAAGATAGTTTAGTTGTTGCTGGTGCATGAAAATGAGAAAGTACTACAAACTATTAGATACTACCTAGTCTCATCAAAGCTATCATGTTAACCTAATGAACAAATTGTCTTGGGTCTGAATGACTGGCTGGTAATCTGAATCAGTGAGGGATTCAAGGGAGGGAAGTTCTTTTTTGCTACTGGATTGAGAAATCTATGAGTTATCTCTGATTATCCTGCTACATTTATTTTTCTATAGTGGAAATGTGTGAGTTAATGAATGTGCAAACTTGACTTTGTGGAGAAACACCTTCTCGTTTTTACCTTGGTATGAACAGAATGACAATAAATCTCCTTTTGATTTGATTTAATTTGTATTAAACTGTCCCAGATTCTGTGCTCTCATCTCCACATTGTAATATTTTTTTCTGTTTTCCTTCTGATTTGTGTAGTACCCCTATTTGAAACACAGTGTGCCTATGTGGAGGCAACCCTTGGAGAGTTCCTTACTTGGACTAACAGAGAGACTGGCCCTTCTATTGGACCATTCAGTGACTATCCCCTCTCTGACTTTTGGGCCTATGCAGACTACAAGTATATTGCCAAGCTTTTTGAGCATAAAGAAGCCATGTTTGAGGTGACTATTTCTAACCATCTCTTTTATCTCAGGTTCCCTCCCTATATAAATGAATGCCAGGTTGTGCAAGTTATGCAAGGAACTCGTATGACTTTTTATGTGACTTGTTTCTCATGTGATGACCTTTGCGCATAGACTATGAACATCTTACATTATAATCAGTTAAACTCTTTTTTTCCCTTTGTGCTGTGTTCTGTCTCAGATAGGCCGCTTTATGCATAGCTGGATACACTGTGGCGCATATACATACATAGTACCAGCTCGACTCGATTCCGCTCGGATTTGACACCAGGTCTTTTGCGTTTCCATTACAGTAGATACCACATCGGTGTGAATGAAGTGGGTGGGGTGAGCGGAGTCGAAACTATAGCCTACTTCTTTTACAAATGAAAGTGTAGTCTAATTATTTATGCTCTTTGGCCATCTTAAATTACCACAACTCAAAGTAAACTAGCCTACATCCCAACCTGCAAAAAGCAATTTAAGGGAGTTATGTTAACGGATCAATGCTGTCCCTGTTTTTAACTCTCATCATGTCTGTCTCTTATAGTTCTCCCATTTTGTAGACCTACAAGTTTGCATGTTAAACTTAATAGGCAGCACTCTCCATGTTAATTTCTTATTATTTACGAAATTAAAAATAGTGAAGTAGCCTTCCAGATTTAAGTGTGTGTATGTGTCCTACCATTTCTTTGTTCATGGTTGCCAGTTGGTTGTCATTAACCACTGAGCCTACAATAGCCTAATGGCCCATGGCTTGGAATAATCGATCGACTTCCGAAGTTGACTGGACCAGACAGGCAAAGTTGATTCTCTTGCATGTAAACTGACTGTTGCTGCTTGTGCTGGTCCTCTCAGACCAATCAGTGGCCGTCAGTCGGTTCACTTCCCAATTTAGAATCGGCTCAGCACAGGTAGAACCTGGCCATAGCAGGTGCAAAGAATTGTAGTGGATGCCAGCTGCAGCTCCCAATGGAAACGCAAAAAAGTGAGTGAATTGAATAAAGTAGTGCTAGAAGGGTGCAGTGGAAATGCCCCAAATAGTGACTTTGCATTTACATGCAGATCCATGACTTCAGACATTCATCCAGTGTTCTTGGTCATATAGCTAGGATGTGTCTCTTGGTATTCCCTCTGAATAAAATCTTCACTGGTCCTTTTTTCCTTTCCTTTGAAATATTTCATTTAAAGCATAAAATGGGCCAAGACCAGGGAGAAGTTTGTGATTCTTGATGGGTGATTGAATTCCTCTTGAATTATTTTCATTAAGCACATATGGCTTTTGTTCATTTCAGAATTCCAGATGCTTGACTCTTATCTTAACTTTCACTGTGAACTTTTCCTAGACTTAATGAAACAGTATATTGCATAGCCCCAGAGTTGATTATTAAATAATGATATTGCAGCTGTGAGATTTTACAGGCAATGCATTTTTTGAGGTACAAGTTAAGTGCTTCAAAAAGACTTTTTACTTAAGGGAGTTTGCCCTGAGAGCTCTGCCAAATGATTTTGCCATTATTTTGCACAATGACAGCACATTTGTGTACCTGCCCATCTTTTTGTTTCATTTTGTTTGATTCCTATTGAATGTTCAGTCAAACCCTGGGGCTTTTCAGAGATTTAAAAAGATGAATAGGGCCATTTAAAGTTGTAGAGAGCCAAGGAGTGAGCAGTCTGTCATTCACAGCTGTCTGGAAATGGTAATGGTCTCATTACACAGGTTATGGGGCAGCATCTTATACCTTTTTTTCTTCTAGGCTTCTCATTTGTAATTGTGACTGCAGGGTGATTGGCAGCACAAATGGCTTTGACACAGAGTAGTGAAAGTGGTCATTCCTGGTGTATTTTGAGCCTTTTGAGTTGTCGAACTCCTGAGGGAGGTGAAGATGGATTTTCAAGACTTCAAGAGATTTTGTTGGCTTGTTTGTTAGCTTTGCTGTTTTATTGTGGCGCTGTATTCTGATTTGGGTGTAAGAGGAAATGTAAAGAATTCAGAAAGCTGTACCTTTTTTGTCAAGTATATTGTTAGAAGTATTGTTGAAGAAGAAACGCATGTTAAAATGACTTTTCACACTGCAGTTCTGTCTTATCTTGGAATCTCTAGTGATATAAACTGATGAAGTATGCAATTTGACTATGCACTAAATATGCAAAAATGTAACAGCTGCTGACTAATCCTTGAAAATGTTG
Organism: Tenualosa thibaudeaui; assembly: GCA_027481765.1. NCBI lineage: Eukaryota > Metazoa > Chordata > Actinopteri > Clupeiformes > Clupeidae > Tenualosa > Tenualosa thibaudeaui. Next base: position 1,355,413 of record JAIFZK010000071.1, read on the forward strand.
CACCCCATAAACTTGGTTATTATTTTGACAGGAGGTGGTGTGGTCTGATTTTGGATACCCAGGTCGTACTGGGGCAGCCAGCACACTCTGGGTTGGCACAGAGGGTGCCAACACCCCTTGCCACCTAGACACCTATGGGTATAATCTGGTGTTCCAAGTGCAGGGCAGGTAAGAAAGATGTTTCTTCTTTTCCCACATTAATCCTGGGTACACCATCTCACTTTAAGGGCAGTACATTATCTAATGGTAACTGCAGGTCTGTAATGAACCTCTTATCGTTATTGTTTAATAGAAGGCCTTGGAAGTGGTGTGTGTGACTCCTTATTTTTAATTTAATTTAAATATCTAGGTAAATAATGATTCACAGCAATCACTTTTCTAAAAATTATGATCATCATTATCATTTGTCATGCTGCTTAACTATAATTCATCTACCACCTCCTACTTTGGTAGTTCACACAATAATTAATATTTATAAGTCAGAGTTAATGAGGAAGTGGAAAGTTTATTTCAGGTGACTTGTCCCATCAGAAATGTTCAACATTTCGAAGCTTTGTGTGTTACGTTGTTGATACAACAGCAGCTCTGTATATGTTGTATTTTAAATGCTTTGTCAACATGCATTAATCAAGTGCAGGCATAGAGATGGGAAAGGACATGAGAATGCCTTGTGATGGGGTTAACAAGCCATCTGCTAACAGAAATAGGATTTGGCAAAATGAACCCAGGACTGGCATTCAAAAGATGGGGAAAAAACTCTGTTTTCTCATGTCTCTTTGTGCTTTTTTGTGGAAAGGGAGCGAGATGACTAGTGCTGATCCATTTTTAAGCCTTTGTGGTGAAAGTAATTTCTCGCTAGCCTTGTACGGCTGAGCAGGACAAGGAGAGATAGCAGGAATGGGTCCATTGAGCAGAGCGACTGAGTCTCCATTGTCGGGCAAAGAGAGCATGACAAAAGCAAGGCACCTGAAGCCCAATTTTATCATCAGGCCAGCCCCTCTCATTAGAATGTGCCTCGCTGCTTGTTTCTATAATGGATTGCTGAAACTTTTCGGGTCACACTGACCCGCGCACAATATGGGCCGGACGTGGAGAATTGAATCTGGTCTGGAATTTTGACGTGGCAACCTGATGGGTGTTGAATGGACAGGGACACTCCTTTGTAGATGGTTTCTATCTCAATAGCACTGAAGAGTTTGTGTTTGTTATAGGTTGTCTGCAGGACACCTTTTCAAACCATGCTTTACAAGTTAAGATCAGTTTCTCTCCAGAGTATCTCTGGAGTAACAATTCGAGTTCAGTAAGGGGCAGTCCAGATGTGTCTTACCCAGTGGAATTACAACCTTTGATACAAGTTAACAAGTTCAGATGATAGATTTTTTTTGCCTGTTGTCAATTATGCACACAGCCAGTGTTTGTAGATCATACAATTAATTCACATGATGTCACTAATTTCTGTTAACTTGAATAAATGACAGTGTTCTGTGACTTCCGTGCCTCTCTGCCCAGGAAACGTTGGCACCTCTTTCCCCCTGAAGACACCAGCTGCATGTATCCTACCCGCATTCCGTATGAGGAGTCCAGCATATTTAGCCAGATCAATGTGGCCCAGCCAGACCTGGACAGGTTCCCTGCTTTCAGAAGGGCCAGAGCCTACATGGTCACACTACAGCCTGGACAGGTGAGACCATTAGACCATTAGTTCGAATGTGTTTCTCTTGAAAGTTTCTGTGTGAATGGTCTTGACATAGTTTTCATGCTGTAGGGAAATTATCCTATGGTTTCTTTTTGAGTGACAAAGGCCAATTTCAGCAGTCGCAACATTTTGAAATGTTTTGATACAGTTCCCATTCATCCCCATGGGTGACAAAAAGTTTTGCAACATTCTGTCATCTTGAACTCGAAGCAGGAGTGTAAACGTTTGTTCCTGAGTGTAATTAAGCCAGTGTAGTTTTGACATAGACTGAAATGTACATGAGAACAAACCACCAATATTGCTTATGCCTGCTGGGCACCTCATACACCCAGTCTAAATAAAGAGCTATTTTTAAGCCACTGACGAGACTCAAAATATCATCACATGTCTGTGCTGGAAACTCCAGACTATCCCTGTAAAAGAGATACATGTTCACAGATCGCAGTTTGTATTTCTATGTTTGTTTCCCAAAGACCTGATGGGGAGCATTAAACTGTTGAACCGCATTCCTGTTCACTACAGGGCTTTTGGCATGAATGACAGTATAATGTCCTCCATAAGGTTTTCTTTGCTAAGCATATAGTATAAAATGCAAACTTATACAAAACACAGATGAATCAACATGATTTTCCTAAACAGGCTGAGTTCAAAGAAAGTAAAAGGAATTCCCCCCCGACTACTGATTTAAATGAAACTGTGGTGCTTTGGTATTCCAAAACACTGTTAGTATTCAGCACTGCTTGAACAATACATCTGCTTCAATCATGAGCTAGCACTCTCAATAATGTATATCATGCAGTATCTTGAAATAGTTTGACAGAAAGGATACATTATGCATGAGGCTGCAAAGCATGCATTATAGTTAATTGTGTCATCACACTGGCACAGGTAAGTCTGGGGAAAGCCAGGAATCAATCCGGGGCAAAGCTGTTTGGAGTCTGCAGTGCTCCAGCCCTCTACTGTGCTGAGCCACTCGGCTGGACTGAGACTCTGACTGCCGGTGTGTTTAGTGGGCACTCCTCTGTCTGCAGGCCAGACTTAGTAAAAGTAGATGTGTTCCATTCAGATCATTTGTGCGTAGTACTTCTGTGCTATAATCAAAGCCAGTTGGTTTTTTTAGTGTGAAGATTTTTTTGTATTTGACAGAATGTTTTCTGTGACATGGTTCTTTTCTACCTCATTATTTTTATGTTCATTTTCTGCAGTGAAGCTGTACTTTTTATAGTTCTGTATTCAGATAAATACATATGTATGAACTATGCAGTGAAATAGTAATTAATTATTTAAGCTTTAACCCCCTTGAAATCTTTTAGAATTTAGAATTTCCTCTGGCATGTTTCCTCTTTCAGCTTGCTTGTGTTGGTCACAAATCCTGACAATTAAAAGTTAAAACTGTGTAGCTGAAGTAAAAAGTTTGCCTTTCCGTTAATACAAAAAGCATTCTCAAGTCTTAAGGGTGTTATAAGGACAGAGGTTTAAAATTAAAATGAAATAATAGTTTCAATTTTGGTACCTCTCTGTGTCATATCTGCCCAGGTCCTTGGGCAAACACTGAAAAATTCAGGTATATATTTACTATTCACTTTCTCCTCATGTATTATTGCATCCCTGTAATCTTCAAATCAGTTAGGTGAGCACCCTTTGGTCTATGGTTTGTCTTTGCTCTTGAATGGTTTTAGGTAGCATGAACAGTCTTTTGTGTTTGTTGCACAGTTTGTTGCCATTTGTATCCCTCCTGTTTTTTGTTTTGTTTGTTTGTTGTTTGACAGGTGCTAAATCATATCGCTGTACTTTCTCTGCTACAGTTGTAAAAAATCCAGAATATTACAGCAGTAATTATGGGCTCTGATTGCATTCTGCAGGGAACTTCACATAGATTCATTGACAAGATCAGACAGTTTGACTTATGAGATGAATCCCCCAGTGAGAGGTTCTTTGATCAGAACTACAAAAGTACAATATATGATGATGATGATGATGATACACTGGGCAACTTGCAGTATGACACATTGCTGAACAATGTCCCTTTTATAATATATAAAATTCCCAACTAAATGATGTAATGGACATCCAGTGTCAGTAAGTTTTGGCAGTGACAGATAATCAGTAATAACATGAAATATGCTCACATCGTGTCTCTTTGTTAGGATACCCAGCCCCATTGACAAAGCATGGTCCACCCTTAGACATACTGTAGAGCCCAAGGAGCTGGATGTACAATGGCCTTGGTCTGTGATTAATGTCAGGATGGAAGTCCTGTTTTGGAGGATTCCTTTAATCATGTTTGTTTTAATGTCTTTTGCTTCACAGGTTACTTGACTACCTGTCCTGAAGTAAATGTACCAACACAAGAGTCTTAGACCTGTTCTGCCTGAGCGTTTCGGGCAGGGTAAAAGAGACGTTTTTGGCTTTGGTGCCAGTTTGATCCTGACGTGGTCAAAGGCCTGGTTGCCCGTCATCCATTGTCTTTTGTGTCAGGAACTTGGAACCGAGGCAGAGTGCTGTCTCACTGTCAGCCTCCTTTACATTCTTACTACGCAGCAGTGCTCACCTCCCTCGTTTTTTTCTCCTCCTCTCTTCTCTCTTTCTTTCATTCTCCCTTTTGCTCTCTTTGAGGCTGGAGGTGGTAGTGGCAAGGCAATTAGTGGCCGTCGTCCCCAGCCAGAGCTCTCTCTCCGGGAGCCTGTTTCTCTGCATACAGATGAGACTCAGGGCTCTGGGCTCAAAAGGCAGCTTTGACGTATTTCCTCAAAGGACTGCAAACACACACACACACACACACACACACGCATGGAAAGGCCAGTTTGTCAAAGGGGTGTGTTTGCCTTTGATGACACAAGCAGTTGTTGAAACGCCTGTGTGTTGATGTTTACGGATTGTTTGTTTGCCAATTAGCACTAAATGTTCTGGCCTTTGTGGCTTAAAAGCTGAAGACGTCACATTGGTGTACGCATTTTAAACATGTCTTAATAAGTTTATGAAATATCTAGACAGTCTCTCAGAAGTTGTTGACCCTTGAGGGACTTGAAATAAGCTTTATATTAAAATCAATTATTGCAGTTGATAAATAAATGGCCATAATGAAATGTAAATTTATGTTTAAGTTTTTTGGCGAGGTATCGTGCTATCCCCAAGGGTACACTTCTTGAGGCAAACCAACTTCAGTGGCTTAGCCCGCAGGTATTGATAGATGTGCCTGAAGGAATGTAAAGAGCTGTGCAGCTGCTGCCTGTCCCACCATCACCATACAACCTTGGAATGGATGGAGGCTGCCGCACAGCAGGCCGGTCGATACCATCCCCTCTACTTGAGCAGGGTTAGCAGGTGATGGGGTTTGTCAGCCTAGTGAATGGACTCTGTGAGGTGGGCAGTGCTGCACTCTAGTGGTGAAATGCTAGCAGGACTCTTGTTCTGCCACTGGCTCTCTCTGGACAAATGCAATTAGATGCCCTTCATCTTGATATTAAGGATGTGTTTAGTTTTTTAGTTCCATCAGATGATGTGGCATTGGTAGTCAGTGTAGCTGCATTTTCATTCAGCACTCTTAACAGAAAATGTCTTCTCTACTATTATGAGCCGTCGAGCTGTTTGACTCCCTTTATTTGACTGGAAATTTGACCTTTGACTCTGCCATGTTGTCCAGGTGCTGTTTGTTCCCCGTCATTGGTGGCACTACGTGGAGTCAGTGGACCCCGTCACAGTCAGCATCAATTCCTGGATTGAGCTGGTGAGTCACTATCCCTGTGCTTTGTGCATCAGCCTGGATGAGTCTGGCCCTGAATGCAGCTTCAGCAAAGATCTTTGAATACTCGTCCACTTTTACCTTCTCTAGTTCTAGTCTTGATCAAATCATTGTCGTCACCAAACACCAGCAGCATAGACAGCAAAATAGATACAGGCCTCTTTTTTTATATTTGTCACTGTTGTTGACTGACAGTGCAGCATCAAAGCATCCAGATAATTCATGTCACACTGATGTAACAGTGAAGAAAAATGGAAGTGCACTCCAGGTGATGAAACAGTCTTTGGCGAGATCAGGAAACTTTTTTTTTCTCCTCTTCATGGGGAGTGTTAAGGCGAGTGGTGTGTCCTAAAGTCAGCCTAAAGACAGGCATTGATTCTTCTTCTCTTGCACCCGTAGACACGCGGTATGAAAGAGCTTTTGTCGAGAGGAGCTTGGGTATGTGCTGCCATTGCTAATGTTCCTTTCTGTCCAATCTTTTTTTTTCGTCTGGCAGGACGAAGATGATGAAGCACGAGTGGGGGAGGCTCTCACCAAGACACTGGTGTGCGTGCTCAAGACTACCCCCAGCCATGACAACAATGACGACTGGCTCAACCCCACTGAGGTACGGCAGGGGTCCGGGGCTAGATAAAGCTTTTAGAGGTTAGATCTGTGTGTTAGAAGCTGGGAAAAGCTTTTAATGGTTTGGTCCGTGTGACAGGAGAAGCACTCACGTTGGACAGAACCTACCCCAGAATAATGGCGTGCCTTTTACCCAAAGGCACTATTTTGTTTGGTAATGTGTTTTTTATATTCATATGGCCAAGATTTAGAGCAAGAGCGATTTAGAACATCATCGCAAGAGTAGTTGGGTTTTTCGGCGTTGTGTTTGCTATGTTTCATCTTTGAGATTCTTGTGGCAGTTTTGTAGAGATAAACTTCATTTTCTTTGCCTGACATGGTTTATTTGAGTCAGTATATATGAAGGATTTGTCTGGATGCAGTTTGCAAACATGTGAAGATAAAGCTTCTGGGCAGAATTCCAGGTAAACACAAACAGAACAAATAGCAAAGAGTCTGTGTGGCCTCTTCAGTCTCCCTCTCACAAGTGGGACCCATTCCCATCCCACAGAGATAAAGCCACTGATCTCTGATCAGATAAGACTTGCAGAAATGTGCTCAAATTCAGTATGATAAGGGATGTGCAGCTGACTGCCAAAGTGCTTATAATCAACAGAGAGAGGTGGAGATAGAGGGAGTGTGTGGTGTGTGTGTGTGTGGGTGTGGTGAGAGACCAAATGTGTAAATCTGTGTGCATGTGTGATTGTGTGTGTTTGCCATTTAACATCTAAAAGTTTTTCCCTTAAATTCACCCTGCAAGACTTTCAAGCATTGGCACCCTTTTACTTTGGCCAACACCCTTGTGTGTCTGTGTTGCAGGACAGAGTGACGTCTCATGAAGAGAACATGCAATACCTGAGCCTTGCTGTGCAGGCTTGTGTGGAGAAATGGAGCCTGATGGAACACTTGGAACAAGGACAAGATGGCCGCCGCTCCTTAAAGCGTGACTCCAGTGGCGTTGTCAAAGTGCAATCTAACCAGAAAGAAGAAAGGAAACCCCCTTGTTATTCTCCTCCATTTGGACCTCATTTAGTCCCAGTACCCTGTGTGGGACAGAGTTATACAGAGAAGGACGTATGTCCCAAGGACAACAGTTCATCTAGAGACCATAATCCTCAGTGTACCCGAGTCTCAGACGCCCAGTGGAGAACAGCTGGAACAGTAAGTGACAGTCCAGACAGAGACCGCCATAGGAGGCAGGAGGCTGCTGTCATGGCAATAGACCCCCATGAAGAGGTCCTCTCTCGGGTTTCTCTCTCGACCAGTGACCTGCTGGAGTGTCTGGTGCACCCAAATGTCATCGCGCAGGTGAGCCAGCTACTGCTGGACAGGCAGAGAGAACTTACCAGCAGCTCGACTGCTAAACAGTCCCATAGGGTCATTTGATGAAGACAAATTGTGGCAGGGTTGACCGTATGCATTGAGCCATAGTGTTCTCTAGATGATTTCTGTTTTGTGTTCTGCCTGTAGGCTGATTTCTAGCCTTGTAAGACTGTTTTGTACCACCTGTCCATTGTCCTGGGGAACAATATGTGAATGTAATTTTACTTGTGGTTCTACATGTTATGATTTCATAAGGACAAGTAAAAAATCCAGCTGAGCCAGTCATTTCAGTCTGATTTAAAGACGGGATGATTTAGATAGAGAAAGTATTGGTATACATTGGTATAAGAAAGTATACATGGTCTCTGGTACTCTTAATTGGAGCTGTGACGACTCTTGTATTGCTTTTCTAAATAACATCCTTGGTGATTCCACACAAATTCAACTGACAAAGTAATCATTTAAATAATACCCAGAAAATGCCTTTCATTAACAACTTCACTGTGTATTCACTGTAAAACTGCCCCTCACACCAGATAATGACCATACTGCCCCCTAGTGGTAATAATGCAAAAATGTCTCGTCCCTGGAGGAACTGACAATGTTCTGGGCATTCTTAAGCACACATGTTCCAAAGAAAATGCTGCAAGTTGTCTGTAAGGAGCATGTCTACTGCTAATCCACATCCAAAGACTTGGTGTAAATGTACAGCAAAGCACAGCAGTTTTTTGACAAAAACTTCAAGTAACAAGTATCTTATATCTGTATCAAAGACAAACAACACAGACCTGTATGCCAAGCACTTTAACCCTTTAATAATATTTATAACATTGAAATATGAACATCTTTCCCTTGTCTGTACAGTATATAGTGTCTGGGTTGGTCATAGAATGCAATGTCTGCAGATGTCCTGAGATTTGAAATGTAGGAATGTGTGCAAGACTTCACATTAATTTGCTCCATTAAGTCTACTTGCCTCACAAAAACTCAGTACAGATGTTTCTTGATTTCTTTTGTCTTGTTTTCTATTGCATTACCATATCATATTTAAAATAAATTACATCACATCACAGAGCTCATACAAAATTTAAGTAAGAATTTGAGTAAGACCTTGTGATGTTCAATATCATTGCAGCATTCTACACAGAATCTATTCTACACGTCAAGAACGTATATGTTATAATTAATGTCAGGAAAGAATCACAAGGTAGCTACTTTTAAATAACACTGTCAGACTGACACCTGAATGTGTTTACTTCACCTATGTTAACTGTACATGATAAACAAACAAACAAAATACTGCATGCAGACATCTCTGTTACATTTTGGTACTTTGTCCATTACGTTCTCCAATGGCCCGCATGTGCATGCCATCTTCGTGTTTCTTTTTGAGATCATCCTCAGCATCCCCTCCGGTGTCGTCTCCCCACTGCTTGGCAAGGTGGTCTGGGTCCTCGTAGGTGTAAAAGTGCGCCATGATGGAGAAGATGATGCAGACCCCAATCAGCAGACAGCCAAAGAGAAGGAACTCTATCCACTGGGCACCACACAAACAGGCATTAATATTAGACAGGGTTTTTGCCCTGGTTTCATCAACTTGAACTTACACCCTGTTAAGACCTTCCCATAACCATTATGATTGAAATTTAAGACCAATGTGAAGAAAAAAAATTGCACACGTTTGCAGAATTTGAGTTTTAAATCATGCTATCGGATGGCAAGTGGCATGGTCCAGACGAAATGCACTGTAGTGGAGCATCTACGGTAATAATTTGCTACTCATACCAATTTAAGACCCAGACTAAACTGCACAATATTTAATTACAGACTTTACAGATTTAATTCTACAGATTTTTCTTTGTAAGGCCTTAAATTCATATTTTTAAATTTTAGACTTTTAAAAACTTTTTAAAACCCCATGGAAATCCTGATTATAGAGTAAGGATCTACCTTTAAACAAAATGTCTAACCAGGGTCAAGTGTTTGAACACATTCGCATTTAAATATTTTAGCTGACACCGTTGCACAGTAAACTGAAACTCGTTGTACTGGGTAGTGACGTGCTGTGTTCATTTTGCACAAAGCACAGTTGTACCTGTTCCATGCCTGCTCCCTCTGCTACGATCAGCACAATCACATTCCCAAACGCCACAGTCATCAGCCAGCCAGCTTGGAGCACTGACTTCATGCTGGTTGGAGCCTAAGGGTAAGATAAAAAATAGCAATGGGGTAAGTAAAGTTTATATCTAGTCACATATTTTCAATGGCTGATGCATTTAAATACGAGATCGTCGAAAGAAGGATCGATGAATTATGTGTGTGATATGGTTCTAATTGTAGATGGTTGTTTTGGAGAAGAGTCCACATTTGACCAAAATTGTTGACAAATTATTCACAGGAAGAGAAAAAAAAATAAAACAAGACGACAAAATGACAAAGAATAATAGTAAGATTAAGAAAATATTATTTAGATTAAGATTAAGAAAAAGATTAAGAATAATATGACATGTTTTTGCTTGACGCCTAGGATGTGCACAATGATTTCCTTGAACTGGATCTGAGAAGAACAAAATGTTATGGACATTCCGGAAAATAACTCATCTGAATGTGTGCCTTGCCTGTGAGTAGGAGAACTCCAGGCCTGTAATGGAGAACATGACCTCTCCTGCCGTAATCAAAACATACTGGGGGATCTGCCATGCGATGTGGACGTTGTTTGCACGGACATCCTCCATTTTAAAAATCTTGGTGACCGCTGGAGTCTGAAATCAGTTAGATTAGAACCATTACATTAAGCAAAAAACAAAGACAGTTTCCCTGCCTGCCAAACCTCCAGGCCATTAAATATGTTTTGTTTTGCCTCCATATAGGGACATGGTGACTTCCTAATCTGACCTATTGTCAGACCTTTTCATCTGAACCACCCCCCCCCCCAGAGAATCAGCAGCAAACTTGCTTGTATTCCATCTAACTCTCTTGTTTTCTGAACTAGATCTGCTCAAGATCCAAAAGTCCAGCACCAAACATGTTGGGATGATGAGTCTACAGTGTGTGTGTAACACTTGCAACTGCACAGTGGCCAAACTTAAAGTGCATTAGTTCTGATGTAGCACAAGAGCACAGCATAAGCTTGGCCATCTGAGACTGAGAGCAGAGACAGCTCCAACAAATCTGGCATTGGTGTCCAAAGACACTAAACCAATGACCTAAAAAGCTGTTTCAGGCTGTGGCTATCAAAGTCCAACTGCATTAACTATGTTTTAGTACATGCAGTTGAACAAAAGTATGGCTTGAATTTCTGAAAAGATGCACTAAGTGTCTGCAATAAAATGACTCCCTGTAAATGTGTAACCTCTTATTGCAAATGGACAGTGCTCTGCTATATTGTTTCCATGTGAAATGGACATGCTGTGTCATTTGTCTGATGAGGTCCTAATATAAGGACAGTTGTAGATTCACACCAATGCATATGATGGCATGAAGCTGCTTCTTACCCCTTGGAGAACGATTGAGTATGAAGCACCAAAATCTGCAAGCCCAATGTTCAAGGTTGTTGTCTCTGAGCTTTCACATTTCACATCTGAATAACTGTCAAAAACAGAAGAAAAATTTAGAACTTAATTAATCTATATATATAGGTATAGATTTTAAAAGAGATAGCCTAAAATATTGGAAGGAAAATTGAGAAAATTTAAATGAATTGATTATTTTTTGTGTCCTCAAATATTGGCAAGAACCATGTATTCTGGATTTTACAGCTTCAGAACACTCATTTGATCTTATAAAGTTGGTTGTCTTTGTTAATGTCCAATCATCCTAAACTGCTTATCAGCATTTCGGGACATGTTGAAAATTCTTATTACATGAATGACATATCACAGACCTGTCATAAACTAACATAACATAAAGGCGTTGAAGTGAGGAAGAGGTAAAAACTAAAAACATTCTCCAGACTTCAAGAAAAAGTAGCATGTTCAAACAGTGAGTTGCGGTGAATGACAATGGGGTTACTACAGAGATAAGAAATATACACATCTTTGCTTTAAAGCTTTAAAAGGTACGCCACTTAAATCATCCTCAAAAAAAATTGCAAGACAAAAAGCTGATGAAAAACTCAATTTCTAAAAACAGTGCGGCATATATATACAGTAACATAGACTAGACTACTTACTATCCTCTATTGACAAATTCACCATTTGAAACTCCAACTTCACCTCCAACTCCACGAGGAACAAAGAAACCTTTCTCTCCAACAGTTATGTTGAAATCCTCTGAGATGGTGTTGAGAAACCTGAAATTATCATTCACCAATGTGTCAAGACATTTTATTTGACAGGTGAAGATAAAACTAGATCCCTTTGTGTCAAACTTACAGTAAACATAGGTATTACCTATTACCTGACTTCTAGGTCAGTCAACTTCTTATCTTGAAGTCTACATAACTTTTTGCCACTACATAAGATATTTGTTTTATCAGACAATTAGTTTTGGTTCCATAAACTCAAGGGTTTTTCCTGCCAGCCATCCAGGATATGTACTGTGTAGCTCTGAGTGGAGGGTTAGAAACCACCACAAAATAAACATAAACCTTTGCATCGTGACATTGCTAACTGTATTGCCAATTAAAGTCTTCTAGGAAGTAAGGTAAGGTAAGGTCCTGGAGAATGTTTGGAAGATTTTGTGTACCTTTTAGGTAGATAGTGCACGAGTTTTACGCCAGAAACTCAAGTGACATATAGTTTTGTAAATGTATTGTACATGTAGGCCCACCTGAGATGTGCTTCACCATTTTCAGATTTCTTGATGTTGTCTTTTGCCTGTGGATAATTAAATGCCAGTGAAGAAAGGTTTGTAAGAAGATATCCCATAGAAACAGATATCTGGTTTAATAGCCTGTCTCTATTCTGTCAGCTCATGAAGTTTGAAACACTGTCAATTTAAATACTCATTTTCAAGCTCAGTTTTTGATGAATAGTACAGGCACAGTACAGGCATTGAGGCATCAAACACCACATTTTGTAAGACAAACACTGCAATGTAGTTATTTCTTTCATAACTCACAGTATTCATATCTTACCAGGTTGCAGTGGAATCCTAGATGATTACTGCTTAGGAGAAGTGTATAGGCTTCTTTTTCAGTGAAGGATTCAACACACTGGTGAGTTGTCTCATTGAAAGTCAGTGTGAAAGTGAGTGACTGCTTGAAGTTATTCAGCTGAAGACTTTTGTACTCCACTGGGTCCTAAAGGGAAACAAAAATGATTTCACTTCACTGGTGTACTTACTGTAGAGTCCTTGAAATTCATGATTAATTTGGTCATAGAAGGTATAATATTTCTCGATTCTAACAAGCATAGAATACTTAAGGTACCTGGTAATGCATGTAATATGCCTCTTAATGCTCAACATATTGCAAACAAATGTCTATGAATATTGTCATGCAATTCATACCTCATAGGGTTTGATTGTTTGAGGGAAGAGGTCAGTGTGGCCCTGGACATCCACACTTACATCTCTTTCTGCCAGGTTTAATACCTGGACCAGACTAGTACTTGCAGGAGGGGTTTCTACCACTGTTTCCTAAAATAGAGACATTATTAAACCTTTATAAACCATCAATAAAGTGCATCTAAAATATATAATCGTTTTACATGGCCAGATTTAATCCAAAAATGACATAAAACATAAATGCTTACAATGACACTGCGCTCTACCAGAGTGGCAGCTCCAAAGGCCAGGGCGGCAAGAACCATGCCAACAGCCATCTTTCTAAGAGGCCTGAGAGAGGGCAAGGGAGAGTGAGAGAGAGAGAGAGAAATTCTGGTTCTTAATTCCTAATTTCTAAACATAAGGTAAAAATAACTGTTCAGATGTCATTTTCCAGGTCCCTTTTCCATAAGGGACTGGGAGTCATGACTTTATGAACCTTTCACTGTTTCTAAGTGCAACTTTAATATCCATGGTAACAGGATAACTCACGTCAGTTTGATCTTGCACAGGCCAATGAGTGGGTACACACCCATGTCAAAGATGGGGATAAACACCAGAATCAGCAAAGCATTCAGCATCTTTACAATGAGATGGGAGGACAATCACATATAAAATTACTTCAACTGATACAATGACAAGGTTGTAAGAGGCTGGAAAGGTTATAAAAACCTTTCGAGTCATAGCTAAAATAAGGTGATAGTCTGTACTTGAACAAATTTTATTGGCTAGCTAAGGTCAGTGTAATTTAAACGCATAGACCTGCCCAATAAATTGGAGTATATAAGTATATAACTGTAACTGAGTGAGTGAGTGTGTGTGTGTTTGTGTGTGTGTGTCTTTATATGGGTATAACAAAGAAAGACAGCAAAAGCAAGATAAAGAGATAAAGAGACAAGGAAACTCTACCTGCATTTGGTCAGGCTTCAACACAAATGCACCCTGTAAAATAAAACATTTTGCCATCAGCAAAGTGCTGGATAATTGCTTTTGAGAAAAGGTTTAATCATGCAATTTATCTTTATAACTACATCTTATCTCATCAGATAACATTTACAGACATCAACAAGAAATTCCTTGTATTCCATGCTAAATGTAATCACAAGCTTAATAAAAGCTAGTCATGACTGATATCGACCTATTACATCTTCCATGTCATCCACGAAACTACACAGTGAAGTAAAATCTAATGTCCTCACAAGCAGTGCAGTCACAGTACAGTAAGTCACACATGACCACAGTAACACCCAAGATCAAAACAAGCACACAGTGGGACAGCCACAGACAGGAAAAGCTCACCAGCCACCTAAGTGTGGAAGCAAATACATGCACAAGTAAGTAAACAAACAAACAAACAAACAAACAAACAGTACTCACAAAGTCCATGTTCATGCGAGTAGCCTGGAGAGTCCAGCGGGACCCCTGGAGCGGAGGGAGAGGGTTGGTTAATCCATGCCTGCTGAGCCAAGGAAGCAGACCTCTTCATGGCCATTACCAGTCATTTCCAGTCCACAGCCTCCATTAGGCCAATGCTGGCTCTCAACTCATCATACACTTGATTAAATGCCTAATAAAACACTTCTCCTTTCCTTGGTCGACAGGCATATGGCTTTGCCTTTTAGCTTATGGGTTTAGAGTCATATAAACGTTCTTTGCACCTTGCCTTTCCAATTTACTGATCTTTCATAGTGCATTCATTTTACCAGCTCGATTTAATTAATCTCATCTTCTGTTCAGATGATATGGTTAATCACTTTCCTGTTTCATGCTAAACCATCAATTTTAAATTGTATGTATCACATCACACTTTGTGATCCTTATTTCAACACTTTTTCCCTTCTTTCCAAAGTGATTGACAGGTTTATAATAGCTTTTAAAAAAGATCTTTAGGACAGGTGAGGAACGTCAGTGTCTTACCTGCTGGTCAAACAGTGCCCAGAACATTGGTAGGGGAATGTAGAGCATCAGAACCCTCAGCACCATTTTGATCTCAGCAATGAGGCGTTTCTGTTTACACACACACACACACACATTACACATTGATATTATACATAGACTTTTTTGGTCTTTATATTTAGTTTATATCCCACAGTACCCATGTTGCTTTCCCATCAGATCCTAGTTTGACTATAGACTGTTTCAACAGTTAAAAACAAAACCTTATATTGCGTTTCCAAACTACTTCCGCTACGTTGATATCACATCAAACAGCCACATGAACTAATGGGATGGGTCTGTTTTGAATGTTCAAATTAAAACTCTGTAGGGGTTTATGGTCATTAGCTATGATGCTAATAATCAAACTCTCTGGTCTATAATGTGTTACACTCAACTAATGACACCATTGTGGAGCCCTAGCCTTATTAAGAGATGATGTTGGGGATGTGTTTTGTGACTTCCCTCTGAACTAGCACACATAATGGAAACCAGTGTTTGTTAAAGTAATTAGGGTGAGAGGGTCTGTTTGAATTACCGGATATTTTTCCTGTGCCCAGTCCAGCCAGTGCTCCCTCTTGGGCTCGTGTTTGGAGCTCCTCCACTTGTTGCGAATGGCAAACTACGGAAGAGGAATCAACAGTTAGCTGCTTGGTGAAGTGCCAAGGCAATCCATGTAGTGAATTAGTCCTATGATCTCACACAGCATGTTAGCAGAAATCTAATATGGTTACCGTATGCTGCAAATGCAATGAGTAAAAATGAAACGAATGCTGATCTCAAAACGAGCATCATCTTGCTGATGAGCATACTCACTCCAATGCATTTGCACACATGTAGAAGCACATTCCCTTCTGGTGGACTCCTCTTGTACATCGTACTGCCAGCGATGAACACCACTGCAATTAGAGAAATAATATAGCCATGCTCCATACCTTTGTAATTTAACACTGTAATGTGTTAATCAGGATCAAGTCTGCTTGCTGGTGATATGGAGGGACCATTGTCTTTTTAAGCAGTCTCTCATAGCAGGCCTATGGCAGCTCTGAGGAACAGCCTCAGTATGCAAAGGAAATGTTAGGCCACAAACCCAATAGGGTCAAAGTTAAACAATCAACCAAAAACAATTTGGGGTGGACTACACTTGGGCATGGCTGAAACAGGTAGTGCAACTGAAAAATTTCACTGTTAACATTCAAATTCATATCAGCATGGCCAGAGCATGCAAACAAGTTGGCTTTGTTAAGAGATGGCCATGCTCTATACCTTTGTAATTTAACACTGTAATGTGTTAATCAGGAGAAAAACACACTTGCTTCATAACAACGGCATTTCACACCATAATATGCCCACACACATCAGCGACTGCTTTCAGGCTCTTAAAAACAGAGACATCAACTTGGTGGAAGTAAGACAAGAAGACAAGATATAAAATGACAGCACACCGTTTAGGTTTCCAGACATCCTAATTTACTGGTACTGCTATCCTACTCCTATCGGACATGCTGACAGACATGTTGGCTTCTATAGACACTGAGCATATCTGCTGTGGCAGGGCTGTTTTGACTGGCAGCTCGGAGGCTGCAGTGGCGACAGCACTGTGTTTTATGCTGATGGAGTCCCCTCATCCATAGAAGCTTCATGGCTCACTGGCCCTGAGCTTAGCCCAAGCATGCACAATCCAAACAGACCCGTGTTTTTCACCCCGAACGCATGGAGTGACACATACATTCGCAGCCAGTACTGTCTAACGCATCAGAGAGCAGGCCAATCTGTAATAAGGATATAAAAAATTCTAGGCTTGCTTGAGTGTGTGTGTGTGTGTGTCTCACCTAGAGCAACAACCATTAAAGCTGCTGGAACTCCAAAAGCAAGTGCATAGCAGTCGCCACCAAAACACTGGACATCACCTGTGAGGCAAAAGAGCAGAGAGCATAAAGCTGTTACAAGGAATCAAGGGAACTTTATTGTTACATGCATATAGATTCTGAGTAAGACATACATTGAAGTTGTCTCTGTTTGCCAGCCTATACTGTTATTAATGTGGGGAGGGGCAGGGCAGGGACTAAAGTGTGTTGAATGCTGTGGGGGTTGGGGAGGGGGGTGGCTGTCTGGTGAAAGGCAGGATGGTATAAAGTGCTTATAGTGCAGTTGGGGTGAGATTCAAATCTTTAAAAACTACCAGCACAACAAGACACTGAGATGTAATTGTTTACTCAAACTGGTGATGGAAGGTGGGTCATGTTAGTAAGACTGACTTCTCAGTATTGGTGTGATGACGGTGGACAGGACACTCCCCGCATTGATAGACATGTAGAAGATGGAGAAGAACTTCCTCCTCTCCTCTGTCTGAGGGAAAGAGGACGATGCATAAGTATCAACAGTGGACACAGTCAAAGCTGTTACACCTACAACAGTCATCCTACTGAATTTTTTTTCCCAAATAATGACTACATGTCAGTTGGTTGTATGTGTATGTTGGTTCTATCTATGAGCTACTCCATCTAAATTCCAGTGTGTCAGTGACTAATGATTTCTGTGCTGACAAGGGGGATGTTTATTCATCAGCATGTGGAGGGTGGGTTAGACTGAGAGAAGAATGTTCTAGAAGCCCTGGTGTAATTTGCTGTCTGCGTGCTTACATGCTCCTCCTCAAACTGGTCTCCACCAAAGGCAGCCACACACGGTTTGATTCCCCCTGTACCAAAGGCGATGAGGATGAGTCCGACCATGGACAGCACTCTTAAACGGGGGAACATCAATGAAAACAGTATTAGCACTCAGATAGTGGCACATCTTAGCACAGGAGAAAGAGTTGACTATTAGTTGACAGAATTCAATTGTAGCTGATATTGCATCATTTCAACTTACAGTAGTTGCAGCAGACTTCCTACACACACACACACCCACACACACACGGACATCTGAATGTTGTTTCACTTACATGTGCACGGTTTTATCCCCCACATCTGGAATGGCCCCAACAGACTTGATCACATGGCCAAGAACGTACACTATGGAGAGGTAGATGATAGTCCTGGGAATCACACACAGAGACGGGGACAGAGTGAGAAAGAGAGAGAGAGAGAGAGAGAGACATCAACTCTTGTTTGTGAAGGTAGCCAGTAAGAAGTCAGCGGCATTGTGAAAGCCAGAGCAGTGGGGGAGGGAGAGGGAGGAGGCCTCAACTCACTTGAACTTGCCCAGCCATGAGTCAGCGATGAGGGCACCCAGGATAGGGGTGAAGTAGCACAAGCTGCTGAAGGCATGGTATATGGCTGTAGAGAGATCCTTGTCCCACTTGAGGTAGTGTATGAAGTACAGGGTCAACACCGCTACAAAGTTAGAGATGGAAAGCAAAGATGAACAAACACACAAAACAACATGGGTCAAGGTAGCAGGAGGCAAAGTGTGTGAAGGCAATAAGTTTGCTAACTGTGAGACTTCACATTGTTGGTGCAGTTCACACACAAAAACAGAGAGTCTGCTTGCTGGTGATATGGAGGGACCATTGTCTTTTTAAGCAGTCTCTCATAGCAGGCCTATGGCAGATCTGAGGAACAGTCTCAGTATGCAAAGGAAATGTTAGGCCACAAGCCCAATAGGGTCAAAGTTAAACAAACAAACAAACAAACAAAAACAATTTGGGGTGGACTACACTTGGGCATGGCTGAAACAGGTAGTGCAACTGAAAATTTCACTGTTAACATTCAAATTCATATCAGCATGGCCAGAGCATGCAAACAAGTTGGCTTTGTTAAGAGATGGCCATGCTCCATACCTTTGTAATTTAACACTGTAATGTGTTAATCAGGAGAAAAACACACTTGCTTCATAACAACGGCATTTCACACCATAATATGCCCACACACATCAGCGACTGCTTTCAGGCTCTTAAAAACAGAGACATCAACTTGGTGGAAGTAAGACAAGAAGACAAGATATGAAATGACAGCACACCGTTTAGGTTTCCAGACATCCTAATTTACTGGTACTGCTATCCTACTCCTATCGGACATGCTGACAGACATGTTGGCTTCTATAGACACTGAGCATATCTGCTGTGGCAGGGCTGTTTTGACTGGCAGCTCGGAGGCTGCAGTGGCGACAGCACTGTGTTTTATGCTGATGGAGTCCCCTCATCCATAGAAGCTTCATGGCTCACTGGCCCTGAGCTTAGCCCAAGCATGCACAATCCAAACAGACCCGTGTTTTTTGGGGGAAGGGTGCACTCTGACCCTATTTGGCCTGCGGATTATATATATATTACACACATTACACTCGTAGTTTGACAGTACCATCGCTGGAAAGCGGTGATGACCTACATCATATAATGCCTTGATGCCATGTAGCTAACTAATTACCTTTCATTCCATAGTAAGAGAAGCGTTCGCAGAACTCGTTGACCACGATGAAACCAATGCTCACTGGGTAGTTGGTGCCGCATATTTTCTGATTGAAGCAACACAGAGGTGGTCATGAGACAAGGCAGTGAATGATTTGCTCTATAGACAGAACCAAGCAGACAGGATAGACCTTAGCATACTGTGTATAATACTGCTCCTGAACAAGCCATAGTGTTGACTGTCAACGCCAGTCAGACAAACACTACAAAGCACTACGGGCATTTATGGCCAAACCCATAATACAATAATCTGCAGGCACAGCTTTGAGTGAGAGTTTAAAAGTTTACATGTTTTTTTTACAACCCCAAATTACCAGGACTTCAATGGAGCTGGAGCTTCCTTGTGGTCACTTGTACTGGTTTAGATGCCTTTAAAATTGATGGCAGCCATGTGACAACAGATGGGCTATTCAATCCACAGGATGCTGCACTTCAACCCCAAAGCAGCAAAGGGGAGGAATGCAAGTCCCAGCGAAGTGAGAGTCCATCATTCACACACTGTTCCTTCCACCATGCTGTTCCATAGATAGTAGTTACACTGGTCTGTACCGATACTCTAAGTGGATACCAACCGTTATTCCCGCTGAGGTTTCACCATAGGCCTACATTATGCCTTAATTTTTATACAGTTTACAGAAGTGTGAACTTGTATACCATGCAGGCATGTTGGTGAAACGGTAAAACAAAAGAATCATCTTACCGGTGATTTCGCTTTCCTCTTCCCGCCGTGTTCTTCTGTGTAATCTGATTGAGAAAGATTGGGAAACAAATTTTACAATAACTGAGGATGACGTCCAACACAACAGCACATTATCTTAAGACAATGTAAGTGATTTAGTGGCCAAGTACAATACACACTGTGAAGTATGCATTTTGCAATGTAGAAAGAAAGAAAGTGTGGAGAAGTTTCTTGCAAAAACCCAAAGCAGAGAAGTTTGTCTTGTTCAACCAAGTCTTTTTTTTGTGTTCACTGAGAGAATGGTTACAACAGTTCCAGACCTTCAAACCATTCTGGTCTTACACCTCATTTATCTTAAATACTCTTTATTGAAGGTGGCGTGGCTGGCACAGAATCCCACATAATACCTCAGTCTCTGTCCTTTTACTGAAACTCTAAACATGGTTTCAACACAGTTATCAGAGATGAATTCTCTGGCATGCAATTAGCTCTCTTGCTGAAGCTTACACTCTCTTTTTATAGCAATGCACACTGCTGCATGCTCTATTCTATTTCTGTATACACACACACACACACATACATTACTCATTCTTACAGATATCTCGACAAAAAAAAGAAAAGTTACAGCACTATCACCAAACTATGGCAGAACTGAATCTTTGCTCATATAGTAAGAGGAGAAAATTGTCACCAAACCACAAATAGTAAGTGGCTCCATTGAAAAGTGTGTTTCCCTGATAGTAACACGCAAATTCCATTCTGAGAATTTCATCCCCACAATCACCTACTATCAAAGAATCTATTTGTAAAAGGAACTTCAAACATTAAACCACAAGTTAAATTCTAACCCAGATCCAGGGTATGAGTTATAGGCTAAAAGATTCTTGTTAGAACCTGCAACACAAAAACTATACGTGATACATTCATGCTAAAACCATGGTATGAAACCTTTTTCTTTCTCTTAGGGAGCTCCTCGGAGATAGAAATAGACCTGTGCAAAATTAAACATTCTATTTTATCCGAACACTTCTTGCCACAAACGCACCGAATGCGCAGCAGCCTACTTTTTTAAGTTACTTCATGCAAGTTAGAAGTCTACAGACGACACTCTTGCAACGTAGCCTGTGTAATAACGTAGCGACGTAATATGTGCACATTTCTCTTAAAAACTCCATTGTTTGCAAAATTACATAATGTTATGTAGTCATAAAAAGATAATTAAGGCTAAAATTAAATCCATCGGCTGTACAGTACAACATCCACGCCTGCAGCCGTCTACGTCTCCAGCATGGCTACACTTAATACACGACAACTTCCATTGCAAAAAAGTCCGTAAGAAGCGGGCATTTACGCTACTTATCCACAAAACTCCTACTGGGATGGGAAAGAGTTTCCAAAAGTCAGCGTTACCCTTCTTTCCCCCCATTTGATCAGTATGTCTTGAGTGTATACTAAACACAGTCTCTCCTCGTTGCGTTGGTAAAACTCTTGACAAGTCCCTCTTCGCTGTGGTGCAAACAGGTCGCTAAACGCAGTTCTTATAAGGATGGCTAGTAGTAGCTAGTATTTAACCTCCTCGTTGGTTAATGTACACCCATTCTAGAAATGGGTGACTCCGCCAAGTTTTGGCCGTTGTCATGCACTTTTCTGTCACTCACGGGAATGTAAGAGGCCAGCTCCGCTCTCTCTCACACATGGAGATGTGGCGAGGCTCTTTTGTGATGCACAGAGGGCCGTTTGTTTGGCATGATGAAGCTCATGGCTTGGGCCAGGGCTGGAACTGTTTGGTTCAGTGAGCCAGCCAGCTACTGCGCACAGAACTGTTTGGCTAACAGTTGAGAGAAGGGACTTCTTGGATACTGGTGCCGGTTAAGATTGATGCCAAATACGAATGTTTGCTTTTATAAGCTGTTGCGTCTAGACATCCAAATTGCAGGCAATGAAGAGGAGCGCTGAAGTTGAATTTTTTCCCTACGGAACTCAGATTGGAAGATTGTTCATGTTATTATATTCACATCCCTTTATTTCACAGGTCTTCAGAGATAGAATATCAAATCACACATTTTTTACCTTCTCTTTACCCACTCCACTTATTTCCAGTGGACTGATTCCAGATACACAAGGTATTTATATGCATGACCTCGACATCAGACATCGACATCGCCTTCAGACATCAATTGATTGAGAATACAAGGATCCAATTTGTGAAAGGCATTCTGCGTGTTGACTGGACCATGACCATGAAACACAGAAAACACTGAATACTAACTGAAAATCGGTTGTGTCTATAGGAAATCTAGGGAACACAAAAATCAGATGAGGGGCAACTTAAACTACACACAATGGTGGATGCAAAAAAGTTGGGTGTAAACAACCTTGTGATACTTTATCATTAAATGTAGTTATCAGACTTGCACTGTAGTAGCAAAAGTGTTTGCACACAACAAATGTGTGCCAAACTACAGCCTACTTTTGAATGCAAGACCTGACATTGTTTCAGCTAAAAGCTAACCTACTTGCCACCTACTTGTTATTAGAGGGAATTACAATATTATGTGACACATTGTAATTTGCATAACATAATAATATTACAAATTCTAATGTAGCTCACATAGTTAAACCATTATTTTGAGCTTTACATGTATGCACAACCTAGAAATGCTACTTGATCCCTCTTTCTGAATATCTGACTAACCACACCATGTCTGAACATAAATCTCATTAAACAACCTTTGTATGATTGTACCTGTGTTATATGTGTGTATCTATGTGTGGTGGAATCAAAACTATGACACTTCCCCTTCACATCAGTGAAAAGAAAACATTACTGGGACCTGTAAATGTACATCTGCGATAAAATGCAACCCAAAACACCAGTTGGTTCTACTAGTAAGTTGGACTGGTTGGATTCAACTAAACAAAACAATACTTTTACTGCTGTCATGATGGGCACAAAGATAGCCAGTCATTCAGTAGCAATATAGTAATTTCTGAACATGTGGGTTTTATTGATTTATATGCTTACTTCTTGAGGATTCTTGAGGAAAGATAATGTAGGGGCTGTTGATATGTAATGTTGACTAATGAAATATCTCAAAAGGCATTTTGTCATGTTAAGCATCTGAACTTGTTCTCACAACATAAATGACTTAAAGTATTTTGGTATATGGTGAACAAGCTAACTTGCCAGTCAGAGTCTTATTTATTTATGTATTTGTTTATTTTTGTAAAAATAGATTTTGTTGTGACGTTCCCAAGTATTCTGTTACTAAAAGCTTTTTACAAGAAATACAATAGAAATAGAAATAATGCCAAAGTGTGAGTTTGTGAGTCAAAGTGTTTCACATTTGTAACCAGGAATTTTGGAAGTGTCATATGGTAATCACATAAAGTACACTAAGGGTGCCTATTTCACAACTAATAATCTCCCTGTGTAATTGGTTGATTCATTCATTCCCTCGTCTCAAGCTGAGCAAACTGAGGCCTAAAAGTTCCTAAGTGTTCCTTAACTTGGGTGTTATCTCAGAGGAAATGTGCTGACTGGTTTATATTTCAGCATGTTACGGGCAAACAATGAGAATGAGAATATCAACTAACTGATGCTCTTTGTTTAACTGTCAATCTGATTTTCAGACATTCGTCTGTAAAAACCTGCAATTCTGCAGTTATCATAGTAAAAAAAAAAAAAAAAAATTTCAAAAGCATCCATTTTACACCGCTGTTTATTCACAGTGGAATCAGCTAACAGGACCACTTTGGTGTAATACTCGTCATATCAAGTTTAATTAATTAGTTAATTAATTAAATAGTGAGTGAGTGAGTGCGTGAGTGAGACAGATAGTCTGACTGTCTCTTCTTGTTATTCATGTCATAAACGCCAGTTGGTGGTTTAGCAGTTTATCTGAATGATACACTAAATCCCAAACGATGCAAATTTTTATTCTTAAGCCTTTCTGGTTTACTTGTTGATTGACTAGACAGTAACTAGACTTGTATGGCTATTATGTAGTGTTTCCTCTATCACATAACTCATCTGACATAAAAGATGTCTGAAACAGTTGACTTGTATACATATTTATTGTTCCTCCTCACCCCTTCGTGCTTCTTGTTGTACAAGTCTGCTGGTCAGAGAATCTCTCTTCATTATCCTCAGCCTTTTCCCATTACACACTGACAACTGAAAGTGAAAGCAAGAAATAAGAGAAAGCAACAGTAAGCAAATACAGTAAGAACCAAACGCTTTTGGTTTTAAGTCTACTGCATATTTTTCTATTACTACAATGCAAAGTAAAAACAAATGCACCTGACTGAAAAAAATATGACTGCCTTGCTTACTGATGCTCAGTGTCTCAGGGTGTCATGCAATCAAATTTTCACATTTGATTTAACAAAGGAACTGTTATGTGTATTGGTTGTGCATGTGCACTCAACACAGGTACTAAGGTACATGGGCCTATTTTACAGCAGCCATCCTTCCAAGAAGTCACAGAGTATGCACAGGTGTTATTAATGGCATCCAGTAAGGATCTGATTCTGCTACACTGAATCAGAATTGTGTTGTCCGTCATTAACAACACCTGTGCTTACCCTGCAAAATGACTACTGGGAAATGGGCCCATTAGCTGTTTAGTTAGTTGTCCAGACTGATGAGTCTTGTTAATTAGAAACAGCTTGTTTAGTGAACAGTTCTAACAAATATGTGGCAGGACTTATTCTTAAACAGGACTTTCACACCTCTGGTAATGAGGGAGGACTGCCAGCAAGTTTTTAACAGTCCACCAAGGCCCAGATGGGCCTGTGTCAGACTCTCCTACTGTTCCACAGAGACCTCTGCTGGCCATTATGATCTATGATTTTTTTGCCTGTGACTTACACCTTTAAGGGAACATGGGCAAAACAAAATTTTATGTTGCACAGCAGAAACTTTAACAAATCTTTAGATGTCCCCTTGGAACTTTGGCAGGAAACTTTAACAAATCTTTAGATGTCCCCTTGGAACTTTGAGTCTATGGTGTATTTTAACCCCTTTGTGAACCAATGCATTGGACTTGTTCGACATGGCTGGCCAACTCAGTAGCACTTTTTTCATTGCGCAAAAGTCCATTAAGTAAGCAACATCAGCCTCGTTGCTCCCCAGCAAGCACTGCTTTTAGGCAGCCAGCCATTTCAAACGAGCCCAGTACCTTCCCTACTGATTGTGCCATTGGCTTTTGGGGTGTTTCTTTTCACATAACACCAGGGTCACATATGGACATAATAACCATACTATAAATCTCCATTCATTCCCCATTCAACTAAGACAAAAACATAACATTGATTTACAAAAGGTCTGCAGGTTTTCGTTTATTGTTTTTCATGGAAAGAACACCAACCAAATATGCGTTGGATTTTAGTCTGAGAAAGTGATTGTCAAAGAGACAAGAGAGCCGTAAAAGAAAGGCATGGATTACCGGTATGTTCACTCATGGCTAGTGTCCCACTGCTCAGTTAGAAGGAAGACAGATGAATCGGCCAAGTCCCTGAACACTGCAGACGCTAATGATTGCTTACATCACCAATCTACATCTTTAAAACACTACAAATTCTAAGCATTACACCTTGTTGTCCTGTAGAACATTTTTTAAGAGTAGTGTTCTTGACAGGTGTGGATTCATCTCCATTTTCTAGTCTGCCAGGCAGCACTTCTAGAGCGGTTTGAAAAGGGAAATGAAAACTTAACAACTCTGCTTTGTCATCCTTTGAAGGACTACAAGCTTATTCTGACTCAATGGGCAAACACACGGCTTGCTGGTACAGAACGGTTTGAAGACAAGAGAGGCACTTTTTGAGTTTAAAACAACAAAACTAAGCCAGTGTGTGTTTTCTGTCCAGTGTATGTTACAATGACAAAAGTGAACTTTTTACAGGAAGTACAACGGAAAACAGAGAGGGAAGAGTCCTACCTTTACCTCAGATGGAATTTTTTCCAATTCTCCTTGATGATGCCAACTACTTTGTCAGTTTACTGAAATATGTTTACCACTATGTAGTACAAATCCACTTTCAAAGTCCTGCAGAGTTCATGAAAGATAAGTGAAAAGTAGTGAGCCAACTAACGAGCTGTGTGCTTGAAACCAAACCTGCTGCTGTCTTGAATGTGGATCATCAGGTTTCTTTCTCAAAGTGTCAACAACATAATGAACAAGGAAATTGGTAGTTGGTACACCAAAATGTTTGTTTGCTCTCAGAGGAGTGACCAGACTGTGTGCTCCAGCATGTCTCAGCTCTCAAACAGCTTCTTGAAGGCGCTGCTGATCTCCTGGATCATGTCGGTGGTGGTGGTGGAGCGGCCATGCTTGTGGAAGGCCTGCCTGTTGCACTGCCTGGTCAGGGAGGTCGCACCGAAGGCAGCCACTAGGGATGGGTTCACACTGCAGAGGAGCGCAGAGGAAGACGCAAGTCAGACACCAAAGCAGTACCCTGACCACCATAACCCTAACCTTTCAGAATCATAGACAAGAGTCGGGACAAGGTCAATGTGTAGGTTAAACAACCTGTGTTAAACTCTGAAACACACAAATGAACCAGGGCTGAATTTTGGTCAAAATACTGTCTGTTTCCAAAACTGCATACTTCTATACTACTAACCGAAAACAACTTGTACCAAGCCTGGGAGTGCAACATGTATTTTCCTACTGCACTAATTTTACAAAACAAAGCCCCTGTTTTAGTAAATAGCTTCGTAAAGTCAATGCACAAGTCAAACAAGCACACAAAAAAAGCCTTGCTAAAGGCATCATCTATGGCTTGGGCAGCATAGTACATCAGTATGCTGTTTTGTAAACACCAACTGTTATCAAAGCAGTATAACTTGGCAGAATATGATGCTGCAACTGTGCCTCCCCCATATCTTGGTCTAAATGCACTGATGAAAATCATGTTATTTGATATACATGGTATATATACTCTCCCAATGCTGTATTTGTGTGGTTATATTTCATTTATTCAAAACATTTCCAAAAGAGCCCCAAAAGGGTATTAGCATGCTTAATGATTAGTATGCACTTACAGAGTATGTATTTGTGTATGACTAAATGTCACTGTAATATGTGTTCATTAGGGAATCACTGGCTGTTGGCTTGTTTTTGATGAATGCCCTTCAGCAGAGAATAGAACTACTGAGCCTGTTCCTACATTGTGTAAACTGTGCTCAACACTGTAAGTGATACTTTATTTCAACACGATGGCTATCTAACAGCACAAACATGGCTGAGCTGCATGAAGCAGGATGTTTGAATTTCATGCACCGTTGCCCTTGTCTTAGTAGACATTTACTCTCAGCTCATTTTCTTTCCCCTTTTGCTGAGCCCATGCCTCTTCACGCAGCAGCTCACAGGAACAAAGACAATCTTAATCTGGTCACAAAACACATGTGTAAGCAGGTCCACACACACACATACACAAAGACACACACATACACACTTCTTCACGCAGGAGCAGGCAGTCTTAATCTGGTCACAAAACTCACATGTAACCGGTTCGACACACAAACATACTCAACACACACACACACACAGACAGTTTACCTCTTGGTGGCATCTGTGGAGGTGCTGTAGGCCCAGTGGGCGAAGGCCCCGAGGGATCCCGAAAGCAGGTCCCCCTGCCCACCACAACGACGGCCGCTGCCCTCCTGAGAGCACGTCAGCACTGGGGGGCAGTATAGCATAGAGAGGTCATAGGTCAGTGCTCCAAGATTGTACTTGAACCTCAGTCACACTGTGCTGTTGTAAATGCGTCAAATGTATTGTACTACTGAGTGTCCCGATGAGAAATTGCATATTTGTACGTGTTTGTTTGTTGGTTTATTTCTCTGTATGTGTCGAATGTTTTGTTCTAGTATGCACTGTGGAAGGAGACCTGAGAGAGGTTACAGAGCAGACGGTCATGTTGGTGCTGTCACTCACCCATGTTGCCGTCAGTGATGAGATCCTCCTCCCCTTTCAGCACCACGGTGAGGTTGCCCATAGCGGTGCTGAGCTGCTGGGCATTCCGGTGATGGTCAGTGCTGTCCAGAGGCTCCTGGTGCTGATTACACACGCACACAGACACACACACACACACACACACACAATGTGTTGCTCATGACTGAGTTTGACTGACTTGATTAAACAAATTGCATCTTTCAAGTAATGTTTCTCACCACAGCCTCATAGAGTCGGCTGAATTCCATAAAGTTGGGAGTGAGAATGGCTTTTGGATAGCCTTGGATGACAGATGGCTGCTTAGCCACCAACCAAAGTCCATCCTGTGACACACACACACACACACACACACACACTCAGCTAAATGAGGTCCAAGAAGTCATTCAGCTCTATGCAATTAATATGCTTAGTTAAAAGGGCATTCAGTACTTACTGCATCAATAACAATGGGAATGTCTCTGGCCTTGGATTTCTCTATGACATCCTGTGGACAAATTATATGAACATACTAGATAAGATGACATAAACTTCTGAGACAGCTGACAATTATGAACCACTGAACCACTGCTTGACATGATGTCTATACTCTGGCAGATTAAACGAACATCCTGTGTCTATGTATACTGTCTGTGTGTGTGTGTGTGTGTAAAAAAGTGAAATCTCACCTTTGCTGTCTTCAGCAGGAGTTCCTCTCTCCCTAGTCCAGGCCCCACCACCAGGCTGTGTAGCCGTGGCAGCCATTTCTCAATCTCCTCCACTGCGTTGGGGCTGTCCCTACACATCCCGCCACAAAACACACAGAACATTGGTAACCTCCAGCTGTCCTCATTCCCCATCAATCCCAGCACCTCCCCCCTCCCCCACTAAAACATTCACAACACAAGAGGATTAACTGATTTGTGATTTTTTTCCCCCCCGTCTCCCCAGGCAGTTAATCCATGAGGCCAAGCCCATACTCTGCCTAAACCATTTTATCTGGACTCTTATATATGGGCCAGTGGAGTTATATTAGTTTGACAACTTCAGTAAAATGTTTAAGAGAGAGAGAGACAGAGAGAGAGAGAGAGAGAGACTCACAGCACAGGGTGGACTATGAGCTCTGGACTGTAGGATTTGATGACGGTAGCTGCATCTTTGGTGCAGAAGACGTGAGAAAGATCAGCTCCCTGACAAGAAGAGAGAAAGAAGTTGAAGAGCAGATGTGTTCCAGCATAGGACACACCACAATAGCTTTGCAAAGTCTCTTATAATGTGAGCGTTGGCTATTCCCATTTGGAATACTTACTACTTTTAGTGCAGAGATGGCAGCAAAATAAGGTGCACCAGTGTATCTACAATATAAAAAAAATACAAACAGAAAAACTGTTAATAAAATTCTGCCTTAGTTGAATGTATAGCAGATGTAATTCATAGTGTATAGTGTAGGATAAAGATGTTAACATTTGTCTTGCAAACACCTCGTATACTGAAAAGATAATCAACCAGAAATGAGAAGCATACTAGTACGAGTTCACAGAAACTTAATGTGTTGGAAGAATATATAGCCAGTTTGAGCATGAAGTCATACAACCATCACCAGGGTGCTTCATGTGAAACCCAACCCAATTTATTAAGAGATGATCTATGCTCACTTCTGCTTTTCTTTTGTCTTATAGAGTGGTGTGTTGTGCCTTATTTCCGCTGGCGCTGTTCTATTACCGAGAGATCTCAGAAAAGAGAATTGTCATTGTATCTTAATGATGGGCAATATACAAAGTCTTAAATTTAACAGAAGCTAATATAAGAACTAGGTAAACCAGTCTGGTGCTAGTTGGAACATGCTTATGTCAGTATGTAACTGAGCTTAGGTGTTAAAAATGGCAGTTTCTTCACATTCTGTTGCTATTTTAAAAAACAATATTACAGCTTTCAGGACATTCACGGGGATATGACCCCTCTAACCCCATTCTTCAAACACACACCCATATGCACAGCTTGTAGGAACAGCATCTGTCCTTCACATGATTAATTTTACAGATCTAAACAAAAAGTGAGGCAAGTTGTAACACAGAAGTGCTCAAACTCATTTAGTGTGTCCATGACAAATTAATGCTTAAACGAGAACTCTACAAGAATTCTTTCAGAAATTAGTGAGCTCGTCAGTTAATATCTTTAACACCTACAAAACACATTCTATGGAGCCAGATAACTTTAACATTGAGCACTTAGCAGCTGCTATGGGTATGTTTTGGATATTAACAGAATGCTACAAAAAGTGCTGGAGTTTAACTGTGAAGGTCTCAGGCCTAACTCACTCCTGGCAGCCTCCTATGATGCCAATGCGTCCATCTTGACCCTTGTGTTTCTTGGACGTCAGAGGGGGGATGATTTTCTTCACCAGCTGAAGGGTGTTCTCCATGCTGTGTCCAGAGCTGCCCAGGGAGAAGGAGCGTTCTATGACTGTGAACAGAGCACAAGAAAGATTGGTGCGTCATGCTGGCACAAACAACTCTTTCATGACTTGAGAGAACGCATACAGTAACACAGCTCAGAAGTTTTCAAAAGGAGTCATTATTGCTACAGTCACACCATAAGCCTCACTCTTCAAATCAGATTCTTACCCAGATCTGATTCGCCTGTCTTGGCAGGTCCCACACTATTCAAGTGAGATTTAATGTCTCCAAAACATGTCTCCATGCATGTGTACATCTGCCCATTTGGCACAAGTCATCACAGCCACTAAGAAAACTATGTTGCATTTAAAAAGTACAATTACATTTAGGAATTTAGCAGATGCTTTTATCCAAAGCAACTTACATTTGTCAACTATTAATTACTTCAGGGCCAGTAGCCCTTGGAGCAACTTAGGGGAGACTGGCCACGGTGGCAGTTGTGATTCCAACCTCAAATTTCCAGGCTACTAGCACGCTAGTCAGGTTCCTTATCGGTTACGCTATCAATGCCCAAAACCATATGGATGGATACCTTGAATTATTTTTTCAACCAAGGTCAAACCTTAAGCCTGTTGGCTTGAGAAATTAATCAAACCATTAATCATAACCATTTATTATTATTCTTCTTATAAAGGTCTTCTTTAGATTCTGTGCATTCCACTGTGTGTGTTCACGCACTTTCCTGAAAGTACACAACCGCAAGTACCGTCATGCAATTCTGCCTCGTCCAGCCCTAATGGTGATAAAAATGGATTTTTATCAATAAAAACATACTGTGATAATTTTTTTTTGTCAAGAGTCAAGTTCACCAATAAACTCACACTTCAGTGATTACACTGAGTGTTATATTGTACATTTTCAAGGAAATTTAGAACAATCACAACAAGAGATTCAAGGTATAGATTTGGAGAGAAAAAATCTGATTTGAGTCACTTCAGGCTTGTAATGTGACGGTAGCCTAGGTGATTCCATGGTGTGTCAGATTTTATCTGTCAATTTAGCTGTTAAATAATCAACAAGACTCCAACAAGTGACACCTGCACAGTCTATAAAGCATTGGATATACATTAACACCACCATCAATTAGCACATGGGTTCCATTCTCCTACTTGTGTGATATGTGGATGTATGGGTCCAAAACATAAACAAAGCAGTGCTAACATAGCATGATCACACTAGTGTTACTTATCTCAAGGCAGTGGTAGGCCTCTATCTATTTCTAATCAATAATATGTTTTATAGTCACAAATGACACTGGCTCTGACAGTCCGGGGTCATTTAGATCATTTTAGATTTTAGATGCAGTTGTCAAGACGCATAACACTAACTACCAAGACTATATATAGGGAATATCTAATGATTACACTATACTTCTCAGCAACAGGTCGATAAGCTGTGCTAATCAGAGCGATCCTATTCTTGATGGCTCAGACAATCTGTAGGTGCTGCCCCTACGGTACAATTTGCCCTGAAGGCACCAGTGCTCATCGACCTGCCTGACGTCACCAAATGTCCAACTAATGGCTAGGCTGGAGCTTGCTATACTCGGGTCAGCTCATCCCACCTCCACCCGACATAGGAGGGAGTTGGGGGGGCGGGGGGGAGACAGAGAGAGAGAGAGGTTGATGGAGACTAAGGATTCAGAGCCCTTGCAGCAGACCTGGGACAGACTCCAGGCCATGGTCTGGTAGGTGGTGTCCAAGTGGGGACAATGCTCCACGCTGATGCTGCTGGTGCTGCTGCTGACGAGCATGCTGGGAGCGGACCTGGGACCATGAGGACGAGGCGGGGGCCACGTGGACGGACGTGTGCGCGGGGGACGGTGCAGACTGCATGGGCGTTGCAGAGACGTTGGCTGCCGCCGCAACCGCAGATGGCACACCACCTCTGCTTCCGGCGATGCCACCGAATATTTGTCCAAGCACGTGAAGCATGTGCAGCTCACGGGCATGCTCAGCCTCGCGACGCCGCTCTTCCTGTTGCAG
This sequence comes from Tenualosa thibaudeaui, assembly GCA_027481765.1. NCBI lineage: Eukaryota > Metazoa > Chordata > Actinopteri > Clupeiformes > Clupeidae > Tenualosa > Tenualosa thibaudeaui. The sequence goes on from JAIFZK010000071.1 coordinate 1,387,661, forward strand.
GCGCTGCTCTTCCATCTTGTAGAAGTGGTCCTCGGCGTCAGCGCTCTGCTCCAGGAATCGCTCCAGAAGCTTATCCAGGGGCAGGCCAGACAAGCGCTTCCTGCCCCGACGAGAGGGTCGGCATGGGGAAGAGGTGGACGGAGCAGGTCTGACTTGGGTGTTGATGGGTTTGACTGGAACACCTTCAGCATGAGAGAAATGACAGTTTGATGGTAAGACATTTGAATTGATTAAGGAGTCACTAATCACATTTTTTGTTCTACTCAGTATGATAGTCACTCATTAATCTGAGGTGATCTTAAGCTTTATATGTATCACTCAAAAACAGTATACTTGTGCCGTCTCAAAGAGATGCACAAGCAGTGGTGCAGTGCTAGTAGCCTACAGATGAACTTACTTCCCACTGTCACAGGTATGGGGTAGGACGGGTACTCAATCTTCACGGGATGCTCTGCATATTCAGTTGCGCTCGGCATGTAGGAATCCGACGACTGCTCAGTCCCCTCACCCTCCTCTTCTGTGCCGTCCATCAATTCGTCTCCAACGGCAACGCTGTCAATCATGTCCTGCGGGTCCACTGTTGGGCGACTACCTAATATCCGCTCCATCTCCTCGAAGAACTTGCACAGTTTGCGGTACTGTCCGTTATTTTTCTTGAATGCATCTTTCGCCTGGTAGTATTGCCTTTTCAGGCTCTTCACACGGATCCTGCACTGATCCGGGGTCCTATCATAGCCCATGTCTCCGAGACGGCTCGCCACGTCTCGGTAAACATGACTGTTTCTGAAGTTGCCATCCAGCGCAGTCTGCACGTCCTGTTCCCCCCAAATATTTAGCAATGCTCTGGTCTCAGCATCCGACCACAGAAATCCCCGCGTTGGATTCACCAGCATAGTGTACTTTACACAGTTCCACAATTGTTTTGAACCTGCAATCGGTATTCCACGACTACAACAAAAAGCTAAAACAAATCCCTGCTACAGCTTTTTGCAATTCATTCCATCAACACAAGCTAGCAAACACTTGCTAGTTAGCTGAAGATAAATCCCTTTGCCAACAAAACACCCTAATCTGGCCCTTTTTCAAACATGCACTGCTCATTGCTGATCACTTACAGTGTCCACAAAAGCGTGCATTTCCATATATATTCACATTAGAGACAAACTCTAAACATTTGTAGTAGGTATACGAGCTCGCTTGCTACCCTGCTCTAAACTCGGGGTCCTTAGAAACGTCACCAACATGGTGCACTTCGTCATCGTACGAAAACATGTCCGCTGGGGAGTAATCTGGCATTACTGGCACAGGTTTCGTGTAATGCTTTATGTAATGCATGAATAAAAAAGCAACCCGTAAACCTTCATCTGTCAATGCTCAAGTAGCACAAGCTATTTGAGAACTGATTATCGTCACAACTGAAACGGAAATATAATGTTATGGTAAAGGCTGAAATAGTAATCACTTGCAAAATGTGTCGGCCAAGATTTACACAAGAACACAGAACACATGTTCATGTTAAGTTGTTTCACTTCAGGTCGACTGTCATACCTTCATCACCCCAATAGAGCAATTTTAAACCCACAGCTATGGCTACAGTAACGATGCAGATGAGTGACACTCCATAATGCATCTCCTGATGCCTGTTCTGAACTCGCGGGAGGATTATATGGAAAACACCAAGGGTCGCGACAGTATGTCCTTACCTAGAGAACAAGGGTGGTTAGAAACACCAACAAGCAAAGCGAATGCACGCTTAAAGTATGTCATGGGTAACGGAGGAAGCTAACCCTTCAACTGAGAAAGCACCCAACGCTTTGCGTGAATCAGCCAATCAGAGATTGTGACGGAGTCCATGACTTGCAAATGCTGTCCAGTCAAGAACTCGTCTTTAACAATCACAAACAGATGATGAAACTTAGTGCATGTAGCCTACTATCTCAATGAAACTTAAAGACAACCTTAAAAAATCAGGTCGTGATATTAGTCCGTGTGTGGCCTGGCTACTTAAAAAACTAGGGTGAAATGGTGGCAGTGATACATAACGTCGTTTCGTGTAACTATGTTATAAACGTGTCTACTTGTTGAAGTTTGGAGTTGCTCACAGGTGATTTGTTTTGGCCCCTCCTTCGACAACAAGTTCCTGTTTCGTCACAGCGTGCGAGCTCAAGAGTAGCGACATGCAGAGGACTGACCACGACCAATTGTAAAATCCTCTGTGCTTGTGATGATAATTAATTAGTCACTTGCTTCTCTGATAGTTTGGTTTCGAGGACAGCAAGTAACCAGTAACTATAGTCTAGTATTGTCAGGTTTGTGAAAATAGAGCTCCGCTCATGTGTTAAAACAACTCGTTGAAAAAGTTCGACTCCTTCGTAGATCAAGCTGTTTTTAAATGAGACTTACGCATAACGCTAGTTTTCAGCTTGTTGATCTGTTGCTGCTGAACAGCAGGCTGTGCCAAAGATCATGCCTGAACCAGCGAAGATGAGAAAACCCGACGTAAAAGTCGTGATACTTGGTGACATGAACGTTGGAAAAACTTCGCTGCTTCATCGGTACACAGAGAGAAAATTTAAAGACACTGTCAGCACCGTTGGCGGAGCCTTTTTCTTGAAACAGTGGGGACCCTACAACATCTCTATCTGGGATACTGCTGGTAAACCTAGGCTACTCACTTGTACCAACTTAATTAACTTGTAGAGAAGTAAGGCTAGCTTGTAATATTTCACATTAGTAGTATCTTTGTGTTTTATGCTATGTGCTTTGTTGTGATTGGTACCCTACCTGTTGAGTAGATTTCTAATGGGCCTCGTGACGTGCTCTCAACTAAGGACCAAGGTTTTACTTAGCCTAGACATTCACCCATGGAATGTCAAGAACTGTGTCTTTAAGGGGTCAAATGGGTGTCCTTGAATGGCTTAGTTAGGCTTCCTTAGTGTTTAGTTAGGCTACCAAGCACCTGTTTACTTTACTGTTACACCTTAACTTGGAATTCACTGAGCTTGATTAGATTTAACGATGCAAAATGAAACCTGTTGTAACACAGTAGGCTATCATTTAATACATTTTTACAAGTACAAGTTGTAGGCCTACACATTGTAGTAATCGCAAGTTACTGTATGGCTAGGCCTATAACTTGTGTTAAAATTTAGATTTTAACTAGGTGTTCGAAAGACAAGGTAAGGTTAGGTATCCACTAAGGGAATGTCTGAAATATTGCCTGTGCTGTCTGATTGTAACTTAAGAAATTCCTTACCTTGTTTGTGTCAAGAGTGTCATGGTCATTGTTTAGATCACCACATTTACTCACTATCTGGAAAATATGGTGTTGGTGTCACCACTATCGCCTCTGCTTTAAGACAGACATTTCTTAAACTTAAACTTTCTTGAACAATTTTGGCTGTCTCTTGTCACACATTCTTGTTGACCGAGGAAAAAAAACTGCAGCCATATCCTTTTTCCCCCACTGACCTAACCTTTCAGGAATCAATTTATTTTTTTTTTCTGTATGCTGTGTGATCGTCAGCAACTATAAGCGTGATACAGACCATCCCCCCCCCCCCCCCCCCCCCAGGGCGAGCCCCTTTGCCAGTTGGCCTGATTCAGCTGTGCGTATGAAAAAACAGTGGCAGAGCATTGAACCTGTATAAACATTAACTACACACACATTAAACACAAAGTTGTTAGTAGTTGTTTCAGTGTCATGGCTGTTTAGATTAAAACTGCCTCATGAAGTCATTTACCTACATTGACTTACAATGAATGAAGATACTGAAAACTGGCTCTTTATTGGTAGCTTCAGAAGATGATCTACAGAATTGTCAGCTTTCAGCTGACATGCACTCCAAGCATTCTGACTTCTAGTCATAATTCACTTAGCCTGGCCAATCATAATCAGGCACTTCATGCCTTCTGATCACTCTTGAGGTCCAAATATGGCCAGTGTTCACATTTTGGTAAATTTGCATTGTAACAATGACTTACTTTTGTTTCAGGTTGGACATGAATAAACACAGGCTACCACAGCAGTTCTTGTAGTTCCTGCCTCACTGAGACCTGCTAACAAACCATACCATACCATAAGCAGTAGGGGATTGGATATGTGGCTATGTCATGTCTGCCTGATTAAATCACTGCCCTTCTGTAGACATGCATAAAGGGAGATCAGATAATAACAAAAAAACTTTGAGTCACCCAGTTTCATCTCCTCTCTTTGGTTCCAACTGGAAGGGGTCACACGGATTAGACAGTGGCTGGGTGTGTTACAGCGTGTTGACCCACCCCACATGAAGCATGAAAACTGAGAACCCCGACAGTTCCCTAAGTGGAGAAACTTTGGACTAGGCTTTTTTTGTCCAAACAAAATTCCTCTGTTCCTCTTTGTTCATTGGCAAGTGCTACGTAACATAGATTTGAACATGTCTGGAACAGACTTGGCCTAAGGCCCAGATTGCTGTTGATCTGTTGATGAGGCAAGACTAGCAGAACTATGCATATATGAACATTGAACAACTCATCTTTGATTGTTGCATGAAAATTGAGTTTCAGTCTGTGAAAAATGTTTGACGCATTCAGTCCCGTTTATGTTTCTTTAGTAAGTAAGGATCGTTTTCTGTGTGGGTTCTGCTTTCATGATGTTGACAGTTTGATTCTTAAAATTAAGCTAGATATGTCATCCCAGCGTCCCATCAGGTCTGAAAGGTCACGAGGTGAAGGGTGATTTGGTCTGACGAGGGTGATGCATGAGAATGCTGATCTCATTGGGAAAGCTGCCACTATAAAATGACGTATTGTCCACTGTCTCTGGCACAGTAGTCCAAATATGCGCAACATGCTGATTGGTGGTGACTATGCAATCCGAAAAATTCACACAGGGTGTAATTTGGTTTCTGTTCTTCTTAAGAAAAAAAAACGGAATAGAGGCACGTGTTTGAACATCCTCCTTGAGTATCAGACCCTTGGTCATGCACTTCATGTGAGTGACACTGATTGTCTTCCTTTGAGTGACGCTGATTGTTTTTTTTTCCTTACTGCTGTGGACCCTGTACTGCCTCACTTCCTGTGGAACTAATAGATGTCCACCATTAGCTGTAGTGGTGTGTCATCATCACCTAGTCACATGCGGCAGCCTGACAGACAGCCTGAGATGCAGCACGTTTAAGTGCATTAGTGTTTAGGGAGAAGGAAGCCAGACCTTTTCTGTATGAAAGGGTGTGTGTGTGTATGTGTGTGTTGGGGGAGTGGGGGGGGTTGCTCTTTCACCTATTTGTCATGTCCTGTTTTGAGAAAGGGAGAGAGAGAGAAAATGCGCGCACACACACGCACACATGTACACACACTCACTCAGATATCAAAATAAAAACAACCTTAAACAAAGAGCCTGTCTGACCCAGGGCCCATGGCTCGGAAAGCCCTCCTGCCTTTGATTCCCTTTACTTGTAATATAATTCAAAGTGCTCTCTCTGTTTAGAAATCTCTTTTAAACTCTTCCAGACAGCTTGTTGTTTTTCAGCGTGTTTAAGGTAGAGTTCAGTTGAGAGTCTTGTGTGGACATATTTTGAGGCTGAGTTGGGTCGGGGCGTCTGAGGAACAAAGCTCTCTCCTCACACGTCCATGACTGGCACAAAGGCCCTCAGACCAGACAGCGGCCAAAACCAAACCCACAGCTTGCATACTTTCTCTTAACAATGGCTCCCTGTGTTCAGAAACACATTCAGCAGCTTTTGCTGTGTCCACCTGTGTGAGTGTGAGTGGATGGGTGGGTGTTGGTGTAAGTGGTGTGGCGTTAATGCAGTAGGCCTCATCTAGAACATACTGTGTAAATTTCCATCAGGCAGTCATGCATTTGGATGTGTAGGATGTGTATACTGTGCCTTCACTGTGATTTGCATCCTGTAAAATCACTGCTCTATTTATTTGCATTAGCTGACTTTATAGTGTGCCCCTTTTGTCATTTTGTTTGCAATGGAGGAAGTGGAACTGACTGAGTGGAAAAGACACCTCTAATTTTAGCCAGATATTTGTCTTTTACCAAGCTTAGATTGTGTTATTTAGCATGTGATCTCTTCCTGTGGTGGTTTGGGTTACAGAATTTGGCATAGTCTGTGACAAACTGGTCTGTAATAAAAAAAAACAAAAAACCAAAAAAAACCCAGTAAAGTTTCAATTCCCCCCTTGTCTCCCCCTGCAGGACGGGAGCAGTTTCATGGTCTGGGCTCTATGTACTGCCGAGGCGCTGCAGCCGTCATCCTTACATATGATGTCACCAACTGGCAGAGCCTCTCCGAGCTGGAAGATCGCTTCCTGTCTCTCACCGACACGGCCAACGCCGACTGCATCTACGCCATTGTGGGCAACAAGGCCGACCTGACGGACTCGGGCATCCTGAAGAGCACAGACTCTGAGGAAGGCTCAGGAGTGCAGGAGGGTGTGGGGACTGAACTTCAGCCTGGTGGTGGGGTTGGTACCGGAGGGGGCTCCCTGATGCAGAAGCAGGTGAGCCAGGAGGATGCGCTGGCGCTGTATGCCCGGGTACTCCGCTACAAGGGGTTGGAGGGCCAGGCCTGCCCGCCGGCTGAGTGCCTGTGCTTTGAGACCAGTGCCAAGACGGGCTACAATGTGGACAAGCTCTTCGAGACCATCTTCGACATGGTGTTGCCCTCCATCCTGAAGAAGAGGAGCCAGGGCGAACCTTCCACCGTGGACCTGGAGGACTGTCGGGTCGCCAAGACCACCAAGGGCAGCTGCTGTGCATGATGGGAAGGAGCATGAGTGGAAGGAGAGCCCTGTCAAGTCAGGGCACCACTGCAGCGCCCCCTATGAGAAAAGCTACAAGTATTATTGAGGGGTTGCTGAAGCCACCAGTTGGCTCTCAGTCCAAGGACCAGCTTGTTTTGGGGGGACTGTGATAAAGTGTGTTCATCTGAGTCAATATAAGGAACAAGGACTACAGTTGAAGGTGGCTGCCTCCTTTAAACAAAACAGGTGTACACTCTCCTGTTCTGTGCTGACTTGCATTCAAAGGCTTCAAAAACTATCTACAGGGCACATTTACAACAAACCCTGTGTTTACATGTCTGTGTGAATAACAGGTAAAGAAAAAAAAAATTGCACATTAGTAAGGTTGATTTTTGCCTTGAAAAACAGTATTGTGTGTGAGTGTGTATTTGGGGGGAGAGGGGGCAGCTTTGTTCTACAGGGACAGTTGCTGAAATACTTTTCTGGAAGAATGTTGAGGGACTGGGAAGCATTTAAATGGCAGTAATCTTTACCCTGCTTCTGAAATGACACTGAATGCATTCTCCTTTTTCAAAGATTTTTTTAAACTTAAACAATCAGTGATGAAATGTGAAAATAAAAAATTAAATTTTTAGAACACCAGACTTTTTTATCTGTCTACTACAATAAATTTGAAAACACCACTATATTTTTTTTCACCAACTGTCTAAGAATAAATATATCTTATGTTATCACTGACACTTGATGATATAATTAAATTGCAAATTATATAATTAACTCCCTGTAGTCTTCCTATAAATGTGCTATACGCCAGGTCAGAAAGAAGGCTTGCACTCCACTTGAATGGGTTTTAAGGTGTGCTGAAATGCAGGTAGCTTAAAACTTGAGTTGTCTCAGATTGCAGCCACTACTCAAGGAAACAGGTTTTATGAGGGGGAATGTTGAACCTGATGGTGGTGGGTTGGGCACCTGTAAATAGAAGGGACAGTATGAGGGATTGTGACTGTCAGCGGTGTGATGGTGTTGTCAGGGGTGTTCAGTTGTACACTGATGAAGTTCCAGGTTTCTTTCTGCACCCAGTGCACTGAGATTCTTACTGGCAGACAAAAGTATGATCGAAAAACTGTGATCAACTTACTGCATACCAGCTACACTGCACAAAACGGCATGAAACTGGCAGACCACAAAATTAATTCAGCCTCTAGAGAGCTAAAGAGAGCAACACAGACACAGAGCCTAACAAACAAAAAAAGCATGTATTTTGTTGTTATTCAAGTATACTAACATTTGACATATTCATAAGATAGCACTCAAATATATCAAACATCATTACATTACATCAACCACAGGAACAGCTAAGAGATATGTGCCATTAAACAAATGAAAATTTACAAATAGAAACAAATTTAGGAGTTTTATGGCATCATCCTTATGGGCACTTTTGAATTTACCTGATTGAACTCCTACCACAACTGAGTTGTGTTGACCAGACTGTTGAGCAAGATCTACTAATACCTTGCACACTTTGCACTGAACCCAGAAGATGCTGGCTGTCTTGAGCGCACTGATTTTAGGGTGCAGTGTCTCAGGGTCTCAGTCCTCATATGGACATTCAATTCAATTCAATACAATTTATACAGTGCAATTTACAATACTATATATACTATATAATATTATATAATACTATATAATACCATAATAAAATTGTCTCATGGTGCTTTACAGTCACACTTGGTGTGGGCCACTGACATCATGGGAGACCACGTCATTCTCTGCAGTGGAGTCCTCTGGACAAACTCTGACATGGAGTTTGCAGTTTGCAGCAAGGCTTTCGAGAAAGGCTTCACTTAATATATGATAGAGGCATGTTCACTGCAGAATCACCTTTCTTTCTGCTGACAAATTGATGCATTTTTTAAATTATAGACAACATGGTGACTGGTCAGATATCCTTTGGGCTTACCTGTTGAAATCACACCACAATTTTGGTGCGACCACATAAAATAACTGAGAAGAAAATCAGTGCAATTTACGTAAATAACAAAGTATGAAACGAGTTAAGGGCCTGTACATGTTCAATTCTATTGTCTTGTGGATTACAATAGAAATGATAAAGAAACATTTTTATTCTTGGGAAACAAAATAAGCAATGCTGGAACTGCAGATAAGCACTGTATAGTGTCAGGTTCTAAATGAGTAGTAGACTAGGGATCTAAGAACGGATTAGTATTATACAAAACACAGATTGATGAGACGGTGTAAGTGCAGACATTTTAAAGGGCTGTCTTAATGCCAATGCTTAAAACTCAAAAACAAAAACTATGTACAGAGTATGTAGTTTTTTTTTCAAATCTTGGTTTCAGTGTAAGAGCAAGTAGTAGAACAATTGTGAAAAACTCCGAAAACATCTACGACTATTCTGTACACTGGCTGAAATCTTTTCTATAAGCATTGGATCACCACTTTCATCCTGAGGTTTATCTGGTGTGAGTAGGGCTGGATGACAAATTCTGATGTCTTCTTACTCTACAGCAGTTCTAACTCAACTTGAACGAGCCTCTCCCAACAATCCCTCAAACCAGTCTACATATTTCAAACACCATTACATGTAGCCTATAGCTGGACTTGTGGCAGGGATTTGGTGTTAGAAATAAAGATGGGAAAACAGGAATATGAAAAGATTTGTTGACTAACTTTCACTAAGCTAACACAAAAAGCAGTGCATACATACGGGCATCTTTGGTTCAGCTGTATTTCCGTTGTTACTTATTAAAAAAATGATCAGTTGAATACATAGCTGAGGTAATAAGTTAGACAGAAAGCACCATTTTCAATAATAAGAAAGTACAAAATGTGATCTTTTTTTACATATAATATTCTCAGAGGGTGGAGCTCTGCTGGGCTTGCAGGAAAGTGGTTGATACACTTGCAGAAGTTCTTCAAAGGCACTTGGTATGGGACATAAGGTTTGCGGTACAGCACAAGCGTGGTGTGTGTGTGTATGTGTGTGGCTTTAGGGGCGAGAGTGAAAACTGATCACAAGCTCTGAGAGGGGTGGCTTCATCCGCTCACAGGTTCTTCATGCAGACCTGACAGCGGCTGATGCGCGAGAGCAACTGACCGGCCTTTAGCGTCTCGCTGCTCGGCGAGCTGTTGAACTCCTGCTCCATGGATGAAAGCCAGAAGCTGTACTTGTTGGCGAAGTAGTGGCACGTGCCCTTGGCACCGTTGCACTCGATGAAGGGAGTGCTACGGAAGTCCTCCAGGCATGAGCCTGGCGACACCAGAAGCTGGCCGCCACCCTGCTTGCCCGCTCCCGAGTGCTGTGAGGAAGTGAAGAAGAGAGGAGAGTCACTCTGACTGACGTCCACATCTCTGCTTATGGTGTCAGACAACACATTGGACATGCTAAAAGTTTGCTATGTGTAGAATTTCTAGTTCAAAGCATTAAAATTGACCCAAAGTAGCAATAGAATATTAAGAAATAAACATTGTGATGTAATATATATCAAAAACTCTAATGATCTCTGTCCTGTGTGTGCTTAGACATCCACTCTAAAGTTGCCATGCTAGCCATGACAGCTAGTTGTATGCTTTAGATTATACACCTGCTAAATCCACACTAACAGACTCTGTCTTGTGTGAACAATGCTTTCAAGACAATAGTGCTTTCAAAACAAGTCAAATCAGTTGGAGTAACACAGGCAACTTTACTGCTCTGTGCTGCACTTGACTTTTCTCAGAAACTACAAGCAGAGATAGTCTGCAGGCACACTGTGTTTTACAGCATAGTCACCACAGTATTGCTTAATTGACTCAAAGAGCAGTCAACACTTCCCCAGAGTTAGGGAGACATCATGAGGAACACACATTTGTATCGCTATTTAAAGCTGCTGAAGAGAAGAGTTTGATGGCATAAGAGGTTTTAACGAGAAGCAAGACTTTCATATTAGGGCAGGAATCTAAGTCTGAGGTGTCTCCTCTAATCTGCACACAGTGCCATAGAAAAAGAATGTTGGGTAATATAAATGATTCAGAGGGCTGATAACCTGACAGCAACCCTGAAAAATGCAACAAATGTACACTTTTTAAGACTTTTAGAGTTTTAATCTTAAACTGAACATTATTTTTATTTATTTATTCATTTCTTTTCTTTCATTTAATTTTTGTTTTTAATTTCTGTGAAGATTACAAAGGCTGTTATTCTATTTTTTTTACAGATTGTTTCAGACAGAACACCCTTCCTCCAGCTCCCTCCCACCTCAACCCTTCTACACCCCACCACTTTCTCACCATGAGAAAAGAGTATCCGATCCACAGACTGCGCCAGCCTTGAGGGCACGGCGGAATGGTGATGTCCTGGCTGTGCACTGCGATGGCCACCGAGGGCGCCTCACACACCGAGCAGCGGCTGATGTACTGCTTGATCTCCTCGCCCTCCACAGGCATCATGGGAATGGGGGCCGTGGTGGACAGCCAGTAGGACTTGTCATTGCGATCGGCATAGCGGCACAGGTCGTTGGGGTTGCAGTAGAGGAAGGGCATGGTGTTGAAACGGGGGATGCAGGAGCCCGCCAGACCTGATGTGTTTGGGAAACAAAATGACAGTAAAAAGGTGAAGAAAAAAAGAATGACCTATGACATTTGTGAACACAATTTAGAGATTCAAAAATGATTATTCATCAATTGTGGGATTGGTTATATGAAAGGCTTTAGTGGATGAGAAGTGGCACCTAGGTCTTGGTTGTGGGCTTTTTCTTGGCCCTCAAAGTAGAGAAGACTGTAGCCATCCCACAGCTTGGACATCCCCACTGGACACATGGGGGTCTGATCGGACTGGCTGTGCTTGACCAGCAGGTAACCCACGTTCACGCTTCGCCCAGGCATGCCAGGATGACCAGGGATCCCAGGGCGGCCCCGATTACCTGGTGATTTTGTTTGCGTATGCGTGTGTGCGTGTGTGTGTGTTTTGGGTGGTAGGTGAGTGGACAGAGGGGTGAAAGAAAAGCCAGACAGAAAGCATAGCAAGAAGAAAAATTGTATAAGGACTCAATAAAAGGACAAGGACAAACACACTTAAAATGCAAGAAAATGATTCTGTTCATACAAATATACAATGTATTTTCGTCGATGTATTTTCGTTTCGTTTTCATTCATGTGTGCTCATGTACGATCCATAAATTCCTTGTTATACATAGCTTGATTATGATGCATTGATAGCATTGATTATGATGACTTCTAGAAAAGCGCTACATGAAAAAGGGAAGTATGTGAGTGGAGTTGAGAATATTTTCAGTCTACTTAATCATTCTTAGTGACCCAGAGGCTATAGTTAACTGGCTGCCCAAATCCCATCCTTAATCCACTAATCTTGCCTAGAATCCTGTATCTGTAATCTGCCTTGCTCAACAAACCAAACAAAGCTCTCAATTGTACCTTCCAGGCCCTGAAGACCAGGGTGTCCCATTGATCCTTCATCTCCCCGGAAACCAGGAGTTCCTGACTGTCCACTGATTCCTGGCATTCCTTTGTCTCCTTTAGGCCCCAAGAAGCCTTCAGTGGGAAAGAGCATGTGTTATTATTTACTTCCTGTGCCGCAGGTGTTTAAGTGTCACAGAGGGTACTTTCTGCCTCTCTGTAACACACACACACACACACACATTAAAAATGATATCCTACCTTGATCTCCCGGTATTCCTTGGACGCCATCTGGCCCTGGAAGGCCGGCGGGTCCCCACTGTCCAGGTGGCCCTGGTGGGCCTCTCTCCCCAGAGATTTTGACTGGGATTGGAAGAGGACCCTGGGCTCCTGGAACTCCGGGTGGACCTAGAGCAGAACAGAGCAGAGGAGGCAGAGCGATGAAGGAGAGACCCAGAGGTGAGTGGTTAATGTCTTACTGTGCTGTGTGTTTTACAGGCTTATTTCAGTGTCACAGACCAGTGTCAGCACACATGTGGGCAATTCCATGTAATGGTTAGATGTGACAGAACAAATTAAATAAAATTTGATGTCATCTCTGCTGAGTACAGCAAAACTTCACATCATACAAATACCCGGCATTTTACTGGAGTTGGAGCAGATGACAGGTCCATTTTACATGGAGTTGCCCACAAGTCAAAACTAGTGGCACAAAAGGGTTGTTGATCAAAGTATCATTACCCGGATAGCCTGTCTGTCCTTTCGGACCGGTGTGACCTCGGTCTCCTTTGAGGCCTGTTATGCCAGGAGGCCCCATCATGCCTGTTTCCCCCTTGATTCCTGCAGGTGAGAAATATAACTGCTGTAAGAAAGCTCCCTTGACATTCCTTTGGTCTAACAGATGCAAACCCATGTTAGACAGTAGGGACAGATTCATTGGCAAATGCATTTGGGTGTATTGAGATTCAGCCTACACATATGACTATAGAATGGGTGGGCTGCACTGCACCCCATCTGACCTTTCTGTCCTGAGATGCCATCGGGTCCAGGGAACCCACTGTTCCCCCTCTCTCCCTGGGGGCCCTTCAGACCAGGCAGGCCAAACAAGCCAGGTATACCCCTCTCGCCCTTGCTCCCAAACGGAGAAGGGATGCCTGGGGTGCCTCTGGGTCCAGGGAAACCTAGAGAGAGAGAGAGAGAGAGAGAGAGAGAGAGAGAGAGAGAGAGAGAGAGAGAGAGAGAGAAAGAGAGAGAAAAGTCATAGTGTGTAGAAACAGAGATTTAGGACAGGATCTTAGAAAAACATCTTTTCACACACTCACACACACACACACAGACACACACACACACACACACACACACACACACACACACACACACACACACACAAACACATGTGATGTAACACAAATGTTACTATGTTAATCTATACTATTGTTTATCGCAGTAACTTGTCCTACTCTACCTGGGAGTCCCTTCGGTCCTGGAGTACCAATCTCCCCAGGCCGTCCAGGTCTGTCTGAGACTCCTCCAAAGCCTGGGGGACCCTGTGGGCCTTGAGGGCCAGGGAATCCTTGATTACCTGCAGAGCAGATTATACCCATCACTCCACATGACCAGCAGAACAGAAAAAAGCATCAGTGGCTAAACTCTGAGCTCCATATCGCATGATGCCCCTACCTGGGTCTCCAATGAATCCTTTTTGGCCAAGTCCTCCAGGGCTGCCTTCTTGTACGTTGGGGATGCCATCCTCTCCTTTCTGGCCCTTAGGTCCAGGGATACCTGGTGGCCCTACTGTGTCAACACCTGAGACCACAAACACAAAAAACATACAAAAAATGCCTTTGCATATGAGTCTCTGAGGCAGGCCTTCATAGGTTATAGCCCAATATGTAAAGGTGTAAAAATGGCACCTGGCATTCCGGTCAATCCCTTCTGTCCTTTCAAGCCATCAAGTCCAATGATTCCTTTCTGCCCAGGGAAGCCTGGAGAGAAAAGCACAAACCCCATTAGTTAATTACAACAAATGTCAATCATTTCTTGGTCACTTCAAAGGGGAACTAGATTGGTGATGCAATGGCATCAAGTCTGTGTATGGTCCATATGCCAGCTGCCTAGCTGTGGGTGTGGAAAGTTAGTAAACCTCCCAACACCTTAAGAGATGACTAAGTGAGTTGACTGGCAGCCTGGGTTTTTCAGTCGACTGGCTATCACACTCAACTCCCAATGAGATGTTGCTGTGAGGTTACGGCTTCGAGCCTGAGGACCATGCAAGATGACTTTGATAACACGCACACACCAAACATCTGTCAGGGTGAGATGTAAGGAGACGCCTCTACAGTGGCCTCAATGGCAGGTCATGTCAATCAAAAGCCATTCTTTCTTGAATCATGTCTTGTGTCTGTAATCTAACTACAAAAACCTTAGCCTAAAGTCTATTGTAAGTTACTAAAGCTAATTTAATAAGTAAGTAAAGTAAAATTTAATTTAAAAACGCTAATTTAACACCAAAGGGACAAAACTGCAAAGATAAATGAGGCAGCTTAATGTTTCCACATCATAGCTATAAATAAAGCTACACTCAGTAGTTTTTGGTGTAAAACTAGTGGTCCAGACACCTAAGACACACAGACCCTTCTAAACATTTTCCAGAGCCTCACTGGCACTGCTAGAAGATACTAATTGATGTTTGATAGAAATACAGTCAGAAATGTTATGCTGTAAAGCTTTTTATTTTGTGATGGTTTTCTACCCTCCCCCTAGAACTGCACAGTGCTAGATGGCTGGAGGGAACAACACTTGTGCGTATCACTTTAGATCACTTTATGCCTTCCAAAATCATTTGGAGATGGTAGCAAAACAAACAGTCTGATAAAACAATTCCTTAAGTAGTGGCAAAATATTACATAGTGCACTAGAGATTAGCTTGCTGAGGGACTTTGTCTACTGTTTGAAATTGGGGGCCTGTTCTCTGTTGAGCGCTTGACCTCAAACAGGACTCTCCTTGGCAGCATGCCCTGGTAGTGAGGTACCTGGTGAGATTACTATACCTGGTTGCCCATGATGGCCTTCAGATCCTTTGGTTCCATCAGCACCAGGAACTCCAGGCCAGCCCTTCTGGCCCTGGTTACCAGGTGATCCTTGACGACCGTCAGACCCTGATGGCACAGTGTGGAAGGGCGAAGCGGTCAATACAAAAGCAGAGAGAAGGTGGGAGTGAACTGCATGCTAGTGTGTGTGTGTGTGTGTATGTGTATGTGTATGTGTGTGTGTGTGTCACTCTACTCACTGAGCCCTGCTGAGCTCAATGGTATTCATACGTCATATGTACAGAATGGTAAATTACTGGTCATATGTACGAGATTTAATTAGAGGAGTTAACAAATGCTAATTATCTCACATACTCTACTCTGTTGCATTCAGAGGTTACAATGAATAAACAGCTGATTAGGAAAACTCTGTACCTTTGGCTCCAAAACCACCCGTGTCTCCTGGTCCTCCCTTCATGCCCCCGATACCAGGGAAACCAGGATTGCCTCTCTCTCCTGTGACACCAATATGACCCTGTTCACCTGTGGGGAAGACCAGAGGCAACACATCCTTGATGCAGTGCAGACAGAGCATGGGTCCTATGTGGCTCCCGTCCACTATTGTAGCTTACAGTAATCAGTCATGGAACACACTGTAAAAAGCTACTTAATTAGCATTGTCATTAGATTGAGAATAAATAAATTAATTAATAATCTCTTATTATGATTATACTCATTATACATTTTTGTGAATAAGCATAACCTTTAAGTAACTTACCTGGAAATCCTGGTAGCCCTGGTTGACCTGGGTACCCTGGAGATCCAGGGAGATCAATTGTTGGACCCGTCTCACCTGAAAAATGCACAAACACACATACACATTCTAGAACTGACCTCAAGATTACCATAAACCTTTGTTTAATTACAAGTAATAAGTAGCGAGTAATTACTAGTAATCACTATTGCCAGTACAATTGTACAGTATTTATACCTTTGAAACCTTTGATTCCTGTTTCTCCTGTTCGCCCAAAGGCACCAGTCCCACCTTTCTCCCCCTGTTGGTTTGTGAAATAACATCACATCATTTACCTCCACAAACAAACAAAGGACATAACAGGAGAACAAAGGCGACTCAACAAAAATTTTTACCGTTTTCCCTGGCATTCCAGGAAACCCTGCAATTCCTGGTGGTCCGGTGGGACCTGGCATCCCCTTCTGGCCAGGAAGCCCCTCTGTTCCACGATCTCCCTTCTGACCCTTTGCACGGCTGGGCTCTCCTGGATAGCCATCTAGTCCTGAAGAACCAGGCAGCCCTGGGAAGCCTTTGGTTCCTGGGTCATACACAAGGCCAGCCATGGTAAGTCATGGTAAGTGGGTACATGCAATGTTGACTACAAGCTTAAACCACTGGTTTAAAGCAAAGCTTGCTGGACTTGCATCATTGACTCTTGCTCAATGCAAAGTTCCATTCAAATCCCACTACCTTAGCCTTAACCCATCAGCCATCTGTGTAGGGACTAAAATAGGAGGAACAAAGCTAATTTTTTGTGTATATCATAGCCTTTAATATAATACTATTAGTTCATCCAACTGTGTCTGGAGAAATGTCCTCATATACTGACACTCGCTTTACCATGAACCACTGGTACAAGGCAAATAAGAACAGGCATAGATGAAACTCTGTAAACAAAGGAAAGGTTATCTCTTCATTATGTGGATGGTCTCACCTCTGGGCCCAGGGAAGCCGTGCATGCCTGGCATGCCGTGGTCTCCTTTTGCTCCCTTCATGTCCTTCATTACCTGAGGCTCGATGTGAACCCCTCCTTGTGGGCCTTGGACACCTCTTTCCCCTTTCGGATAAACAGAAGAAAGAGATTAAAGAAGACTAGGCCTACTAGAGAGGTTAACACACCACATACCATATCTGCTACACCTATTGTGTCCTGTGAGTGAGCTGCAGCACCTGCACCATAAATGTGTAGGTGCCAATGGGGAGCTCACCCTGCTGTGTCCTATGTGCACCAGTGAGACAGCACTACCCAAGTGCAAAATTACAGTAGCTTAAGTATAAGTAAAATATATTTTGTCCAATAATGAACTTTTCTTACATGCACTTGAAGCACTCTTTGTGTTTTTCCAAATATATATTTCCCATGCAATAATAACACACTACTGTTTGGAGCTGTCTTGAGCTCCAAAATATTGCACTCAGTACACTTAAAAAAAAGCATACTTCTGGACCCTAAGCACACTTTTGAAAAGTGTACTTTTCTGCACTTCTTATCCCCCTGGGTAGACAGCTCCCTCCTTGCATCAGAGTATGATGAGTATGTAAGACTCACCCTTTTCGCCCTGTCTGCCTAGACCACCCTTCAGCCCTGTTTCCCCCGGAATGCCTGCCTCTCCAGCAAATCCAGCGTAGCCCTTTATTCCATTCACCCCTGGCATGCCAGGAAATCCTTTCATACCCGGAGAACCTTGGGATCCTGAGAAAAAGAACCAAGATGATACTATTACATGGCACAACTGTTTAGCATGAATGGAAAAATATAGAAATCCAGGCTATCACTGTAGGGAGATGATAATCAAGGGGAAGTGCTAGGAAGGCATGGGCAGGCTATACAAGGACTGACTGACCTTTCAAACCAACAACACCAATACTTCCAGGTGATCCCGGATTTCCACGATCCCCCAGTGGTCCGTTGTTTCCATTCGTTCCATGGCCACCAGGTTCACCAGGAAGACCCTTCATGCCAAAGGGTCCTGGGATTCCACTGTCCCCCTCACTTCCCCGTTCTCCAGGAAAACCTGCCATAGACAGGAGAGTTACACAAGTGCATGGAAAAAAACAAACACACTGAAAACTTTGATTCCATTTTTTGTTGTTGTTGTTGTTGCTGTTAGCCTGTACTAACATCCTTTTGGGGACATTAGTATGTCTTGAAAAGTAAACTAAAAGCTCTGCTGAGGGCTTAACATTGCCTCAGAGTCCATAGTTTATTCCTAAGCACCACCTCACATAAACCAACCTGGTCCTCCAACGGTTCCTGGTGGTCCTGATATTCCAGCTTTTCCAGGCGGCCCCGGGAAACCGATCTTTCCCGCAGGGCCAGGACGACCTATTTCTCCTTCCACACCAAGAGGGCCGAGCTCACCCTTAAAGCCAATCATGCCAGGCATACCATCTGCCCCTATTTGGGCAAAATACAGTGGCAATCAATGCAACAGCAACACAATCATTTTTTATCCTAAAATTGAAAAAGCAACAAAAAACAAGCATGTAAAAGGCTTCAAGGAAAATGGAACTAAAATGAAATAAAAAACCCTGTGTGTACTTCAGATACCAAAGGAACCAATGGACCAGTGTTACCATGGCTGTGAACAACCACCTGGCATTCAGAGCCTCAGAGGCATTAAATTCCCACAAATCCCACCTGAGTATCCACGAGTTCCAGGTAATCCAGGTAATCCAGGCTCTCCTGCTGGCCCAGCAGGTCCCGGATCACCAGGGGCTCCAGTAGAAGCATCTAACACGTCACCGTGGGCTCCCTTCACTCCTGGTTCACCGTGCCGGCCGTCAGGGCCAGGGGAGCCAAAGCTTCCTGGGAAACCTTTGACACCAGGTGTGCCCAAGTCTCCGCGAGGACCAGTAAAGCCTGGAGGAAGAGGTCAGGCAACAACACCAAACTGAAAGTCAGTACAGAACATAGTATACATGTTCATATACATACAAATGCATACATAGCATACATAGTATGCATAGTGTACATGACATATACATACAAATGTTACACTTTTATACAGTAGCCAGCATCAAAATCTTACTAGGATAACATTCCAGATCTTTTCTGTAGATATTTTAATCTTTCGCTCCTCCTTGATGAGGATTGGCACATTTTATCTTCTTACTAAATGTGAACCAAATATTTTTGTACAAAAAAGTACAAAATTGAAATGTCTTTTAATTGTCTTTAGTTTTCCATGCATTTTCTGACAGTATCTACAGGAGCACTGTCATGGTTCTTTGAAAATATTTATTGTGTATTCTGTGTATATAGGACATACCGCTTGGACCAGGTGGTCCACCCTGACCAGGGTCTCCTCTCTCCCCCTTTACCCCTGACTCCCCTGGCTGCCCTGCCGAACCTTTGATCCCTGGGGGTCCTGAAGCAAGCAAACAAAATGCAAGACAATACATTTGTATTTGGAGAAAACATGTATGTAATGAAATTATGTTTTTTTTATTACAGCAGATGTTGGTCAACAGTAACTATGATGAAAAAGAAAAAAGAAAGAAAATATGAAGAAAATAGAAAAAAATCTGGGTAACACTTTATATTAGCACACACAGATTTGTCATTAACAAAATGATTATTAACATGCAAATTAATGTAAATAAAACATACCAGGCATTTTATAGTCACTAAAAATCACTTATTAATACCTAATTCTGCATGACTTTATTCTACCCATAATAGACCATTAACTAAGATTTTTTAATATTAACTTCTAATTACTCTTTATTCATAGTTAGTAATTTAATTTAAATGATTTACATTATCTTCTTCAGTAATACTTAGAAAAGACAGTCTATTAATTGGAACACAATCCAAAGCTACAAGTGCTAATAGTGTACAAATAAGCCCCAATGTTTTTTTTTATTAATATCATAATTCATATACAACAACTAACTTCCAATGAATAGGCTGTAATTAGGAGGTAATACTGGATAAATTATTAGTTAATGGTCTATTATGGGTAGAATAAGGTCATGCAGAGTAAGGTAATAATAAGTGATTTGCAGTGACTAACAAGTGGCTAGTATGTTATTAATTTGCAAGTTAATAAGCAGCTAGTTAATGGCGAATATGTGTGTGCTAATATAAGGTGTTACCAAAATCTCTCTTAAATCACAATATTATAAACCTTTAAATTACAGTAAACAAAAATAGAAGACATGGAACTAAACAAACACACAAAAATAGGCACAAAAGACACAAAACACTAACTGTATTAGGCACCTGTATTTCATTTCATTGCCTTACCTGGGAAACCATCCAATCCCCGAAGGCCAGGGGCTCCTGGCAGTCCTGGAGGTCCAGGCAGTGCTTCACAAAGCCCTGTTCAGAGAACAAACGGTATTAAAAAAAAAAAAAAAGTTTTATGGACCTAGGCCATACTGGATTGGACAGGACTGGTCACTTTTGGAAAAATATTATTTTGGTAAAATAGTGACTGGTGATCATCAAAGAAGTGAGCGAGAGCCTGACACATTTCCTCAATATAGCAAAGACAGGAGTGAGCTCAATGCAAAAGAAATCATGGCAGCTCCACCATTAAAATCAATGCATAGGTGATTCAAAAAGCAAGCAACAAAAGCACTAAGGTGAGAAGAGATGGGTGAGTTCTGAAGCACCATATCAAAAAAGGTAAGTTCGAGTGATCCTTGCCAATGAAAACCGCAAATGAGGAAAAATTATGCAATTATGCAATAATGCTTTTTAAAGAATGAAGTTGCCATTTTTTTTCAGCTACCTTCTTTATACACCAGGCCTTGTTCTCCAACTTGAATACAGTCTCCTTTCAAAAGCACACAAGATAGATAGACAGAAGCATATGACATATCACAAATGAGAAAGAGAGGCAGGGGTTTAATCTCAAACACACCTTTGTGACAACACTGTTAAAAGAAAGTACAGTTGCAAATAGTATACTAAAATAAAACGAAACATTTCCCATGTGTAGAGGAGTATCCATGTATGGTGCACTTTCTGCTAGCATTGACATAACCAACAGTACTAGTATTCTTGCACACACATACAAACTCCTATGCCTTTTACCATGAAGTATGAGGTAAGGGAAGGGGTTGCCAACAGGTATCAAATGTTTTGTTTTCCTTTTATACTGTACTTTGGGCCATTTTGGGGGTATTTACTCACAAGATTTGGTCCTGCACCTAACACAGCACAGCACAGCTCTTCCTTTGCAACTCAACAATGATTCTCAGACATGAAGTTTTAGGTCTTTGTTTTCATCTATTGTGTATACCCACTACGATGTGGTCAACTATATAGTAAGCCTCATCTTTCTCTTTCAATTCTACACAAAATTATATTATATTATATTTATGTAGTATATCCTTCTAATAGGATTAAAAAACAGGGATATTCAGTAGACCTAAACTGAATTAATGACCAGAATAGTGCTATGCTGCCTAAACAGTAAATTCTCACATCCATGTCATAGCTATAGTCATAAATTGATACTATTGCAACTCTCTCAAAAGGGGTTATTTGTCTTTTAACAGTGTGGTTTGAGGGAAGCGAATGGGCTACTGAATGACACAGTGAGTGAAGCATGAGGACAGGGGAAATACAAGAGATGAAGAAATACAGAACAACAGAATGAGGAGGAATAAAGGAGACATACCAACACATAGAAGACTTGAAAATGAGCACATACCTGGTGTTCCAGCAGGACCGGGCATGCCACCATAACCCTGGATTCCAGGATCGCCAGGAAAGCCCCTCTCCCCCTTGGGGGCACCTAATGCCTGGCCAGCTTCTCCTGGTAGGCCAGGGAGGCCATGCAGGCCTGGCCGGCCACTGTAGCCTGGATCTCCAGAATCACCGACTGGGCTGTCGCCCTAGAGACAAACACAAGTATATGAGAACTCCCCATCCCTATCTCAGCAACTACACTACAACTGAGGTTAGGGACAATCAGTTGGCCTTCTGAACATACATACCACTATTTAAAAGAAAGGTCCGGGGGTCAATCAACCTATATCCCTGTTGTTTGAGGTTGCTGAGTGTTGTCCGTAGGTACAACAACAACAAAATTTGGTGCACAGACTAAATTTACGAACTGCAGCTAATGTTAACTGAACGGGGCACAGGAAAACAAAACTGAAACCGTTTCCTTGCCTTCATCAGTTAGTGCTGCCATTTCGGTCTATGCTGTACCAAACATTTTCCTTCTTAACATTTCACTGCTCAGTCATGTTGTATCATCCTCAATAAATATCTCTCCCAACTGTGTTTATGCCGTTGCAGCTTTAGGTAATCTGTTCTTACACTACAAGGTGAAATGCAGAGTACCTAATTGGATCCCAATTGTTCTGGATTGGCCTTATTGCTGTAAACTCACAGTGAGGTAACTACAGGCATATTCCCCCTGGAGCACAATTGACAGAGATCATTATATTTTTTGCAGTGGTCTTTACACAGAAATAACTGACCTCTGAATGTTGAGAAGGCCCAATGAAAGTAAGTAGAACCTCCTGCAGCATTCTGGATGGCCTTATAATAAGTGTTTATATTTACAATAAACACAATAGGATTGATTATAAGGCTACCTGAGGGTTTCTTCTTGGAGATCTAGATGCTTACATTGATACAAGGATACAAGGACATTTTATTTTTACCACTAGACCAAAACCATCACATACTGGAAAGCCGCGGAGTCCAGGGGCTCCTGGGACCCCATTGAGGCCGTCAAGGCCCTGTGGTCCTGGCACTCCTGATTGTCCTGGGTCTCCTGGTTCCCCTGAAGATCCTGTGGAGGACACACCACAAAGGCATAAAAGCATAAAAGGCTATTATAGGATATCCATTAGCTAGGGAGAGATGAAGTGCATACATCCACTGAGACTGATCTGGAAACAGCCACTGCAGCATCTCCCAATCTATTGTCCCTCACATACATTCACAGTCGATCATTGCAACCGATCATTACACATGAGGTTAGTTCAAAACTCTGGCACGGATGTGCTGCCAACCACCTCAAACATTTACAGACCAAGCAAAACAATGTCACATTTGTTTGTTTTTTTGTGTGACATAAAATGTGGTGTGTCAAACCTTTCTGAGTGGCAACTGTGGTGTCTCCTTTTCTTCCCTTGGGTCCTGGTAAGCCATCATGGCCCGGGAAACCCTTATAGATGTAGAATAAAAATGTGTGTGTGTGTGTGTGTGTGTGTGTGTATACGTGTGTGTATGTGTGTATGTGTGTGTGTGAGAGAGAGAGATAGAGAGAGAGAGAGAGAGAGAGAGGGAGATTATTAAAACATAAACATACTGTTATATACTGTATATGCAGATGTATTAGTATAATGTGGAATAAGCAGAGGAGGAAGAGGTAAGGGCTATTTACAGGCATGCCAGATGGGCCAGGAAAACCTGCATTGCCTTGGTCCCCCTGTTGACCCCACTCCCCCTGCATGCCAGCATTGCCTGGACTGCCGGCAGGACCAGGGGGGCCTGGAAGGGTGGACACCGAGTCGCACTCACAGTCACCGTGGTCTCCTGAATTCAGGTGGTAGATGTGCATGCACACACACACACACATACATACACACACACACACACACACACAGTAAACCAGTGAACCAAAACAAGAACAAGCTACTGCAGACCATAGACCAATGTGCCTGAAGACTTACCTTTCTCTCCTCTCCTCCCAGCTGAACCTGGTCTTCCTGGTTGGCCTGCTGCTCCTTTCAGATGCTCTCTCCCTGAATGGAGACACATATTTTAACACCAAAATCACCTAGAAACAGCCACGGAACGTGATATCGTGACGTTATCCCAGGAAATATCCCAGGAAATTTTGGTCTCTTTAAGCTTCCACAACATGGCATACACATGACATACATACATTATAAAAATGCAGAGAATAAATCCTACTTTGTGTGTTGTTTATGGTACTTGTACATAGTAGCTTTGACAGACAGCTTCACACAGAGGACAAACACATTAGGCAGGCTATCTGATTGACAAATTTAATTGGCACACCATGAACTCACATGATCCTATAGGTCCAGGGAATCCTGGCACGCCTGGTAAACCTTTGGACCCGGGGAGGCCTGGATGGGTGGCGGGGATTCCTGCCTCACCAGCAGAACCCTTTTGGCCCTTAAAACCCTTTTCACCAAATGGGCCAAAAGAGTCCCCTGTATGACGTGGCCGAAAGACGAAGAAGAGGAAAGAGGAAAAAGAAGAAGAAGAGAAATGAGCAGAGCATGAAAGAGAGGCAGTGAGGCCTAAAACAAAATTGTATTCAACTCTTATCAAAACAAGTTACACAATTGCTGACTGGAGATTTTATCTTTTTTTAGAGAAATGTACAGATTGTGTTCCTCACATGTTTGTTGTTCAGAGGCAGGAGGTCCAGGAGGCCCAGGCCGGCCTTTCTCCCCTGGAGGTCCTCTTCCTCCCTGGGGGCCGAGCTCTCCCTCTGAGCCTGGTAGCCCAGCTACACACAC
The DNA here is from genome assembly GCA_027481765.1 of Tenualosa thibaudeaui. Lineage (NCBI taxonomy): Eukaryota > Metazoa > Chordata > Actinopteri > Clupeiformes > Clupeidae > Tenualosa > Tenualosa thibaudeaui. The sequence goes on from JAIFZK010000071.1 coordinate 1,412,111, forward strand.
AAGAGACAGAGAGGACCAGAGAGAAGCAAGAGAAAGTGATGGGAGGATGGGCAGCATCGCATAAAAGAAAATGACACAGAGATAGAATGAGAGAGGGGAAAATGGAAAGAGTGAGAGCGAGAGAGAAAGAGAAAGAGAGAACAAAGTTAGACAAAAAAGTTTTCTTTGTGGTCCAAGATATCATGTTTAACACATTTTTATGCCTATAATTGTGACCAGTGAAGTGAAATCATATATATGATTGTGATATTATGATATATATATATATATATATACACACACACAACTTTTCAACTGCATCTTGATAGATCTAGATAGATGAATAGATAGATATATATATATATAGATAGATAGATCCTTTAGGAAATTCTGGTCTCTTTAAGCTTCCACAACATGGCATACACATGACATACATACATTATAAAAATGCAGAGAATAAATCCTATTTTGTGTGTCATTTAGGGTACAAATTGTTTTATAGAAGTAAAGTGGAATGTGCAGGAGGATGCACTATGGTAACCCTAGTACAAACGTGTCAGTGCAAGTACATTTCCAGTGCAGATTCTGTTCCAGGCAGAGTATAAGTATGAGTAGGCTACACATTATAAAATATAATAAGCCCAGTAAGAGCCCGGTAACAGTCCAGTCCAGTCCAGTCTTGGCTTGGGTAGGTTAATTAAAAAGAGTACTAGTCAAGTCTAGTTCTCTCTCACCTCCATCCGGACTGGTGCCAGTGTAGATCAGCTCGCCAGCTTCTCCTCTCTCACCCTATGCACACACACACACAAACACACACACAGACAGACACACACACATACAGATTATATCATCTTTAGACAAGTATTGAGTTTAGAATGAATTAAGTTCAGAAATTTAAAGGAAAGATCTGGAGCCAATCAGTCCATATGCATATTCGTTGAGGCTACCGAGTGCTGTCGGTAGGTATAAGAACGACAGCATTTGGTACAACTTTAACCAAATTTGGCAGCTAACACTGATGGCTGCCATTTCACTATTTGGTCATTCTCAAACCTACTGACAGTATTCGGAAACATGAAACAACAGGACTATGGGTTAAATCACTCTGAATAATCCTTGTAACACATTTAAAATAACCAGTCAGAAAGTAAAATCCATTACAATATATTTAGATACGGACTAGGATGATAATTTAACGCACTAGTTTATTTTAGCAGGCAGGTGGTGATCTGTCTGATGCCTGGATTTGTAACACTGGGATGAAATGGACATTTAGAAGTTATAGAATGGATAAAGGGAGTATTATGTATTATGTTCTAGTATTATGTATTATTAAGTATTAAGTATTTATGTTCTCTGATGTTAAAATAGAATGCATTCTATGATTTAACAAAAATAAGCTCATTTGCTATTTTGTAAGCCCAATTACCACATTGTATTTAGGCTAGGTTGCAATGGCCCATTCTAGGTGCCCTCTGTTGAACTACTGCAAGTGTATACCATCATCTATAGTTGATTTTGCAAATGTGTCATCACAGCTTAGCTCTTATTTGCCAGTTTTTACATAGAAAGGGGGGCACAACAATGTTTCACATTCATGACAGCTCTGCCAAACCACAACCTCTCCCAATTCAACAAAACCAAGTTTAAAATGATGTTCCATTCTATGACTACTTTAAAGCCTCACTGATGAGTCCAAAAGGACTTGGCAACAGGATATTAATTGTACAAATGTTTGTTTCATCAATGCATTACCAATATTGGACTATACATGTGATCATCTAGACAAACAAACCTTCAGTCCAGGTCTTCCAGGAAAGCCAGGGAAACCAGGGTCACCCTAGGTGGTGAGAGCAAGGAAGGCACAGTATGATGATCTATCATACAGTCTCTTCGGCAATCAAAAAACCCTGACAATCCCTTTCATATTCTATTTTTGTTTTGTTTTTTTTTTTCTGATAGAAGAGGAAAAGAATCAAAAGAAGAATCAATGAAATAAATAAGTTTACCTTTCTGTGCATATGTGAATCTTAACATGTTCTATCTGGTCAATGCATACTCTCACTCTTACTCGTTACTACTATGTGGAGAAGCACTAATGCCTTTGTGACATGACTCACATGGCAATCAATGTCACCAGTGAAGCCAGATTTCAAGCTTCACCCTTTTTTTGTAAATATAACACTAGATAGAGACCACAAATGAAACACACACGCACGCACACACACACACAAGCCACATACCCTATGTCCTTTCGGTCCAGGCAAACCAGGAAAGCCCTGAAACAAAAAAAACAAGATTTCATCTCAAGCTCATCTTATCTTGCTCTCCAGCCATGCTATCTTACATTCAATCAGCTGACACACACACACACACACACTCACATACACACACACACTAAGGCCTTCGCAGTCATCACCATCACTTGGCAAGAACAGTATAGTGCATTCTATTACAAGACACACTGAATGTAGAACAGTCACACTTCACTGCCATACCCTGGTGCTGTGTAGACACTTAGGATAATCAATAAACAATCGATAGGCTACCACACCCTATCGATCTATGTTTACCCGTTGTCCTGGCATGCCCATGATGCCATCTTCTCCTTTGTTGTCTGCCTATAATGTAATTAGTGACATATTTAAGCCATGTGCAAGGTGATATTTCAATCAATTCTTTACACTTACAATATGTTAATAGAAATGTCCTGAAAAGGAAATCTGCTAAAAATCTATTTGTGCTTATGGTGTACTTACAACATCTCCACGTTCTCCTTTGAACCCTTTCTCACCTTGTGGACCCTGCAGATGTGAAACAAGTCAGTTGATATGACCTAAATGCCTTTACTAAGTAGTGCTGAAGACTAGTTAAAGATGTATCACTTGCTACCATTCAAACAAACACATACAAACACACACACACACACACACACACACACACACACACACACACACATACACACACACACACACACACACACACACACACACACATATTCATTACGAAAGGACAACCTGCTGGTATTTTTTCTTTCTCAATTACAACATAAAATCCTTGTAAAAAAAACATGTCAAAAACAGTCAAAAAATATTTGTCACCAAAACACCTCCAGAGAGTGCTTGCTGTGGGGGTAAGTTTGGTTGCCTGGAAACCCTGGCTCTCCAGCATCACCCTGTGGAGAAAACAGAACATCACACTCAGGCCCCTATCCACTCAGGCATAGCAACCACATAACCACATAGCCCAGCACTATGAGTAGTATAGTGACACAACTATGGCAATTTCCTGATGAATAACTGTGGTTAATACACTGTACTTGATTTAGCTACATTTTTTCATTGGTGAGGTTAATATCTGGGGGAAGGCTATGTATGGGAATACATTCCTTTTCTTCATTCTACTTTCTCATGAAATCATAATCAGATTCTGATTCACTGTAGCTGTTTAATAAACTGTTACTTTAACAAATTGGCCAAAACATGTGCAGTCAATACATAGTTTTAGGGTTTTTAGTTTACATAAAACACTGACCTATGGTTAATACATGGAGTGGCTCATATTCACGAAATTACTGTAATCACACTGGTTTTGCTTCTCAGCAATGTGCTACATTTTCACTATAGTGCATTTCACTCACCACGTCTCCTTTCTCCCCCTTGATCACTTGGGTCATTGTGCCCTGATAAAAGAAAACAGCACAGTCATCATAAGATACCATAATAAGAGAATAAGTATACTACAGTTTTCATGCTACTATCTTCAATGGGAGTGCAATGATCTTGATTGCTGTTGCTCTCCATACAGATACAGAGGATGATCACTGGCCATTGAGGCGAATTGTCTTTACCTTCTCGCCTTTGGGTCCAGGTAATCCGGGTGGCCCCTGTAATAAATGATCAAACACCATGGATGAGATCCAAAAGGAGTTCCAAAAATGGCTCAGCTAGCTAGGTGGGACGCACACATTTCTGAGTTGATTACTTCAGCTGTTACATTTTTACTTCTGATAATGCTTATTGCACTGATAATACCTACTATTATCATGCAGTTCTGTATTATTTAAGTACAAAAAACTACTATCTCCAATATGTGACTAATTTCTGACTAGCTACTACCACATAGTATGTAAATAGTAAATAGTATGGCCACAAGGGGGTTCACTGAGTTGAGTTTCAACAGCACACATGCCTTTGTTGACACGTGCTTTGGCCTAATAATGTGAATGTGACATGTTGGCTTGGTTTTACCAGACTCACACAGTGAATGAAAGTTACCAGCAGGCTTTGCCAGGCTTATGTCCTACTTATGTACAACTCTTTGAAAAGTCTGTGTCAAGTTAATCTGTGATAACCACTATGCCGTTGTGTGTCGGCACATGTTCTGAGTCTGTATGTGTGTTTGGAAAGATATGAATACCTGTGGCCCTGGAATACCACTGGGTCCATCCCAACCTGGGTTACCTCTGCCTCCCTGTGGAGAGAGAGAGAGAGAGAGAGAGAGAGAGAGAGAGAGAGAGAGAGAGAGAGAGAGAGAGAGCAGAGGGACAGATATTTGTTGAGATATTTGTTTAGGAAAAGCAGCAACACTTAGGTCATGGGTGTCACAAGTTGCATGTGTGTTAAAGTGGGGGAGTAAAGGATCAGATTAGAGTATCAAACTTACAGGATATCCGGGAATTCCTGGAAAACCTGGCTCTCCCTAAAATACACACACATGTGAGAAGCAGATAAAAATGTGAGTCTTCCATCACTGCATTACTTTTGGCCTTGCTCTTCACACACACACACACACACAAACCTGGAACCTCCGCATGAAGATGTACACGTCCAAATCATCACCTTTCTCTCCTTTCCGACCTTGTTGACCCTGGAAAAAGAGAAGTGGCAGAAAAGAGAAATGGACACAACACAGAGACAATTCAGAGAGGGTTACAATTTTCTAAAAAAAAAACACCAGCTGCAAAGAAGTAAAAGAGAGAGAGTTTCTAGAACTCTCCAGACCTACCTGGTGTCCTGGTCTGCCCATGGATCCTGGGGTCCCTGGGAACCCAGGCTCTCCTTTGGTCCCATTGCAGCCATCTGCCCCTGGTTTCCCCCTTGGACCACCCTGTCCTGGGTGCCCCTGGGCATCAGAGAGAAGAGCAGACTGGTTAGAGTTGAGTAAGCTACAGGTGCTGTTACCCACCCCGCTCTGACTGAGCCAGGGTGAACAAATCTAACTAGGTGGGTGTGCTGGCTGCACGACAGTGTGGATAAATTAGGTACTCCAAGCCACAAGGGGGCGAGGCACTTACCGGAATGCCATTGGCTCCGGAAAAACCTGGAATTCCCGTCAATCCCTGGATAGAGAGAGAGAGAGAGAGAGAGATTTTATATACTATGTCTGAATTAATGCATTGTGTTTAAAAACTATCCCAAGTGACAAGCACTCAATATTGAAAAATAGTTGTGCTTTTTTGTCATGTCGTTTTAACATATTCTTGACATCAACATCAAAGGAAAAATAGAAGCAGATTTCAATTCAAACTGAAAAAGACCTCAGCTCATTATATTGACGTCTAATTCAACTTAGGCCACAGACCTTTATGCTTAGATGTCACCAGTGAATCACATGAGAGTGTCCCCTTACCACTGATCCTTTAGGGCCCATGATGCCTGTTCTTCCCAGGTCTCCTTTCTGTCCTTTGGGCCCCTGCATACCAGGGTCCCCGTCACGTCCTGGAGGGCCTTGGGGTCCCTGAGGGCCGAGAGGCCCAGGCTGGCCCTGTAATTCAGACAAACAACAATTTATCCAATGTAATAACTTTAAAGGTTATTGGTTATTGGTTGCTGCAAACTCATTCTGACACAGTCATTTGTTTCCTGATTTTCACAGTACATGTCTATGAGCAGTGAGAAAACTCTATCTGTCTGAAGTGGTATAAGAGTTTAATTGTTTTAAAAATGCACAAGTTTATTCCAAATATGTCTAAATTTAAAGAAATGTGAATACTAGTAATACTAGGTCAAAATGTATCCAAATGTGTAACATGAAATACATACATCAGTGTAAGCAATATACAAATCAGTTTCTGAAATAAATATATAATGTGATAAAATTGTGTTCTGTATGTAGACTCACCAGTTCGTGCAACACACACTATCATTAGAACCACGGCAAAATGGCCTAGCACAGGTGAAATACAGTCATCATCACAGCAGCACATCAATGCAGCAGTTTTACACTAAAGCCAAGTCTGTACATCTTTAAAAGAAACACAAGGGACAACTTAATGAGTGTACTTGTCAATTTTAGTCAATTCTAGAAATCCAATACCTACTCTTCAACAGCTCAACATTTATTTTCATCTTTTCACCACTAGATGGCGATTTATGTCTGTTTGCTGTTTAATTGATACTGCCCACCCTCTGCCTATGCCTAAGCAATTGAAGAACACCTTATTGAATCTAGATCACTATAAGGACTGAATGATGCATTTCTGCCCCTTGCCATAAGTGAAGTCCTGGCAGGACTGCTTGAGGAGTGAGCTGAGCTCACTGACCTCAGGTCAGTACAGAATGTCACACATGGCACAACACAGGGGATGGGGTAGTGAGTTGGGGATTTGGGGATTTTCGGAAGGTGACTTGTCTGCCTCCATTGTTAGGAAAGCCTTCATACCAGCACGTTCGCTCCCATACTGGAATACATCCACTGTAAATAAACCCTCTATTAAGGAAGGAACAGGACAGAAAGAAAAGCAGCCTCTTTTATAGCAGTGACAGAATCTGTCAGGGAGCACTTGCAAGGCGATCTGAAATGGGTTCATGGTGTGAAGTTTATGAGCAGGTGCTACGGGGGCTCAGTAAAAGGAGGCTTTACAAGGCGAGTGCCAACACTGCTGCCATGGTTACTGCTCCTCATTGCGATGGTTACATCTTCTGTTTCATGTGCTTGTGCCTCTGCACAAACTGGCTTTATCAGAGAGATCGGAGTTCTGTTTGTAGCATCGCGCTTGACAGAAACTGTCTTTGCAGGACTGATGGCACAGTATAGCACGGCACAGCACACACTCACACACGCATCTAAGGCATGTGTTATCTAAGGCAGAATTCAAAAGCACAGCACATCTCCTCTGCCACACACACATAGACACACACACACACACACATATACACACAGTAGATACAAACACACACATGCCTTATCTGATGCTAGATTGAGCAGTCAAACACAGGCCACTGAAAAAAGGGGGTGAAGGTGGGGTCACATCTTTGCGATTCACGTCAAGGAGAAGAGAAAAAGCTGATGACAGTGGAGAGAATAGGGAATAGGAGAGCTACACAATGCCTGCCTAGGTAAAAGCCCCAAGTCAAGGATGGTGCATGTGTAGACGGGTCATTTAATGGTATTTCACCACGATGCTGGTATCCTCTGTCTTAGCAAAAGGGTCCCAATCTCACATGTTTCAAAACTATAAAGGGTTCTGATTATAGACTGAGCAAACCTGTCCCAAACCTAACCCTAGATCCCAATAGATAGATGGAAAGAGAGTGAGAAAGAGAGAGAGAGAGAGAGAGAGGAAGCTAAGACAGGAAGATGGAATAAGACAGATGAGGATGATAAAGCTGTCTGTTAAGGAAGGGTCTCTGTCCTGATCAGTGATGATACTGGAATACCACAGGAAAGATCAAAGACTCCACTTAGACTCGTCCAAGCCTCGGGGCTGCGGCGGCAGAGCACAGCACAAATTGGGGTGGGGGGGTGGGGATCAAGTGCTCTGACCTTTGAACTCTAAGCCTGTCCCTTGACCCAAGACTTGTCAGCATCACGTCGGGAGCAACCCAACACGGGAGGCATCAATGCCCTTCCTTCATGCTGCATCAGAACCTCATGCTAAGTCCTGTTGGGTCCATAGGTAAGGAGATGCACTGACAAATGTGCATGTTGAGTGTGAGTTTGTGTGTGTGTGTGTGTGTGTGTGTGTGTGTCTGTGCTTGTGAGAGATAAACGAATTCTGGGAAATGGGATATTACAAGAGTGTGATGTGTGTGTCCTAACCAGAGTCGGAAGGAAACACAAGCGGAATGCTTGTGTGCTGATGAGTGGGAAGCTGAAAGCACATGGGCTGATCCAGAAGGGAGGCCAGAGGCTTGCTTTGATAGCAACAAACAGAGGTTATCAGATATGCAGCGCATGTGAACAGTCTATGAAACTCAGGAGGACCAGCTGAGGGGGCTGTGTCTGTTCAGAGGATCACGAGGACAAGACCCAAATTTCGAAACCTCACACCCTTCAAATAAGTCTGATTTCTGTATCCTTGTTTGTACAACAAGCAAATAAATGATTAACAACAGTGATGTTAGCTGTGCGGTGTGTGTGTGTTGTGAGTGTGCAGTCATGTATGAGGCCTGGCACACACAAATGCTAGGTGGTAAGGGACAAATCGTGTTTCAAAACAAATGGTGTGGGCCTGGAAAAAAACTCCGGGTAATGATCCAGGACAAGAATTATGGGTAACAACATTCTAATGATGTTGGGAAACTGGTTTAGAGGTGGGAGGGAAAGGGGGGGGAGCAAATATTTTCCTTTTGTTGCATTTGGTTATTTCCAAGACCAAACTGGTCTGAGGTCAGGCCCCAGCTGTTCCACGTGAGGTCAAAAGACTGAGAAAAAAAATGTGACTGCCAAAACAATCCACTGAACGATTCTGAGAACAGCCACAGAAATAAAAAAGGGTAGCGATTTTGTCCCTGGAACACTAGGGGCCGACAACATTAAAATTTTTTCATAATATAAAACACAGGGCCCCATTAGTGTTTGGCAAAAACAGACAGCCCATTGGCAGATGTTACTTATTCAAACGTGACTACTTGAGACTAAGTCTGGTTCTCAGGGCTGTTATACTACTAACCTATATTTAGTCAAGAGTCAAGTGTGAACGTTTTTATTTTTCCATTGCAGACTACACGTGAAACATTCTCCTACTAACCAGACAGTGATTGCGAAAAGAATCACACACTTGTATCTGTAGGTATGCACTACCTGTTTTTTTGTTTTGTTTTGTTTTTTAAATATATCCGCCACAAACTAATTCTTACTCTCTCTTAACTGAAAACACTTGCAATACTAGCTTAGAACATCACATTAATTTAAACAAAGGCATCACATTAATTTAAACTAAGGCTTACTCCGTCTCTCTCTTTCTCTCACTGCACTGACACTCAACAGTGATGTGCCTGTCACTAGTAAAAACTTGAACTGCTGTTTTGTGAGCGAGGGACCTTGATAGGCTTGTTTTGACAGGTATCCATTGTAAGGCCTTTGTGAGCTGAAGTCTGGGACAGGTGCAGGTCTTCCTCTGGGATCCCCACACCTGTCACCTTTCCCACACTCCGCCATAACTAGAGTCTGCCAGACACATGTTTTGGAGGGTTTGATTGTGTTCTGGAAAGCTCTTATTCTCTGTTTCAGGCAGATACATATTGTCTTACACACACACAACAAACACACACACGCACACACACACACTGACTTGTTCTGCCTGTCACAACTGCATCAATGTCTTGGCACAGACAGTGATCCATGACAGCTTGAAGTTCCTTGGTGTTATCTTTCTTGTGGTCACACAGATTCCATGCATTGATGGACTGCCTTTGAAGGAGAGAAGGTCAAACCCTGGAAGCCTATAGAAGCCTTGAAGTGCTGCCCTGTCTTTGGGCTCTTCACTGCACACTATCAGACAGAAGCATCTTTGTGATTATAGGGGCTTAGAAACCATGTTTGGGGTTGAGCACTTCACACTCCCACCTCCAGTCAAAACCCTCAAGGTCTCATCCCGTGGCATCTCAACTCTAAACATCATTACAATCGCTTTAGAGTCTTCCTGCCCCAAGCCATGCACTCTTTGTGTATCAGGCCAGGGCCAGCCTAGGCTCGGAGGGAAGATATAGCTTGCATACCTCTGTGGCAGACAGCAATGAGCCAAGAGAGAGTCTATCTCTCTCACACACAAACACACACACAGATAGATGTACATGGATGCTATCTGGCCCCCATCTCTGGCGCTCCCCCAGGAACCCTACATACAGGCCCTCCGTTCACTATACAGATGCATTTATGAGGCCTTTCCCATGGCCGCACTACACAGGGGACTGCTTTTCCTCTTGCTGCATCTGTGTGTGTGCTTGTGTGTGTTTGTGTGTATCGTCTCTGGTCAATATGAATAAGTGCGCACATGGGCGTAATCTGTCAATGGCTTGACTGTCCGATAAAGATGGGCTCCCTCGTCCCACCCACAGAATGTTCTCGAGAGAGAATGTTCCACCATGTGCTGCAGTCCTCAAGTGCCATTGCGTAGCGTTTGGCTTTCTGCTGTGATGCATGCTTTGGAGTTGTCCTAGAGACGGCCTATGTGCGAGTCTGTGTGATTTTATATGGTATGTGTATACGTGTGTGTGTGCTAGTAGTATGTGTGTAAGTGCATGTATGTGAATGTGTGTGTGTATATGTGTATGGCCAGAGGTTCAGTGTTTTCTATGTTTACCCATAAGGCCTCTTTGTTTAGGTATCATGTGTCTCTTGTGAATGTGTGAGTTTGGATAATGTGCATATGCTTGTGGATGACCTCAGGCCTTGGGGCCTCTGTTTGAATACATCACAAACACAACCTCCCCTCAGGACGCAGAGCAACGGCTTGCTCATCACTTTTACTACACTACACCTATACATCACCTGGGCATGACTGCTCACTGACTTCTGCTATGACGTTTGAAACAGATGAGAGGGTGAGGGCATGGTCAGTGGGCCACCAGCACTAAACACACAGTAATGGTGTATCTCTCTTTTTTTTCAATAACCTTTAACTGTGCTAAACACACCATATGGATCCACTCAGCCAGTTCTCAATCTTCTGCTGTGCAGAAGTGTGGGAGGTGCATGTGTCTCCTCTTTAGGGTACTTCCACTAACTTATACCATTGGAGCTGAACCACAGGACACATGTATACACACACCTCTGCACATTAACATGTTTAAACAAACTGGTTACATAACATGTATAGAGTATGTACTCATGTATATGAATATATGTTGTAAGGGCTCTCATAAAAGTAGGCCACAGGTTGAGATTCCTTTGAAGTATAAGAGACTGGAGATTTTTTCAAAGAGGCTGAGAGAGGCAGGAGGGGAGATATGGGGATAAAGAGATGGACTGATGGATTGAGATGAGAAAAAAGGAGGAGATGCTTTTGCTGTTCTTGTTTGTTCAAGGGCATTTTTGTTCGATTTGAGCCCCGGGGCGAAGAGAACCAATCTAAATGATCTTATCAGGGCGAGTTATGAAACACACACACAAACACACAGGGCAGTAGGAGATATGAGACCGTTCTGGTCTGCTGGTTTCATGCAAGGTGCTCTGAATCCGTCCCATGTCAGTCCAACTGTGTCTAGTTCAGTTAGGCTCAGCTAGCTTAGCCTAGCGCAGACCTCCTTTTACAGGCATTGCAGTGTTTTGTGGGCTGTGGTCCAAGTCCTGCCACTTCTTTTGGTGATCTCTTCATCGCACACCTCGTTTCCTCTCCTTCTCGGGCACACTCTCCACCTGCCCCCCTTTCACCTCTCAGCCTATCCCTCCTCAGATGGACATAAACTCAGACGGGCAGGACAAGCCGTCTGACCTACTTTCTTTGACACGTGTGTTTGTGTGTGTGTGTTGTGTTGTGTCTATGTGTGGTGTGTGTGTGTGTGCACCATCGTAACTGGCCACTAAAAACAAAATACGATTTACAGTAAGTCCTTGGGCCTAAGTGGAGTGCAACAGAGAGAATGTAGAGCAGAGGAGAGACATCACCAGATTCTTTTCACTGTTCCAGTGTCTTGGGTTCAGTTCAGTGCCGGTGCATTCTTCCTCAGAACAGATGCTAGCCCTGTTTGAGAACGGGTCATGCTGCCTAGGAAGTACCTCTCATTATCTCTTACTGTTTGCTGGAAGTATGTGTGAGGAGAAGTTGTGTGTCTGTGTGTGTGTTGTAAGAGTGTAAGACTGACAGAGTGACAGTGTGTGCAAAAGAGTGTGTCAAACAGATGTACCATCTGGTATGTGTTGAGAAAAATAGGTGTTCCAATGTATGGGAAATCATGAGGAATTCAACAGTTTATTTTCTTAATTTAATATATTTTACCATTTGTCACAAGATATGTGACTCCTAATAATACCTGGCAAAGTCAATTATCTATGATAGTCATGGGATAGAAAGTAAAACTAATATCAGTATTGGTATAATTGAATAATAATCTTATATTACAGATCCTTTTAGCATAAGAGCCAGAGAATGAAAACGGTTCTGCACATCATCCTTCCTGTTAGAGTTGGATATTGGAATAGAGTCAAAGGTGGGAAGCTCTTTGGCCTCTGTCCTATCACCTGGTCTGGAATCTCTGTCCTACCTCCCTCTGTGTCCTCTGCTATCTCTCTATCGATGGGAAATGGAATTCCACACTGTAAGGCTTCACCTGCTCAAATCAACACTATTCCAAGATGGGCTGATTTGGGGAAGAGAATGAGAGTCAAAGAAAGGGACAAAGGGGGGAGAGGGAGAGAGAGAGAGAAAGAAAGAGAAAGAGATACACATAAGGGACATGGGCCTCCGGTTATTTACTTTAGGTTTCGGTCTTTGACTGCCGTCATGTGCACCAGCATATGCTCTAGCAGATGTGAACCGGCCTGTAAAATGGAGAAAAAAGGCTGGATTCACCTCCGACCCCACTGATTGGCCTCTCTCTCCTCTGTCTCTCTTCCCTGGCTGGCTAAACATGAACTTCTTGCTCCTGAGAGCAGGGGCCTGTCAATCAACTGCCAATGCAGAAAAACTATAATATGAGGAATGAAGAGAGAACAGGGAAATGATGGAATTAGTTAGACAGATAGATAGACAGAGAGAGAGAAATTAAAAAAAATGAGAGAAGAGAGAGAACAGGAGCAATTGCGGGAGAAGTGCAGAGCGCTCTCATCACCCTGGTCATAAGGAGACCAGCACAGGGTGGGGCCCAGCGGGGTTGCAGCATGAGAATGGGGGAAGTCACAAGGAAGCGGGGGAAGCCAGAGGTGCTGGACGCAAGCAGAGGAAAACAAACAGGCGTCTGTGGACGAGTGTGTGGAGGCAACAGGGGGATCAGTCACTCCACTCCACTCCTCGCTCAAAGCGCCCAGCCTCCGTTACCCACTTGTGTAAATCATGTAAATCACAGAGTGACGCGCCACACTCTCATGGCTCTCTGCTCTTTCCCCGTGACCTCAGGAGGTCAGGGCACACTTCCTGTTTGCTCCTGTATCCCTACCCCCACCTCTGTTTGTCCTCTCCTCCACTTCCTCTCACTCATCTTCTCGCACTTTCTCTACTCTCTCTCTTCCTGCTTTGGTGTCTGTCTCTGCTCTCTTGCCTCTCTTCCTCCTCTTTCCTCCCCTCTCTGGAGGATTCTGGGTCAAGCCCCCGTGTCGGGCCTTTCACTGACAGACTGGAACGGCGCACACTTATCATGTCAGGTTTATACACCAATCCCGGGTGTGGCATTATCTCACCATTGAGGAATTTTGAAGAGAGAGAGAGACACACACAACAGACAGACAGACAGAGAAAAAAGAGAGAAAAAAGGGGGAGGGATGGGACTAATATCACTTAATCTCCAAAATGTGCATATAAATGGTTTAAGCCGCCTGTAGGTGGGGTAGGTATAGCGTAGCAAAAACGGATCCATGGTACTGATAGAGCCATGGTTAAAGGGTAAAGGTCACCATCACCCCATCCTCTTTGGTAAATCCACTGATCTGTGTAGCGGAATCAGAAGCAGATTCCTCCGTGGATCCAGTTGCTGCATCTCCAGCCTGCATGCCAGACCCAGAGGGAGGGATAGAGGGTGGGAGAGCATCTGCACCTCATGATAATTACACACTGTATCAAACCAGAGCCATGCAGCTGTGCTGCTGCAGAAAGGCCAAGAGGTTTAGTGGGCAGGAGGAGTGATCGCTCTCACACACACCATACACATACGCACAAAAAGGCATGTACACCCACTATTTCTCTCTCTCACACATACGCATAGGCGCACATATACACACATTCTATCACACCCACAGATATACTTACACACCTGCGTGTGCGCGTGCGCACATACACACGCGGCCCTACGCACACACATTTACAGCTGGTCGGAGCAAAGAGAGCAATGACCTCAGACTTGACCTCAAATGTAGCATGATGCTGATAAAACGGTCGGAAGTAGATAAAGTGTATAACATTACAGATGTGACTTCATCTCAGTCACAAGGTGCAAAGGCTCAACTGACAGACACTCACCAAATTCCAATCTGGAGCATTTGTGCTGTGTTGAGACTATAGATCTCACTACAGCTGGGCCTGGACACGCACACACACACACACCCACACACATGCTCCAAAGAGCACGTCTTGAAAATGATCTGGCATTTCTGGCCCCGAGTACGACTCTTTGATGTGATCAAAGCTGTTAGGGGAAGTAGGAGCAGGGGAGGAGAGGAGAGGAGACAGGAAATGCTAGAGAGGCGTCCGCACCGGTACACGTCCTGGAACACAGCAGCATCCCAACACAACATCCTGGAACACCCCTGCCCCAGTGCAGTGCTGCCCACACAAACATGGCTTCCACACTGCCCTGCACACTTCATGGGTTAATAAAACCACTGCTGGTGGTAGTCCTAGTCAGTGATGCTAATAGTATTCATATGTTTTGGAACACTTTTGTATCTTCCATGAAAACTGAGGTCTAGGGAATTAGCGAGAACAATAAACAATGGCTACAGCGCAGCTGTGCACCTTAAAACAAGCACTGCAGCTTTTTGGATGTGAGCACAAATAAACCTGCATGCAAGGGCCAACGGTGAGCAGCAGTTCTGCTGAAACACCCGCAGGGTCCTTCATCTATGTGTTCAGCTGGTCTTTCTAAGGGGAAACAACAGCTAGTTGTGCTAACGACTGCATTATCAGTCACGGTTAGTTGCGCTAACGCTTGCATTATCAGTCATGGCTAGTTGCGCTAATGCTAGCATTAACAGTCGTGGCTAGTTGCACCCATGTTAGCTCAGCAGGGCCAGGTCCTCTGTGAGCCTCTACCTACTTACCTCATTGCACTTGTGTCGTGTGGAACCTTGCACTGCTAAAGAGTACCGATTCCCCCTGGTGCTACTGGCTAGAGTGAGTGAGTAAGTGAGTGAGTAAATGAACCAGTGAGTGAGTAAGTGAGTGAGTAAATGAACCAGTGAGTGAGTAAGCGAGTGAGTGAATGAGTGAATAAACCAGTGAGTGAGTGAATGAGTGAATAAGCCAGTAAGTAAGCGAGTGAATGAGTGAATAAACCAGTAAGTGAGTGAACGAATGAATCAGTAAGTGAGCAAGTGAGTGAGTGAATAAACTAGTGAGTGAGTGAGCGAGTAAATGAGTGAGTGAATAAACCAGTGAGTGAGGGAGTAAATGAGTGAGTGAATAAACCAGTGAGTAAGTGAGTGAGTGAGTGAATAAACCAGTGAGTGAGTGAGTGAGTGAGTGAGTGAGTGAATAAACCAGTGAGTGAGTGAGTGAGTGAGTGAGTGAATAAACCAGTGAGTGAGCGAGTGAGTGAGTGAATAAACCAGTGAGTGAGTGAGTGAGTGAGTGAGTGAGTGAATAAACCAGTGAGTGAGTGAGTGAGTGAGTGAGTGAATAAACCAGTGAGTGAGTGAGTGAGTGAGTGAGTGAGTGAATAAACCAGTGAGTGAGTGAGTGAGTGAGTGAGTGAATAAACCAGTGAGTGAGCGAGTGAGTGAACATTCCCAGGGCTCCACTCTAGAGTGGTAGTGGCTTACAGCTCCAAGGCTGGACTCCATTAGTCATAAGGTTCTGCTACTCAGAACCCCTACCATCACCCCCACCCCACTCCCCCAACACACACACACACACACACACACACAGCTCACCCTGCTCCGGATCTGTGAGCCATGCTCTCCTTCACCAACACACACCCACACACACGCACAAATACACACAGAGGGCCAGAGCACTCTACTGTTGCTGTGGGAAAGAGTGATGGCGGAAGAGAGTGGGAGAGGGGGAGCGAGAGAGAGAGAGAGAGGGATTCTTTCCTTTCCTGGATTTGCTCTAGCAGCTGGTCTGGTTTTTCTCCTGTTGTTAGCCATGTTCAAGACTTTCTGCAGACCCAACACTACTTGACCAAAACATACAACCCTTTTTTGCAGGACCGCTGTGGCCCACAGGCCACACAGTGGCTTTACCAAAACATACTGCTTCCACCTCGGCATGCGAAGATGTGTTTCATGCGGCTGTTTTCTGCTGCTGAGTTATCAAGTCTGAGAAAAGCAATTGCTGCGACTGTGTATTGCCGATGCCAAACAGTCCCTGAGGGACCACGAGAACGTGGCAAGGGGCTGCTTTTCCCAGCCATGGATTGGGCCAGAAGCTGGGCCACAAGCCCACGCTTGAGTCTGTTTTCAGCAAACAACTTTCCAAATACCTCACATCTGCCTGAGACCGTCATGTGGGATTTGATCAAATCTGATGTTGGCTTTTACTGAATATGAATGGTGACCCCCGAGACCAGTGAAATTTACACAGCCAGCCAAGTCCAGTGCCGATTGATGTGCTTCAAATAAACTGGGTGATAAACTTAGGCTTGATTTTAGCCATGGCCAGCGGGTAAAATTAATGTGGGAAATGTTTTATCAAGTAGATTTCCCTGTTTTTATTTTTCTGCCATGCTCAGCTTCTCAACAAGGGCTGGCAAGATGATGGCCTGGGACCTGGGACAAACAGAGATTTGTTTTTGCTTGTTTTCACAAGGGGTTTATTCAGTGATAAACAAGGAACACCCTGCAAACTGTATCATTTCACAATAACAAAGACAACACATGACTCTGCAGTGAAGTTGGTCAAAAAGCAACAAGATTGCTTGGACAGCATCTGGTCCAACTTTTTGCCAAAACTCCCACCGCACAGCTGTTGAAATGTGAAACTGGGATCTGTTTGGACGGCCATTTTTCCAAAAGAGGCCTCAAGGAACATCCAGTTCTAAACTGGACCTGCATGATTCTCAACTGCAATCCCCCAAATGCTACGCATGACATGTAAGGAAGAGCTGGTGGGAAGTAAAGTCATGCTTTGTGTCTTTTGTGACAGCTCAACATGACAGTTTAATAGGATCCATCAAACAGACACAATTGGACTGGAAGATGCAATCAGGCCAATCAAGGCTAATTTACCTTGATGATAATAATCAGACTGGACCAAACCAAACTGTCAAACCTCCATTTCTACTGTGGAGGCCTCGAGTGAGAACATTGGAGTCAGATTGCAATGGCATTAAATCTGAGGCTAGGACAGTACATTGTTTTATCAGGTGTGCTTTTAGTGTTAATTCCATGAGAGTGAACCTTAGACTGTATATAAAAACGGTGTGAACACACACAAACACTGATTGCAGAGCTGCAATTTACAAGAATTATTAGACAGTGGTGTTTAATAAAGCCTGCCGTCTTGATGTGTTTGACCCATGGCTTACTCCCAGCACACGGCACAGGCCAATTTTGGGCCATCTTTATGTGCAGACATAAACACTGACTTCAAAAAAGAGAGAGGAGAAAAACACACACCCTACATAAACAATGATGAGATCAGGCTGGGTACTTTGACGCACCTCAGTGATGTCATTCTAAACTTTAAAAACACACACACACACAGCACTAAGGGCTTGAAAACTGCATTGGTACTAGGAAAGAGCTGTGAACTTGTTGAGGAATGCCAGGTTTGTTAAAGCATGGGTGAACCCCAAATGTGAACCCGCTTTCACTTTGGTGCAAAGGGCAACACCAACCTTGGCAGAGCACAATGACTTTAAAAGGTAAAACCTGGTTTCATGATCAGGTGCCAATAAACATAGAGGAAATGCCTCAGTCAAAAACAGATGGGGAGAGGAGGATAGAGAATGAACAAGAAAGAGAGGGAACGAGAGAGAGAACAAAGGACGAACGATAGACTACACAGCAAAGCCACTGCCCACACAAACATTAGATGTTCTATCAGATACATCGAGTTGACACAGACAAGCCCAAATACACAGACAAGGCCAAAAATATCTGCCAACACCAACTCAGTCACTAAGTTACTCAAAAAAAGACTAGAGGAATCACTTATATGTCCATGGAGGTATAACCCTTGCAAACATTTTTGAGCATGTGATGGCTGAAAGACCAAACCCTCTAAATGCTGTCCCATTTGATTATGTGGATGGATAGTATTCAAGTATGTAGTGGGAATCCATCACTGTTGAAGGACTTGGCAAAGTGCCTCTTCCTCAGTGGTGTCCAGGCTCATGTCAGTGTGTGAAGGTGTCAATCACACATACAAATACACACACACACAGCACTAATAGGCTGATTTGGTGACGCTGGGGTGTAGTTAGCAGCACAGACACACAGTCCACATGAAAGGAAGGAAAGAGCTCATTCTGAAGAGTCCTCAAGTTACCGCAGCTGTAAACCAGCCAGGGTCATTCCTCAATTATTTCCTTTTTTCCTCCCCTATCAAAAAGGTCAGCTATCTGCCCTGCTGTTATAAAGTTGCAAACTTGGGATGAAAGTCTACGGGGAAAACTTTGCCTGGATCCATCAGACTAAACTATGGGAAAGTACCCTGTGCTAGTAACCTCCCCCTGACATCCATAGCTGAACAACAAAACACACACAAACAAAATAAATAAACAGACAAACAAATCTAGAATGTGTAGAATGGGGTTCGGAGAGTCTGTCCAGAGGATGATGGGAAAACTGTAGACGGGATTGAACTTGTATTGGTTTTTAGCATGAGAGGTGAGAGGTGAGGAAGGTTGAGGGAACTCAAGCTGTGTCCACTTGATAGGGTGGCACAGAGGTCACAGGAAAGAGAGAATGATTCATTTCCATAAGAAACGTGAGAATGTTCCAGAATTAGATAAGCACGAAGAATCTAACAGGCATCAGGGAGCGTGCTGTATTTCTTCAAGTGTATAATGCAGTGAATATAGTGTTAGGGGAGCTGTCTCTGGGAACTGGCAGATTGTCCTCATAGATTAACTTCTAACAGAAGTTTCCACTGAATAACTGAGAGAATATTTTGCCAGCATACACTTCTTTCACTTCTTGGATCCACAATCCACTGTAGGTTTTGACAAGACAAAAGACAAAATCTAGTATACATCCTATATATAAATAGTGCCATAATTAAACTACTTACCATAACACATTTCCCATTAGACTTAAGCATGAGGGATACCTAAAATGGGCAGGAAACCTCTATCCAGACTTATTCATTTTGCTAAAAACAGCATTTTGCCTAAACAGCAACAGCAGTTCTACAGCATCAGTGTAACTGTGAAGTGGAGTGTTAACGTGTAAAAGTGTAGGAATTGAATGGGCCGATAAGGGGTTCTTGCTCTTGAGGGGGAGTCGTTATTATATTTGGATATTGCCCCTGTTGGGGTTTGTAAGTTGGTTTAACCTCTCTCCCAGAGGAAGTGATTTTATTTAGTCTAGGACTGAGACCCTCTGTTAAAATACCCCCAGTTCTTGGGAAACGCAAAGGAAAGATCTAAATCCATGTGACGTACTGGGGAGGGTTATTCATGCAACCAACCACCCACAGACAAATTTTTGTCCCTTTCCGTGTTTCTTTCTCTCACTCACACGCACACACACACACACACACACACACACACACACACACACACACACACTTCTCAGAGACTCTTCTCTCTAACTAACTCTAAGCTACTTCCTCTGTCTATTTACCCTGAAGGAGGATGGGAAGAAGAGCAGACAGGAGTCCATGGGTGACTCTGACTGTTGACTCAACAAAGGAAAAAAAACAAAACAAAAAACCCAGCTTAAAGTGTGACATCAGTCTCTAAACAGGAAGCTGGGATAACACAGGTTGACAGGTTGGTAACTCTGCCACTGTGACATACACTTTTCATACACATCTCCAACACACTTCCAGTACATTCCAAACACTCACGTCCACACCACAACAAAGCAAAAGATGGAGGATACACATTTCCATCTACATGGGTTGACCCCGAGAGGAATCTCTGACGTGTTTGATCCAGGGCCTGGACCTCACATGCTGCTGTGATTACGGATGCTGGAGGGGTTGCGACACCGTCACGTTCTTGGCTCAGCCGCAGGATGTGAAGGGTAAACAAGATGCCTGTTTTTTATCAAGGAGGCACTGCTGACTGGCACTTCTAGTCAGCAATGACCCCACTGCCACTTCCCAAAGGCCTCTTCATCAGTAAACACAGAGCAGCCCTCCTCCATGTGCTCAAGAATGGTGTAGGTGGATGCATGCAACAAACACACAGACACACATACACCTACACACACGTACACAAAACAAGACAAACGTAAATGAAACAAAGTGACTTGTGCAAGTGCACACATACACACACACACACAGACACACACAGACAATCTAAATATTTTGTAGTCTACAACGTAGGGTCTCCATGATTGAATAGCTTTTGTTTGCTCTACAGAAACACAAACTTAGTTTTACCGGACCAGATGCATGATTAACAGCTTTGTGCAGGTCACACTAATTTATGGCCTAAAATAAATTTCACAGAATGGAACTGTCACGACATGACTAATGGATTAGGAAAAAAAACAACAAAACTGTGTGAGAAAGGCCATTGTGTAGATTTGAGCTGTTTAGCTTGATACTGTAAAGACTTTAGTAGAAGTCATGGCTTGACTGCAACACACACACATACACACACGCACACAAACACACACATACACACGCCATTACATACACTGTACAGTCACATCATCCCAAATCCCTACTGTGCGAGAGAGGGAGTCTTAGATAGCTGTCGGAGGCAGACCAGCTGGTCAGAGCTTGTCAGCACCTTCTTGGTTGTCTCTTTGGCTGAGGAGGACCGAATTCCTGTGACTGTCTCTTCAGTACACAGATGAGCCACAAGGCCTGCCAGTGTTTACACTTGCGCATAATATGTTTAGGCTTGGCGTAATTACCATGGACGTGTCATCAGTTATACCCTGTGCGCACGTGCACAAACACGTGCCCCAATGATAGGACTGAGACAGAGAGGCAGTGTGTGTGTGTGTGTGTGTGTGTGAGAGAGAGAGAGAGAGAGAGCCACTGTGTAAGGTCTGGACAGTATCAAGGAGACAATTTGGCACAGTTACAGTGTGTGTGTTTGTGTGTGTGTGAGTGTGTGTTTAATGAGTGTATGTGAGAGAAAGCAGGAGCGAGAGGAACAAGACAGAAAAAACAAAGAAGCGAGAAACTCAGAAAACAGAGGTCAAAAGGCGTAAAAACAGAGGACGAGAGACTGAATAAAAACCACAGACACACAGAAATAAACGTACCGTATGTGTGAAAAAGAGTGTGTCCGGGGGAAAAGTGTGTGAGAGTTGTGTGTTAAGAGCAGGTCTGGTTGGGGGCCTGGACTCTCCCACATGGTCTGAGGAGCCAGAGCCAGGCACCTGTACCATTGCCTCACACTCTGGGAAAGGAAAACCAGCACCGCACTGCATGTGTGTGGAAACACAATCCAGCTGTGAGAGCACGGATGTGTGATTAAGGATTGGGAATATGCTGGACATATGTGTGTGTGTGTGTGTGTGTGTGTGTGTGTGTGTGTGTTTGTGTGTGTATGCGTGTGTGTATGCATGTGTGTGTGCATGTGTGCAAGAACGTGTGAGTGTGAGTGTGAGTGTGTGTGTGTGTGTGCATTCATGTGACAGCTTAGGCACACACATGTGTGTTTGTGTGAGTTTATTTCATAGCTTACAGTAAGTGTGTGGTTGTGTGTATGTGTGTTTGTGTTGAATCCAGGCCCTGTTCAGGTTTTAAGTGGGTGGTTCTCTGACAGTTGAACTGGTAATTACATTACACTATCCATGCTCCATTACCACCACTTGACCAAAACCAGCAGAACAAACTGTGAGATTGTGTCTATTAAGTAGACAATACTGGACATGGGAATGCTTTCAAATCTCTGTTATGCTAACACTGCATTATGGATGGGACCCCTGGGTAAGCAACACCAAGGAGAACTTTCCAAGAATGGGGAAAATGAGTTCCTGATGCCCTGAGGACAGTGGATCTGGCTGAGATAGTGATGGATGTGAATGTGTGTCCATTTGAAGATGCATCCAGTTCGGGTCTGTGCTGGGAGACAGTCACATCAGGTCACGGGTATGGATGAGTCTAGAGGGACCCGCCTACATGTCCAGCTGTGTCACCCAATGGGGCAGCCGAAGGAGTTTGTTGGGGGGGAGGGGTCACTGGGTTCTTGGAAACATCTCTCGTTCTCATGTTCTCACACTGGGAGAACAGACATTGACCACCACTCTCCCCCCTTCTTTCTGTCAACCCAGCTGTGCCTGGCATTCCAGGACGATTGCTCACTAACAGGGCAGTTGGTGCAGAGCTCCAAGATGTTGATCAATAGGTCGCCATGCCAATAGAAATACAGAGAGGCAAAGCAAGCCGCGACAGAAGTTCACCCTCTGAAAAACCCCCAACTAAAACTCTGGTCCATATCAATCACGTCTCCTGATCAGATTGATTACAGCTGTCAGTAAACACCTACTCTTTAGGAATACGGCAGTCCTTATTGTATGAGACTGTCTTCAAGCAAAGCCTCAAAGGAATCCAAGTTGTGAAACCGTGTGATTTTGATAGGGAACACGTGCTGTGGGCTTCAAGTCCAAAAGTTCATGTGTTACTTGACGCCCTAATTACCTGTGCATACAGCACATTTAACTGGCCTGTAAATACTCTAAGCAAAAACCAAACAATGCACTTTTGCACGATCCAGAATCCCACCCAAAACCTTCAAGAGTACACAGCCATGAACACCAGCACACAGTGTGATTGAGAACAGCAACAGGGCCCCCCCTGTGTGAGTCAAATCTGTTTATGCTATCATCGCATGTGCAAGAGGGCGGGAGAGAGTGAGAGGGGCAACACAGAGCAGCACACCGCCCTTTTCCGTTTTGGCTTCAGAGCTGATCGCTCTCCTCAGAGACAGAGCCATGGGCCAGGCAGGGCACAGCAAATAACCCTGGGGAGGTCCACTCAGGCCCTCAGGGACAGGCCTCAGACGAGGCTAATTCAACTCTTCTGCAGCGAGCATCAGGTGTCATCTTCCATTTCCTTTTCCTACGACCCCTTAATGTGACCTTTACATCATGGCCATTATGTAACGTGGACATACGACGTCAGCCTACACCTGTCAAAACCACCTTAGAAGAGCCATACTGTGGGAAACTAATTTAACACATGAGCAAAAGTTACTGGCCAATATGCTTTGATTTGACTTATACTTTTGAGTAAAAGGGTCTACAAACACACTCATTGTATAATAAAATTATCTCCACCCTGAGGTGAGTCATTCTGTAAGTTATAGAATGTGTGTGAGGTAAGGGGGTGAATTGTCAAAAGTCTTGAGATTCACAAAACTAATCTAATGCCCTTGAATCTGCCAACATTGTTATTGTGTTGATAACACTCTGCAACAGTAACTCAACTGTATTTATATCTGGGAAGAACATACAGTATCCTCAACCTTTAGGTGAAGATTGTAAAAAGTTCTTTAAGGATACTACATTCTGAGGAATGTATACAATATTCATTAGCGGCACTACACCCAACAATGTCTTATAAACTGATCTGCACATTTTACATTTAGTTCAGAGACACCTCATCCTTCCTGTTGAAGCTTAAAAAAAAGTCTACAATCTACAATCCTCTAGATTTGACAGGACTCTTCACCCAGAGGAGTCTTTATATTTCCTTTGATGAAACAAATGGAAGGATTAAAAAACCCTTCAGTTTCTTCAACAGGACGTCCTCGTGTGGCACTTCTTCTGTAGGCACCCGACGGGCCTCTCCTCCAAGCTGAGGCATTTCTGAAGACACTTAAATACTGATCCCCGCCTCTGAAGTTGAGGCAGGCCAGCGATCTCTGACCCTTGCGCTACCCTGCTCTCTGTGTGTACAGCACGGGCCTGTCATTCTGAGCTGTGCTTAAAAACACCAGCTCTACTATCCATATGTCCTTATCTGTACAGAGTCTGACAGGCGGGCACACCACATGAAGGACTGATGCTGTGTGTGAGCAAAGAAGCCCGCTAAATCCAGGGCTCGAACTCCCACACACAATACGTCTCTTGTCCCCTTAAAAACGCATCTTTAAATATGAGGCTGGAGCACTGTTTTGGGGACAGCTGGGCTAAGGAGAACTTAGGGCTTGAAGAAAGAAAGGAGGAATGGGTTGTTGGAGATGTGTTCCTCACTTTGCTAGGCAGAGGAAGAGGAGGCAGAAGAGGGCCTCTATTGAGCAGAGCAGACAAAGATGCCATTAGAGAAATATGAAATATCAAATCTTGTGCAGCTAATTATGCGAAGAGGGGACTCCTTTTGAGTGTAGTCTGTGCTTCACGTGACCTGAGGGAGAACACAAGCACCCAGACACGTACCGCACTATATGTTAAGCCTGCTTTGCACCATGCTATATGGTAAGCCTGCTTTGCACTAGGCTGTATGTTAAGCCTGTTTTGCACCATGCTATATGGTAAGCCTGTTTTGCACCATGCTGTATGTTAAGCCTGCTTTGCACCACGCTGTATGTAAGCCTGTTTTGCTCTACGCTGTATGGTAAGCCTGCTTTGCTCTACGCTGTATGTAAGCCTGCTTTGCTCTACGCTGTATGGTAAGCCTGCTTTGCACCACGCTGTATGGTAAGCCTGCTTTGCTCTACGCTGTATGTTAAGCCTGCTTTGCACCACACTGTATGGTAAGCCTGCTTTGCAAGAACAGCAACGATGTTGGGGAATTAATGGCACTTATTTAATTGACAGATAGAATGCGCAGTGTGCAGTTTTTGTCATACATTTCCCAAAGCTGATCACTAATCACTTCCTAACTAGAGGTACAAGTGTTGCTCTGCATTCAGACACATGTCCTCATGTTGCTTCATCAACATGCAGTGGCATCATACAAGACATGTTTCAACTACTGAATTTAGATTTGGTGCAGCAGGCAGACTAGTGTTCAAGTGCCTCCCCAAGTGCCCAGTCTCATGAGAGAATCACGGACATTCACAGTCCTGGCCAACTGATGAAATGACACAATTTAATTGGGACACCCAGACAGAATTTGGGTCACCAGTCAAGATGGAAGGTTGGGCAAGTTCATGAGGATGCAGCTTATCTGTGACAGTGCATGACTAGTTTATTGTGCAGACTGGATGTTAAATCCATTTGCACAACATGTAAGAAATGGGTCACTGTATACAATCAGAGGAAGGACTTTACATGCCATCCTATATGTCTGAGGCAAAGAGTGAAGCCTCAAGGGTCTTCTACAGTAGAATTGTAAAACAAATGGAATACGGATCCTCCAGTTATAGACATTTCCTAGTGTTTCTGCGTCAAAAGGAACAGAGCAGTCCTTTCTTTCCCATTGGTGAAACAAAAAACATTACTTTCTCTTCATTGTGACAAACTTCCTGTAACAACTCATTTCCTGACCCACAACAAACACTTGTTTTTTTCCCATGGAGCAACACAAACTTGATGCTTCAACTTTTCCAGAACATTTTCCTGTGCCCGTGTCTTCAGCCCGTTGTTTTCCCAATTTCCAATTTACTTCTTCTTCTTTGGCCTCAAAGGATGAGGTCATCTTTAAGGAACATCTATGTGTGACATTTCAGACCCCTCCCTGTTTCTGAGAAACAAGAACGGGCAGTTCTGCACAAAGACCACCATTGATCCACATTTAGATATTTCCATCCAAGGAAGTGGACACACACAAAGAAAGTCTACAACATGGCTGAAATGTGCCATGCGACTCCCAAGCACCTCATGGTTATACACTGCAATGCACCCATGATCTTCTGTAACACTGCAGTCCTGCAGCACTGCTTTAGGGAGCCTACTGACTGTGTAGAAGGACACACAGTGAATTTCCTTTTTGTTTTTCTGCAGAACTGAAGACTCAAGACGTAATGTTTTTATTTAGATGTTTTTCTATGTTTTTGGAGCAAAACACCAGAGAGTTTCACAGAACCATGTGCATGTGGAAATGAGGGGAATTGGGTAATCTGTAATTGCTTTATTTTCAGAGGTGTTAATGTTGGGACCTTCAGCTTGCAGATAAAACATACTATCAGTCTGTACCATGGTTTTTCTCTTGAAAACTTGAAATTGTGACTATGAGGACACATGCGTTAGACCAACTTTGAGAAAACCCATTAGTTGAGTGTAGTGACACTGACACTGTAACACAAATGTCAAATTGATACATTTATTGATAAAAGTCTCCAAGGGTTTACAACACTACTTTAAGTGGCCAGTTAATCCGTCTATGTCCTAATGTGATTTTCATATTACTGATTGACACTGGCTCTTTGGTAAGCTGTTGATTCTTTACAGCTCAACCAATGAGAGCTATGCAACAGATGTGATAAAAACAAAACAGCTGCATCCAATTTGTCTCTCTGAGGACTGAACTGATAACAAACATCACATTGTGAGCAGCACATGTGGAGCTCCTCAGCTCTCTGGGACTCTTGCAACATGATGGGAATAATGAATAAAAGCAAATGAACAAAAAGCCGTTCGGTTGCAGCACAGTGAAATACTTCAAAAGTGAATACTGCAAAACATTTGGTTTACTGTTACAGGTTGCTAAAAGACAACTAAAATGTTCCTCCCTTCTTGGTTTCACTCTTACTGGATATCAATGGCAGAGAGTAATTATAAGATCTGAATATTCAAGGCCTATTGGCTGTTATTTATATTTTACTCCCCCTATTTCCCACTTGTTAATAAGGGACACAATCAGACTCTGCGCTACTACTGAGGTCAGTTGGGTCAGATTGAATCTAGGTTATAAATTCTAAATGTGTCTTAGCCTGGGAATCCAGATGCATCACTATCAAGTTTGAATTTGCTCTGCTTTTTGGTCAAATTGGCCATTAGAGCTCATGAGCTATACATCTAAAATCACAGGAACCTGTCATAATCACTTATCAGCCCATTACCAATTTCCCAAAACCCAAGAACCAATTGCAACTCTTCTTATCCAGAAGAGGACAGGCTTTATACGATTTGCAACCAATGGATTACTGTCTATGGTTGCTTTGGAAATGACTGTTTACATTAATTATGTGTTTGCTGCACTTCTGAGTTTAATGTTTTAATTTCAACTTTGAATCTCAATCACACAGACAAGTTCTTTGATGTGAGTCTGGTGGTTCCAAGTCTAACAGTGTCTGTCTGACCAAAGTAGGTGCAATGCATGACTGAACTGTGGGAAGTGAATGGTTGAAATCTGCAGCCCTTTCTTCATTAGTTCAACCTTGATGTAGCCCAGTAGTGGGGTATCAGCACACTTTGAACCAAATGTTCCTAAGATCAACAAACATTTAACACTTAGTACCAAGCAGATCCATGCTCAGCAGTGAACTGGGAGTGGTACCTGATGACTGAGGAGTTGTTTTTCACCCTCTGGCCCTTTTTGTTGTTGTTTTAAAACAAATGATGAGGAGGGGAAATGTGCCAAAGTGCCAGTCCATGGCCCCACCGTAGCCTTGGCACTTGAGGCGTTTTAAGACAATCAAGGCCCACATTCCCCCTTTCCGGTACAGTACAGGACAAAAAGACAGCTGACAAGTTGACCCGGGCTGCTGAGGCCCATTCGCATCCTAAGGAATGTGCTTCCTCTTCAACTCCCACTCCCTCTTAAGGGATTTCCTCTCTATGTTGCAACCATGGACACTACAAATATGTTGGACATGGCTGCCTTGGTAATTGCCCTGGTAGTCTTACTGTGTGTCAGTGTTCCAGGAGTATGAGGAGGGGATGATGCAGTTCAGCCTGACACCTGCTTGTAATCAAAGTGCGTTTCACTAAAAGTTGGACAAACGTCTTATTTCATTGGCAAACCCCTCTCAAGACACGGTATATTTATCTTCTCATTTTCTCAAACAAATGAAAAGCAACTGGGAAAAAGACATAAGCACAATTACAATGTTGGCACAACTGTGAAATATCATGAAGCACCTACCTAACATTTGACACCCTAGTCTATGAAACTAGACCAGATGGTCTCCATAGCAATGGATCTCTTTTGAGGAGTGATAGAACCGCAAAGGTGCTTCCTGATTGGCTTACGGTGTTTGTCTTTTCCCTCAGCAACCTTTATCTCATTAAGAGGCCCTGATGTTTAGTCTACTCCTCTAGGCTTATTTTCATAACATTGCCTCTGGCATTCAAAAATGTCTCTCCCCACTCCTCAAATCTTTACTAATGGGCCTTTAACATGAGCTCCTTAACAGATGACACATGCAGCCAAAAAAACATGGAAACATGAGTGAACAGGTGTGGGTGGCATCTGAAAAAAAGTTTAATTGTTCTATCTGCTGCATTGTTTGTGCTGCTGTAATGAGGACTTTCTATTTAAGGCTATGCTAATGCTTAGCGTTAAATGGACACTCACCCTGCCTCCTTTCTCTGGGTAACATTTGCACCCTCCACTACAGTCTCTTCCCATGCAAGGTCCGCTGTACTTCTTACCACCCTGAAAGAAAAAGGAAGACATATTAATGTTTGAAGTCAGTTAAATTTGACTGGTGAGATAGAGGAGGCTTGCACAGAATGTTTCTCTTGTACTATAAACATTCCGGAAACATGCCCTCCATCATAACATCACCTAGATCACCTGTGTCATTATTAATCACTGAAAATGTCAAGACATTCCTTTCAAAACTACCCACTCTCCATCACTAATGATGTGACTGGTTTCAATTAATGCATTTCATTTAATTTAGGTCTAATACACTGAACAATACTGAGAAACATAATGATGTAATGGTGATTTTCATTCTATACAGTCACAAAATTGATTTTTCATACATGACATTAACAAAACTGACTGGGCATCAAAATGCAAAAATCGAAATCTAATATATTTACTAAATAAAGGTCACAAGACTAGTGTGGAGTTCTGAATTACACATAACTTAGAACTGAGGCCTGCATTACCATATAAGGCTTTTGAACTGCCAGACCCACTCAAAGAAATGCATGTGTCCAATCATAATGACTTTTCCAGCTAGTGAGGTCAACACGTGAATAAATGAATATGATATGTTAGCCATTTCAAATAACCCCTGACCGTCCTGAAGGTCTCTGTGAATGGATAACTTTTCTGAGTGTGGCTGTTCTGTCCATAGGCTCCCATGACTGGAAGTCAGTGACGCGCAACTGACCCCCAGAGCTCCCACCTACGTACTGATTCCAGAGACTGCTTATTCAGCTACGTGCCATGCTGGAGACATGGTCCCCCCCACACACACATTGTCTGTCTCTGGGCTGTAAGGGACACACTGACTGCACAAGTGGAAGATTTCCAGCCCAGCCTGAGATGGGGTTTGAGGGGGTGGGGTGGGGGGGGGGGGTAGAGGGGGTGGACCCCCACCCCCCACTACCACCAACACCAGCATCAGTCCCCCACCACCATACACACACACACACTTGCTCGCTCGCTGGAGATATTCGGCTCGGTGCACACAAAGAGCATATTGAGCCCCCCCAAAAGCAAGTCTCCACAAAGGGTGCTTTTTATGCAGGCGACACAATCCTTTCATGATCCCCTATCTGTCAGTCTAAAAAATACGTCTTCTCATGGTTTTTCCTCTGCAGAGGAATGCAAGTGGCTCCATTTCAGCCACGTGACTAAGTGTGTCTGCTCCAAACAGACTCTTCAACACGGGGCTGCATGTCCAGAGAACATGGCACTGACACGCAAACATTTTCACACAAGAGCATCTCAGAGAAAACCTACTCCATTGTTTGACCAATGGAAATGATGCATAAGGCAAATAGGCAAGAGACAGCCAAATAGGCAAAAGGCCAGAAGGTATTTTCTTTACTGCACGTTTAAGCAATTAGGAAACAAAATAATGAATGGCTATCCCAGGTGGGACACCTCTGTATTGTCTGGGTTGAAAATGAAACACCTAAGGCAAAATGCCAGCCCTAAAATAAGAAGAGATCCAACAATGTGCAGCTTAAATGCCAAGGCTGATTAATTTACAGATAGTTGATGGTTCTCTCAGGTGGGAAGTGCCTCATTGTGTTGCAATCCGTCCTAGGAGTTCGCTTAAGTGCAAAGATTATGTTTTTCCCAGAAATCACCACATTTCTATTCCTTTTGTGTGTGTGTGTGTGTGTGTGAGTGAGTGTGTGTGTGTGTGTGAGAATGTATGAATTAGTGTTAGGCATCATAGTGTTAGGCATCATAGGGCTTCATGAGGTCACTGATGGAAGGGAGATTTTGAAGTTCTATTGTTTTTAGAGGCAGTTGGAGAAGACAGTGATTTTCACTTCTTCACTACTTTACAGAACACAAGAAAACTTACAAGACCACTCAAGCTAAATAAATACAAACTGTTCAATTTACTAAAGAACTTATACAAACACATAGGATTCCTCACATCCCAACATTCTTTGAGAACCTATACACATCCCTCTCCTTTGCTGAGGCAAATTGTAAAAATTCTTAACACTGTCACATGGACAAGCAGTGAATAGGCCCACTCTATGAAATGATGAGTGTCCTTTCATTCACTTTGTCTGTGAAACCTGTTAAACGCATGACTGGACCGTGGCATGTCCTCTGTAAACATGGACAGCACAAAAACAGTCACAAGAGAAACTCTTGTTTCAAGGGTTTGAATGCTGAAGGCCACAGGAAACTTGACCAAATAATGAAAAGAATTCTCGACCAAAAGCTAATCGCTATTGCTGCATGCTGTCTCGACTGCTCGGGGGAACCAAAGTGAAACAGCCTGGACACAGTCAGCAACAACAATCAACACAAAGCCCTTTTGAAGAGAGTGAGCAACAGTCTGACTATGAGGTCTGACATCAACCTAATTGCCCTGTCGAGACCACCGCAGCCCATTTCTGTCCCAACAAATGTCTCAAGACGGCAAAGTACACCATGCTAACAGATGAAGCACAGCATGGTACAACACTCCACCTACACACACACAAATACAGACATAAACTCTGTAACACAACAGCAGCCATGTTTTGCTCAGGCCTTGGGAAACTGTTAAGAGCAAGAGGAAATACTCACTGGTGAACATTAAACAATTCAAACAGTAAATCTTCAAATTTTGGTTTGCATTTTACAGTTAGCTAACATTTATGTACAGGAGGATAAAGTTGGACTGGCATTAATAAGAGACAGATGACTGCAAATGGTGCACATACTTGGGGTAAATGCTTAACATCTGTGTTATGATAACTGTCACACAAACCGAAAATCTGCCCTATTTCAAAGATCCTTATGTGTCTCCTCGAAATATTCATCAGTGAAAACCTGCCATTGGTTACTGTATGGATCTCACCTATTACTGGAGTATCTAGCATTGAAAGAGAACACTCCACATGGTGCTCCATTTAACCTACATGTAGCAGAGCAGTGATGATGAGTCTAGATTTGAGTGAGACATAATCTCTTTGGAATGAGGATTGAAGAACGAAGGACTGAAGTACTCAAGTCTTTACCTTTACATCTCTGTGAGAAGCAGATATGTTTATGTTGTTCATATTATATAGTATTTACATGTCGATGTCATTTGAGCATTTCTATAGACTTGTTTACTTTGAAACTACTTAAACTCACCTCGGGATGTCATGCAATCACACTAAAAACTTTTATTTATTAATGTATTTATTTTTAATGTGCTGGATATTTGCCATGTCTTTTCCTCCTTGGTGGGCTTAACGGATCTCTGTCTATGCAGAGGCGATGTTTGCCAGATTGATGTCTTCGCTAAAGATGAACGTGCTGGATGATCAGTCAACCGTGGCCCACTCCCTTTACATCCCATGAGGGCTGGCGCCCCTGCTCCCTCCTTCTCCCTCTCTCTCCCCTCTTTTTCTATTCCTCTCTCTCCTCCTGCTGCATGTGTAGTAAATCCAGCTCAAAAGGCCCCAAAGCCAGCCGCTGTCGCTGATAGCACTGACACAGGCCCAGACATTATTTCTGCCTTATCTGGAGACTGCAAGCAGCCGACTTGAGTTGCAGGCACCTTACCAAAAACAGGTTTGACTGCACTTTGCTATGCCTTATGGCAGACAAAACACAGAGAGGAATAGGATCAAATGAGTCTGATAATAATTATGAGTGCTGTCTCTCATCAACTGCTAATCAAAGATGTTTTCCTTTTCCATTTGGAATAAATAAAAATAATTCCTGGCTAGATCTTGATTTATGTCAGTTAATATAAAGTAATGCACTGACTGATAAAAAAAACAAATATTATGAACGAATGCAAGAGGTCTTCTCTCCCCCTATAACAGCCCAATGTGTCTGGCAGGGAGACACATAAATGGCGCCTTACTGAATTCTAACCAAAGTAAATCACAGATAAGTTATTAGCTGTGGAAGACAATGATGGCTCCAATAGCATGTGCCTAGTCTTTCATTCTGATATCAGTTGGAACTGAATCCAGACTGATCCTACTGGGTGGTCAGTGCTGTCTAGTTCTGTCACGAGTGGATGCTGGTGGCATATCTTTCTATAGTACTGTACTGTACCTATGTTGTGTGGGGTCTGAATGTTGACATAATGTACACTGAGATTTGACAGTAAGTGGGTTGGTGGGTAGCCAGAATTCCTATAGTTGCCAAAGATCATGAATCCTCATGAGGTTTTTAAGAATTGAATAAATGTGTAGGATGTCACTTGGACTTCAGTGTGTGCTCCCGTGGTCAGCTTCTTGCGTGAGTCACAGCCCACTAGGGACATGAGTCAGACTTGAGCATTTTGTGGTGTACCGCAAAGCCAAGTCAACAGGTGTCTGGCATAGCTCTGTCTTCAGAGAGCCTGAAAAGTCCCTGTTCTCTGCTGGAACATGTCAATGCCTAGTGGAAGTTGTTTCCCCCTTCCCACATCCCCTTTGCCTACTTCGCAGGGAATTTCTCCCGGATTGCTGTATTGCAGTATGGAATGGAACAGATGTTCGGAGCCGCAGAGCACAGCGAGCTAGAGGCACAAAGTAGCAGTCTTGTTGCCGAAAGTGGAATGGGTCCAATGGACAAATTATGCCCTTAACTGCTGGTTTAAGGTCAGTTCCCACATTTCGTTTCAGAGCAGGATTGAGGACATCTGGGAAAGTTGGTCTTTGATCGGAAATGAACATTAGAAGGTAATGAAGGATTTTTAACATCTGTAGTATAGCATGAAACTTAGTGTAACAAAGGAAAAATCTGAGGAATCCAGTAATGGAAGAAGTCATGAGGGGTTTCTGCAGGAATAAATATCTTTAGGAGGTCACAACAACCCCTGTGGGACAGTGTAACCTGCGTCATGATTTTTATGAGTCACTACGCATGTTAAAGGTCCTTATATGTAAACTTGTCACGGTCTAGCAGAACTGTCTCCCAAATGTCTCCTAATATTGACCTCACTACCAAACACCACCCTTACAGGGTAAGCTGTAGCCTTCTGAGAAATTCAAGCAGTTTCTACACACCCATAGAAACTCCCAGCCATTCTTTGGCACTGGCCCTAAATTGTCCTCTAGAGATCAGAAGGCCGCCATCATTAACTTGTTGAGGAAATATAGCCTATATGCAGGGAATGTGATTGAGGAAATGGCTGCAAAGCCCCCTATCAATGGTAGATGACAGACATAATTTCATTATAGACTGGAAAAGGGACCCTATCAGCTGAAGGTTCCTGATACCGTGTGCTCCAGATCATGGTGGTCGGCGCTTCACGAGTTTGTTACCTCCCAGAAGAGGACTTTGTCTGAAACTTATCAGCACTGTGTCATTTGTCATGGCAGAAAATCCTTGGTAGAAAAGTTTAGTAAAAGCCTGAACCAAAAACACGTGAGTAAGGCACAACTGCAATTACGGTAAGACATCTGAGGACTTTTCAGTGGGGCACCTCTTTTTAAGTGAAATTATTCCTGTGAGCGCATATCCTTGCCCTTCACTCTGCATCTTCAGTCATTTGAGTGTCTGAGAAAAATAACAAGCCTTGCTGCACATCACTCCTGAAGAGCATGCAGCGGTGTCAACTCAAGAAGCTGCTCAGTTTACGTGCATGAAACTGTGATATCAAACACAAACATCTTCTCTTCCTGGCTGCCTGCTGAGTTCCAAGGATCCTTTTCACTCACTTCAGTGGTCTTACATGGCCGCCGCCGCCAGGGATCCGTGTTTGATGTCCCTTAGGGAACTCCCGGTCACATCAGCATGTCTGTCATCAGGGTGATTTTCACAAGAAATATGGCACTCTGTCAACTCTACACTGCACTCTTTGGCACCCTTGGCCTTAGGATGAAAGGGAAATTAGATCTTTCCTAGGAACAAACCAAAGGGTTGAATTGTGTTGCTGATACACCAGTGGCCACTGATGACCAAGTTCTGTGGATTTAGGGTTTGCCCCCCCAATCCACCCCAGTCTCAGTGCGATGTCAGGCCAGGGATGATGACCCACACCAGGGGTAGAAAGGTGACCCTGGTTGCTTATTGCTGTTGATGTCACAAGAAATGGTTTGTTGCCCTGATGCAATCAAGTTTTGTTTCACAGCTGGAGGTAATATGGCTGACTCAATGGACTGTGAGTCCACTGAAAGTCATAACAAACTGCCTTGGCCAATCAAGAAGCTTTTCCTTCACCTTTGTTTTTTGACCTGCCAACTTGCATTAACCCATTCTGGTTGACTGTTGCACCAAGCAGCAGCACATCCTGGAGAGAATGCCGACCGCTTTTAACTTAGTTAAACATTTATAAACCTTTCCCCCACAGCCTAGTAAACTGTAAAGCTTTTACCCACACTGTTATTTGGGTCTGGAACGAAAGGGTGTCACGCCACCTGTTATGTTACAATCTTTCATACTCTCTAGAGTTGAATTGATACATATATGCACTACAGTACCCCAAGTGGGAGGTGGGGCCCATGTCTGCATCATTATCTGGAAGAGAGGAAGAGTAAGTGGGTGGA
The DNA here is from genome assembly GCA_027481765.1 of Tenualosa thibaudeaui. NCBI lineage: Eukaryota > Metazoa > Chordata > Actinopteri > Clupeiformes > Clupeidae > Tenualosa > Tenualosa thibaudeaui. The sequence goes on from JAIFZK010000071.1 coordinate 1,447,202, forward strand.
TTTGGGAGGCAGAGGAGCAAAGACATTAACTCTGACTCTGGCTTCTCCTGCCCAGAGGAGCACTGGACATGATACATCTGCTGTGTGAAACCAGCAGGCCTGGATCTTCTCACAGAAGGACACCTCATACTACCTAAGAACACTCCCACCTTTTTCTTTCCAACATACATGTGTTTGTGTGTGTGTGTGGGTGGGTGTGAGTGTATAGTTGAGCAAATGTACCAACCATGTTAGGTAACTTTAACATTAATATACAATGTCAGGATGTGTGTGAATGTGTGTGTGTGTGTGTGTGTGTGTGTGTGTGTGTGTGTGTGTGCGAAAGACGGGATGAGCATGCAACTCAAGACTGAGAACAAGAGGGAGTGAAAGAAACAAAACGAATGAAAGTAAAACAAAAAGGAGAGAGAGAGGCTGGAGGAGAAAAAAGATAGAGAGTAAAAGTATCTACGAACTGTGAGAGTCCTCATTAACAGGTCATTAATCTTGTGCTAGGGGGCCTCTTCCCTCTGGAGGAGGGGGTCGTGCCCTGCCATAGCCACCAGCTATCCCAGGCATGTGTGAGTGGGATTTGAACAGTGGGCCTCAAGTCCACAAACTAAGCACGCCCAAAGGCTTCGCTCTAAGACCCGTAGAGTGGGGTATTACAGTATGGTAATGCATGGTATCCAGTGGCTACAATCTAACAGACTTTGTCTTGTCTACCACTGCAACACTGATTTCAGAAGGTAGTGAAGTTGATGCATTCTTCATACTTTGCATTCTTGATACTTTTTTTGATACTTTTATACTTCTTTTGAAAGATGTGTTTGAGTGATGTGGTGCTGGCAAGTCTGGGCATTCACATCCCTTGAAAGACATAAAACTCCTAAACCATTCGTTCTAAGATTGCAATCAGGAATTTACCCTGATTGTGAATAAAGGCTGCAGTGACAGTGACACTGCCTCCAAGGCAAGACACAATAAGATGAAGACCATGAATGAAATCTGTTGGAAGGGTTGCATGACAGAGTGCCATATGGCTGAGAAACTCCTATGTGATCTCAGTCTTATGGCTACAGAAATGGTGTCAAGGGCTTAGGATATGGACACACGACCCTGTGGGTAGACTACTTGCATGTGTTCTGTGAGTGGTTTTGAATATTTATGTCCAATCATATATTTCTGACTAAACATACTTACTATTTATTAACTGCTGTTAATATACATTTAGATTTATGCATTTAGCAGACACTTTTACATTTGTCAACTATCAATTACATCAGGGCCAGTCTCCCTCAAAGCAACTTAGGCCAGAGAGGATTCGAACCCACAATTTTGCTAGTCAGGTTCCTTAACCACTGTGCCACCACTGCCCTATTTATTTACATATTTGGAATTGATCTGCATTTTTGAGAGCATCTCAACAGACAGGCACACACACACACACTAGGTGCAGTAATAACATCATAAGCAAGTCATATGGTCTAGTGAGCTTGTCTGCTTCCATAAGTAGGACTGTGAGAACCCATTTCCTTGGTCTTTTCATGTGATGGTCAATCTTTTGATCCACAGAGGAAGCAGATCAGAAAATTTCACACCTGTGCTGGTCTTCTGCTAGGTCAGAGCTCTGAAAACTTTTACAGAGGGCTTAGCAGCTTAGCATGCTCTTGTGCAATAGCTACAGCTTAATGTGCAATGCCTACCTACCTACCTCTAAGTGCTATTTTATTACCCACAGACTCCATTGCTCTTTTTGGACTTGACACCTCTTGACTTGCACCTTTGGATACGCCCCAGTATTACAGTGAAAGGAGGCACAAGGGCAAATTCCTGAAAGACATCAGCTCTTTGAATGACATCGTCAAATTCCTGAAAGACATCAGATCTTTGAATGACATCATCAAATTCTGGAAAGACACTATCTACATCTCTGGGAACTTTTATTTATCTTACTCCTTTAACCATATATATTGAGTGTCTCCACAATTGCTCCCACTCCACGAGCTGAGTTTCCTGTACCCTCACATTTCATTTCCTGTTGCCGCCTTGGGAATAAATGTCTCCATGGAAACAAAGGAGGCCTAACTCTAATGAGCCTTGCACTGCCCCAGGCATCACATGATTAAAACTCTATAGTAAAAGCACCTGTTTTTTTTTTCTCTATCAACTTTGATACAGAATGTTATGTGATCATATAGGTGGGAGTATTTACATGCTTGCATGATTTCCTCATGTCTGTTTCTCTGTGTGTGTGTGTGTGTGTGTGGATGTAAGTGTGAAACAGCTGAGGAGTTGTCAGTTTCAGTTTTCAATTTAACCATCAATTTGGAAATCTAGCTAGAACTTAGTTGAAATGACGTTGCAGGGTTACAGAAGCAGGTAGGCAGACAGACAAGACGTAAATATCTCTTCAGTTTCAGCATGTGAGCAGCTGTAGGTCTGTGTCCAGGAAATGCCTATTTCCACTCTCTTCTCCCAATGGGAAGTCCCTGGAAGCAAAACCAACCCCCCACCCCTAAACACCCCTCTTAGCTCTGAGCATGAGAAAACTCCTGAAAAAAGACAGACAAGGATAGAGAGAGAAAGAGAGAGAGAGAGACTGAAGAAATGCACAGGAGAAGCATACATAGTCTCCCAGCACGACACTCTGGCAGAGTTCCTGCATCAACTCTGGTTTCTGGTCCAAAATCTCAGTGAAGTCTCACACAGCTGGACCTTTCCACACAAAAACCAGCTCTAAGTGAAGAAAAACTGAACTTCATTTCCCAGAGGCCTATACCTCTAATCAGCACTTCCTGCTTTTGACACAGCTTAAACAAGAGAGGGGATATTAGAAGGGGAAGAAGGAGAGGGAGTGAGGGAGAGAGGCCCTTTCTGTCTCCACCTTGCAGTCATAATTTTGGCCTGTCCATATGCTTTGTTTTATATGGCCTGCTATACCTGAGACACTTACTCAAACTCAAACTCATACTCATCATACAGACTGCGAAGATCCATCAAAGTCATTGTCTAATCAATCTTAGTCATGGAAAAATACATACACAGGCCACAAATAGATAAAGTGGGGAAAAGAGGTCACTTAGTTGTACTTTGGAAGACAACTACTTAACTGCTGTAGCAGTGGAGAATGGGACTCAGATGGAGGGGACTTGAAAGCAGTGGAGAGAGAGTGAGAGACAGAGACAGAGACAGAGAGAGAGAGAGAGAGAGAGTGGTTTGGACACCAGTCTGTCTACCAGTTAAACATCTGCAAAACATCTGGTGATGACCACCAATCACTGCAACAGGGGTGAGACCAAGGAGCTGTGAAGCACTGCAACTGTTGGGTGAGGACACCACTGTGTGACTTGAGTTGTGTGAGGAGAGTTATACATTTTTGCTTTTACGTTTCCAGTCTCAAGTGATAAATCTTTATGGCTTACTCCCATAAAAACTTGAACTTAAAAATGGTGGTCGTTACTCTACACAAACACCCTTATAAGAAAGCAGCTGGTCCAACAACAAGGAGTAATCATTCTCCAAAGCCATATTCCTTCTATCAAAGTCAAACGATGCTGAGCTATCATTTTTGATTAAGAAGGCGATAAAACATTTTCAAACAGAGGAGTGATCTGGTGTGATTCAGGAACGTGGGTGTGTGTATTTGGGCCTCCCTCCCAACCGCCCAACACCTAAATGTGTGTCGGCTCACACTCGGTTCACGTTGAGACGAGCAACATGATCCAAAAGCCCCCTATGAGCCACCTGCAAACGTGACGCACACACACACACACAAGCTCAAGATGTCCATTAGAGTTCCTAATGCCAAATAGAGTATGAGCAGAGACATATAAACACAGCTGAAGCAATCCTTCCCCCTTAGCTCACCACCGTTGTCTCTTGTCACCACAGGAACAAGCCGAGTGAACAAACGAGCCAGCAGCCAGCGTGATCTGGGGCCGCACGTGTCGGCTTGGAGAGGGAATGAACGAAGAATTGGGCAAAGGCGCCTGCTGCCAGGACCATCACCGTGACCCAGTTGTACCCCTGAAGAGCCTCTTACACAGAGATGCAAGGCAGGGAGATGAAGGGACAGTGTGGGAAGGCAAAAGCAAAAGCAGAGGTGTCGAGAGACAACAGCAGCACCCATCAGCCTATAAAAGGAGATAAAAGCAATGAGAGCAGCCAAGAGAGAGAGGGAATTGTTTTCTTGCCTTGTATTCTTCTATTTTTTGTTTGACTCTCTCACTCTGTCAAAAACCCAGTGGATTTCCATTAGTACGATCCTGACATTCCAGTGGCTCATCCCCCAGAGAGGAAACATACATCATTCTCTCTCTCTCCCTCCTTCTTTCCTCCTCGGTTTCTCTCTCTATGTCAAAATCCTGGGTGGGATCATGAGAAAATATGCCCATTTTGGTAAGGGATTTAGAAACTAAAAAAATGAAATATTTCACAGCCTAATCAGGCTGCACACTCAGGAGATGAGAAGATAACATCATCTTTGTTTTTCTTCTCAAAGCTTGTGTGTGTGTGTCTAAGGTTGCAGGTATTCCCCTGTGTCCCTCACACAGAAGACTCAGAGGCACCCAGAAACCTAAATGATTTGAGCATATGCTCCTTCAACACTATTATACCTGTACCAAGGGATTAAAACTTCAAACCCCAATGGCAGACATGAACTTGTAAAGATGAAGGTCGGATAACGCAGCAGCACAAAAGAGGATGAAAACAGACACTGTCTCACCTGAAAAGTGTGTGTGTGTGTGTGTGTGGGGGGCATCTTGATCAAGCAAAAACACAAACGTTTAGCCTTGTGCTACCTAAACAGGCACAAGGACTTGACAAGCACAAATACTGTTTATTTTGTTTCATTCCAGCCATGACTTCAAGTAGCCTGGGATTAAGTGGGTTAAAAATGACCAATTACCAGAGCAATGAGGTCAGAGAGATATGTCACTGATTCTGGAATGAATAATGAAGGAGGCTAAGCACCTGCTTCGCTAGTCCTCAAGGGCTTTTAGGGTAATTCTACAGATGGGCATGAGATTACATTAACCATTATTCCATGTGGTTACTGTTAAGGCCAGATAAGGTCAGTGGTCGATCACAGAGACATCCCTGAATGGAATTGCAGGAAACCCTTTCATGTACATCTTTGACCAAAAGGCATGACTGGACACAGATGTCACTTGAATGGCTCAGCTTGGATAGTGATTCAAACTTTGCCTGAAAAAGAGCAGTTACATGTACACCAAAACAAATCATGAGGAAAATGTGCTGGCATTCTGTAGAGTGCCATTCTCTCTTCTGCTTAAACAACAATGTCAAAGAATCACTGGTTCTTTTCAGAGAACTCAAGAGTACTAAGCACTATCTCCCTTTACAAAATTCCTCACGGAATTTATCAGTGGGATAGATATCACATTTCAGTAATACCTTACACAATGTGAAAATGTTATTGCATCACTCTAAACCTTTTCCCAAACTTTGTGCAACATAGCCAGTCATTTCACAGTAAGAGAGGATATGTGGGGTATTCATCAGTGCTGCCATGCCAAAGAGGAGGTGGATGGGAGTAGGCTGGGAGAGATCTATGACACAGTTCACTCGCCTGTGTCCTGTTCCTGCCTCTTAAAATATACATATGGTTTATCCATCTGCTTTTGTGACAATGAACAACTGTTTTACAACAGCACATGGTGGATATCTTTCCGTTATTAGTCATGCATCTATTCATACACACACAAACACCCCCACACACAAACAAACAAAATCACACACACACAAACACCCACACACACACACACACACACAAACACACACTTTGCTGTTCTGCTCACGAGGTAGGAAAAAACGACCTGCTACCTACAGCATATGCATGAATCATTCTCATTCATCTTCTTCCATATTCTGACTCCATCACCTCAGTCTCATCAGTTCTCAGATCTTGTTTCATCTTCCCAGACCTTAGACTGGGGGACCTCAGTCAATCCACCACTGCCAGCCTCTTTATCACTGACCTGGAGGTGCAGCCAGTGCAGACCACCCCTACACTGTCTTTCCCATCCAGATGCTACACATCCAGCAGCATTTTCCCTTGAATTCTCACAAGGATCAGACCAGAGATTTTCACCGTGGCACAAAACATTCCTGGCATGCTCCCCATGTCCGGCCTCATACTGAGCTGAGTGAGTGGGAGAGCTCTGAGTACGACAGTTCACGATTGCCAGCAAAAGTGCAGTTTGTCTTGGGAAGCTGTGACCTAGATGGGGGGGGGGGTCACGACTGTTGAGCAGGAAACTGAGAAGACACGTTTTAGAAAATCCTAAGACTGTGGGCCAGGCTTATGGGTTGCAATGAGAAGGGCTGGCCAACATGCATTAGAATGAAGCTAACCAACATGAAGAGCTAGGCTAAATCCTCATCTACTTGTGAATTCAGTGGAAGATTATATGATGTTTAGCTACCAGGGCCTGTCAAAACAGTCAGAGGCTTCCAGACAGCTGTGCATATCTTCTCCAGCTCTGCCAACATCATCTTCAGCTCATCATCAACACAATATGTCTTCATATGCCTAAAATACATGAGGTTCTCACTTGATAGGCGGAACAAGATTGTGTGTACGTAGATGATGTATTAAAAATTGGACTAGTAAAAATACATGTATATCTACAGAGGTGCGTTAGTCATGTCTCATCAGTGCAGTCGTTCAATTAACAAAAGGATGAAAGAAAGAGCATGACAGATAATAGACAAAAATCATTGTCCATGTGCTCTCCCTCTCTCCTGCTCAAACACACACACACACACATACACACATACACACAAACACACACACACAAATACTCACACCTCACAGAAAGGAATGACCTGCATCTAGTGACAAACGACGCATGGTGGCGCACCGGCCACCACTTGAACATTTCCAGTTCCTGACCTCATCAAATTCTTTACTCAAATCAAGACCAATGGGGACCTTCCACCGATTGTTCCTCCAAGATCCCGTTTTTTTTCCCCCTAGTTCACGCAAAGGGATTATTTTGGCAAGGGATGTGGCGGCCACTTTCCTGTCCCTGTCTTATCATGGCCAGACATCTTCCTTTATGGGTGACCGCCTTTCCTTCTCCTCACTGAAGCAGCACGTGTGCAGGTGGGCGTGGGAGAGAGAGAGAGAGAGAGAGGTTCCCCCTCACGTGCAACACTTGGCTGCTAAGATCACCTGACCCCCTCTGCCTCCACCCTTTCCTCCCCCTCAAAGACAATACCAAGCGATACACAACACACACAGACATGCACATGCCAACAAACATACATACACACACAAACTTCCTGCAACATTGAATAGGGGTTTCCCCATTATGGAGCCATTATTCTACAAAGGGTTCTCCTGAGTCATGTGAGAGAGCAGACTGACCTTACTGACCCTGAAGTGTTCTCTAAGAGTTCTCCCATCAAATGCATTCAGATACTTTCAAACACATTCAGCGTGGTATACACAGATACACAGAACAATAATGAAACATGCCATGTAAGGACTGTATGTTCTAGATGTATTACAACATCAGAAGTGTAGACAGGGATGCCTGTCTTCTATGAGTGAAACAGAGGATGAAAAGTTTTATGCTCATGTACTTTTCCCTTCTCCTTTGAAGCTGTGTCTGTTTGAGATGTAAAGTCCAAAAAACTCCATAAAAAGGTTATAATAGTCTATTATATTTTATCGAGTGATGGGGAATAATGATATAAAAACATGTCGGTGTTCTTGTGCCAGGATCAGGGCCTTCAACCCAGCAGTACAACAACGCCCACCCTTTCCCCAACAGGACTCCCTCAGCTTTCCCACATAAGGGCCTGTGCATGCTGCCAATTGGTCCCGTGCAGTGGGGGAACATCTTGAAATGTGCTCTCTCTCCTTCTCTCTCTCTCTCCTCCTCCTCTGTCTCTCTCTCCTCCCCCCTCCCATGCACAAACAGCAGAATGCGATTCAAGTGACCAAGGGTCAGTTTCCTGTTGATACTACCCCCTCCCAACGCCCCCCCCCCCCCCCCCCAATGCTCCGTTCTTCAAACATGCAAACCGTTTCATAGAACAGAGAAAGAAAGTAGGGCATCACAATCCCACAACCTCTCCAATTCACCCACACAAGACCTTATTATTCTATTAAGCAGTGACCGTCAGCAGCTAAGTCACAGCATTCGAGCGGCATCAAGGGATCGCTATCATGGGTGCATGTTGAGGTCAACAAACTAAGCTTTTGTAAGTGCAGAGATAGATCCCTTAAGACTGTGAGATCAAATGACGAGAGCTTTTCCCCATCTTTGTCCTTTATCTAAAAAATATGCAAACAGGGTTGAGTACTTTTCAAGTTTGAATCAATATATCTGTGCTGGTACCGGCACATATTGCTCGCTACTAGTATCCAAGAACACCTTGGATACTACCTTGGATACACCTTGGATACTTTTCTCTGCCTGAATCTGTAATAGTAGTGGGCTGCTGGTGACTCCAGCAATGGGTTGCACTTGTTTTTATATGCAGTCTATGGCAGAGCTACCAACCCAGTTGTTCATACCCTGGTGTTCAAAATTCATCAAAACTAAATAATGGCAAGTAAAAAGTATTTAGTTGGTACCCACTGATTTTATGTGCATCAATACTTGGTAATACCTATGCAAGTCAGCAGGTACCATTGGGCACAGCTGTGTCTACTGGTTAGGGGCTTTGAACTTGTAACTGAAGGGTGGCTGGTTCAATCCCCCTCAAGTGGGAAAAAATGGTGAACACTGTTTTCTGAAGACCACAGCCACAGAAGAGGTGCCTTTGCTCAAGTCACTTACTAGTGTGTGTATGTGTGAGTTCACTCACTATGTGTTGTGTGTGTCACTAATTCACAGTATGGGATAAATGCAGAGGCTGAATTTCCCTCGTGGGATCAAAAAAACTATCGTACATACTTATGTACATTAAGCATCATTCAGTCCACTGCCAATGCTTCCTCTTTGATTACTCGAGTTTCCATTAAAAAAGCCACATGGACACTCTGAATGCTTTAAGTGCTCATTTCATGCCAGTTTGATCTTGACTTCCACAGCTACGTTATCTTCCCTCTATCACATTTGCATCTATCTGCAGTCTTTTCCCATCTGTCTCAGGTCACTAGTGCTGAGAGTGGCATAGCACAGCATACAGCCAGTAGGCCAGATCAGTGCCTGACTAAAAATAGCCTCTCCTGCGACCTGAAATCACTGCTGCATCTGTCCCAGCACAATACACAGAGGAGTTCTTCAGCCATGTCACAAGCTTTTCATCAGGGGGGCGCAAAATCAGATAAGGCCCAAGACAAGGAGCTCTCTTCTTCTCCCCAGGGCAAATCACTTTAGCTTTAAAAAGCCAAAGTATGATATTAATATCTTATTATGGGACTGCACATCCTCCTGACACAAGGCTACATTCTTGCTCCAAGAGCAGTAATGATTACAGAAGAGAACAAAACAAAATACACTAAAGTAATGTGACTGCTGAAGGTATAAAGACAAGAGGAGAGGGAGATGTGTGTGAAGAAAGAAAGTGACAAAGAAAGAGGGAACGACAGATACAACCAAAGAAATAAAACAAAAAACACTTACTGTCTGACATTTTGACAAATATAACCTTTCAATAGTGACAGCTGGAGTCAGACTGTGTTTGTCTAATGGCTTGTAATTCATTGGAAAACTTTCAATGCTTTGCAAGATCCTCTGAATTGGGAACCGATGGCTGAATAATTGTTCCTAAATGCTTTCCGATCCACATGAAGGCCAGACCACTGCTGTGAGACTCCTTTAAAAATGTGCACTGACTGATTCCCCTTTTTCTTCTGGTGCAAATACAGGTGCTCATATGGGACCGGATAAAAGATTGCTGTAAATGCTGTTGTTAGCAACCATGACTTGAGACATTAAATACCATGGGGGGAGATTTGGAAAAAGATTACTTACTGAATAACTTTAAAATCAACTCCTAAGTGTTGAACAATAGATATTGTGGAATATAGTAGCCAACCTGTTGCTATGTAGCATTTTATCAGTCTGAGGCCATGCCAACACACAGTTAAAATAATTTATTAGCTCCATCAAGGGGGTTATGGTTTCCCCAGCGTTTGTCTGTCTGTCTGTCTGTGTACAAAATAAAATAAAAGTACTGCACAGATTTGATTGTTGATTTGATTGTTCAGTCACCCTATATTACCTTGGTGGAGGTCTGCACTCTCTGAGTGCTTTTTAAGTTTTTATTGTAATGGTCAACTATCTCCCACCCACATATTCAGATGCCAGTAGTGAGAATTACAACCAAACTTTGTTTCTTCTTTGAGTACATGTTTTTCTCGTTAGCTTCAAGAACTATTTTAGACACCCAAGCAGGTTCCCCTTAGCTGGCCCAATTCTATTAGCTGCAAACAATCCATGGTTAATCAATGAGGGTTTATGACACTACACTACAGAGCTTGACCTTCCCACCATATGTGTCAAGACCTCGGTCTGAGGAAGGTTTACAGAGGTAGAAGGGGTGGGGTGTTGGTGGTTAAAAGCATTAGCAGAAAAAAAATAGTTATGGCATGTCGAAGTTGTCATTATCTCAAAAATCTGTTGTGCATCAACATACTGCTTTGGGCCTAGCCCTGCTGTAAATCTGACACGGCTATGTTCGACACTCCCATTTGCAAAAAGGCACCCCTCCTTGACTGCATGCACATGCATTTCAAACGCGTGTTCACAGAGAGCTGTCCCTGAGAAACTGTGTGTCACAGACTTTTTGAGTTCACTTTCCCTGAGCACATTATTTTGCACAAAACACAAAAACACACTGAACTGTGTACTCTTGTAATGAAAAGAATGGCAACTTACTGCGCTTGCTTCAGCTATTAAGATCAGGAGCATCAAGCAGAATATGAGAAACCTGCAAATTAAAATACCACAATGAATAATTTTGACATCAAGACATTGAAAATATATCATGATCTATGATATCATATAACGTAAAGATACTTGCTTTGAAAGTTTCGTTGTACTAGTTTGTCGGTGGACCATAACGCCCTCCATTCGAACTTCAAATTTCATCCCTTTTCAAACGCCTTTCTGTCGGAGTGGAGTGTGGCACTACTGCATGTTTGTCTGAGAATTTAAAACACATGTACAATCTCTGAGGATGACCGCTATGGTTATGGCATATTTTCAAGTTCTTGGATGACTGGCAGCTTAATGCTCAGTGTAAATTAACGATTCAAGTTACTGTTAATGTTGAGACGCACCTGTTGAATATGCTATACTACAGCACGGATATAGTGACAGTATTAATGAAAACATAAATGACATTTTTTTGAGTATTTCCACACTATGTGTAAAAAATAAGATAGTTCAGTGTGAGTTCAGCAAAGCTGAGACAGGTACGTTAGGTTAAGCTACTGTTGTTTGCATCCTTAGTCCTTAGCCACCTTAACCTAGCAATCAGCGCTTCACTGACACATATCTACAAACGTATTAGGCTGTATGTGTAATTGTAGACACCACGCAAACAATATTTTATGAACTGAATGACAAACTTACGATGTGGATTTCACTTTGCGTCTTACAAGTTGAATGCTGCATCCACGAGTAGGTTACGTTCCGGACCCTCGCGTGTGCTGAAGTTACTCCAAAATCGGTGCGTTATGGCCCACACGTTCAGTTTAAAAAGTTAAACCGAACAATCTCTGAACTGGAAATCGTTGGGGAAACTATCTCCCAGCAATGTTAAAAGATGGACTGTTGGTTTCATACATGGGTTTGTGTTCGAATCGTGTACGAGGGTGGTCGCAAGTTTAGGTGGGTGGGTGTGGTGGCAACAAGTTGAAGAAGTTACTTTGAACAGAGCACATAACGTCGAGAAGAGGAAAGATGAAGACTAACGTGAAGAATAGTCTCCGGTGAAAGACATTTACTACAGATAAAGAAGAAGTTTTTGTCAACCGGCTGGTTAGTTTTGGACACTGTAGGGTACCATAGTGTCCCACACGCGCTACCGAGATGCTGTTACGCAGCGGCACTGTAATTCTTCTGGCGTGTTTCATCTACAGAATAGAAGAGACAGAAGCAGAGGTAAGGGGTATTAGGTTTGTTTTACAGATTATTAGATAACATATATATTTTATAGACAGAATGTTTTTGTAATATTTGTAGGATACCTCACGTATGTGTTTGGATGCTTGCGCAAATCAACGATTCGCTAGTCATTCGTAAAGTTACCCCTGAGTCGAATTCTGCAAGGCGATTTAATGTACATGGGCAGCTCTGTACATATGAACACGAATACTACTATTACTATTACTGATTCTATTACTATTATTTATTGTCGATATTTCTGTGTTTTTCTATACCGGTAAATAACTTTTCATAGATAGCCTATTATTATGCTGGAGAGGTCATATTTCATTTTTGCCGACACCAATTGATCACACTTGTCTATGTCTCTCTTAATGTAGTTTTAAATTAAGAATAATTAAACAAGTAATGCTTTGATTATGTAGTCTTTGAGAAATGCACAAAATACGTAGCAAGTGTTCTCATGTGTTGTCATTAATATGTTAATGTTAATGGTGCCTTCTGCAAAGGTTTTCATGTAGGCTGGCTACACAAATACTTTGCACAGAGACGAACATAGCGGTATTCTACAGGTGGAGTGTAGCTGTGGGTCTGGCCTTAGCTCTGACCACTCCCACCATCCTACCATCAGGGCGTGGCCATAGCTAGTCTTGTAAGGCTTCTTGATATGATACTCTGCAGAAAAAGACACACAGCCCTGGCTGGGTAGTTAGTCATATACTATGAAGTGCTTCTCCAGATGTGTGTGTGTGTGAGAGAGAGACAGAGACAGAGACTGAGAATGTTTGTTATGTCTGCATGCATATGATTTGTAACAAGATCAGTTTTGGCTTTCTGTCTAGTTTACTCTGTTGTTAGATTGCTACCATTATGGTTGTGACAAAGCTTGTTGCCCAGATATGCTGTGTGTATTGCATTTAATGGTATGAAGAGAATTATAACACAATTATATTCCTGGATTCCAAACATACACAGGTCATGCTTGTGTTTGGAATTTTGGTCAATTCAATAATCTGATAGCCCATATATCCATAAGCTTGTACACAAATAGTCCAGAGAAGTGCTCCATACATCGCTGGATCTAAGGGAATTAGAGACATTTAGAGACACCTCTGCTCAAAAAGGACAAGAAATGACATCATCAGGGAATGTGTACACTGTATTTTCATCCTCAACAAGGGCCTGTCTGCTAGGATCATTAGCCTCCCATGCAGTCTCTTGTCTACAGACATGTGCCCCTTGCTTCCCCCTCAGTGATGGGCTTTGAAAGAACTGGGAAGAAATACATTTTTCTGTGCTCTAAGACCATCATGAGTTTGAAACCGGACCAATCAGGACCAGTTCAGGGCTCAACCCTATAAGGGACTTCATAAAGACTAAGTAATGATTAAGTACCTTGTGATGATGGAGAAGTCATAGTTTGTCACTTATTTAGCATAAACTTTGAAAGTGAAGCTACTTTTTGCTCTACTTTGAATGAATCCTGTGACAGAGCCTATGGCACTCGAATGTGGTTCAGATCGAACAATGGCTACGACAGCGCTGTCATAGCTGCAGTGCTACAGTCCCCTGTTTGAGTGCTGGCTGTAGGGCCATGGTCCAATCAATTTCCCAAGCAGAGGAATCAGTTTACTTCCTGTTTGGAATATCTCTATGGGGGCCACAGTGTCATGAAAAGGGCTCATCTGGATGGACCGTGCGAATCACAATTTTTTTAACCCCAGGGGGGTCATTATTTAGATCTGACCAAGAGGAAGTTTGCGCGAACAGATGTTCACTCCGGATGTCCACACATCGCTGGAAAAAGAGAAAAAAAACATCTGAATAAAGCGAGATAAACAACTTCTTCCTTCAGTAGCTTGCGGAGGCCTCCTGCTGTCGGCTGTGTGTGGAAATAACTTGACCCAAGGCCATAATGCAAGAGCCATGGGCTGCACTTTTTCACCAATTCCACCCATATATGTACTGTATATGCGTTTGGACTCATCCGAGTTGCCACTTGAGAGAGTAAGAGAGTAAATAGGAATCCGGTGATACTGATCACAATGCTGGCCAAGCTCCAGACTGTTTTTCTTCCTTTCTCCCTCTTGTTTGGGACTGTGAATGGCCCAGCACGTGCTTCTAGTTGAGTTGAGGCATTCATCAGATTATCAGATCCTCCTCAGTGGTTGCATCCTCCGATTAATTTTACTCCTTCGCTAAGGTGAGGGCCGAAATTAGTACTCAGTAACAACAGCCAAAACTAATTCTCAAGTTCTTTTAACAGGGAAGCACTGGGGAGTCTTGGGGAAGCTCAGGATGCTAGAATGCTCAGGACACTGACCTCTCCTGACAATGGATAACCAGCTGGAAAGCTCTCACGTGTTTTAGTATCCCTTCATAACACCAGTAGTGGAAAGCACTTCTGTTGGTTTGGTTGAGTGTGTTTATTTTTCCCCCAACCATGAGAGTGACAGTGTTGTAGTTTTCTCATTTCACATGAATTTGAATGGTGGAATGGTGCTGTCACCTTTTTCTGAGACTGAACTTTGATTCTTTTTTGGAGTTTTGGAATTTTTGGAATTTGAGGTAATGCACATCCATCGTAGGATGCCGATTGACAGTGACACGGCAGGATATTAATCTCTGATCTGTTATTTATCCAGGGCTACCTGTGATCAGAAGATCTGTCTGTTGTTCATTTGCAGGCATTGGTTTCAGATGGGTCTATACAGAAGCATTGTCAAAAGCAATTGAATATTTTCAGACCAGAGGCATGGTAGACAATGGCCAATGATTACACCCAACCTTTGCCAACTCTTAGATTGGAAGGCCCTGGGTGAAACACACTGAAATTGCACAGGTATATTGTAGCTTTTTATGCATTAGCTGGTAATCAGTCATTTTGCTAAATTTTATTTGAGTGGGGTACCCATGCCATGACTAATCTTGAAAGCATGTTACAGTCAAATATGTCTGACTGAGAAATGTCCCAGGGCAGGGAACAGCAATGTATTGCCTACATTGTTGAACTCATTAAATTCCCAGACAGTGTCACTCTTGATTCTTCAGCAGATCTTGACACAGTAATCACCATCACAGATTCATGTATGTGGATAGCTGTCAAATGCCACCTCCTAGGGTCATGGGTGTTGTCTGTTGGAATGTCCTGTGGAATGCAGTATTGAACTGAGAACATTAAAACGTCATCAGTGACAAAATGATCTAGACATTTTGACTGCATCTCAGGATGGTTGAGAAAAATCCAGCTGCAATTAAATGTGATTTCAACAGTGCGCAGACACAAAAGAGATAACTTTCTGCCAACAGTCTGTCTGTTTTAAATTAAACAATAATACATTGCTGCCTTTTGACATTTAGTTCCCTGAAATGCAGAAGATCTGGCATAGTCACTTAACAGCCATAGTTTTTTTTAAGCAAACTTTTAAATGTTATGTTACTAATAAACATACTTGTACTGAACAGGCACAAGTATGAAATCTGAGTTAGTTTGGCTGTAGATTTTTCCTTGTGTATATGCCTGTGCCTATTATGATACATTATGTGTCATAGTGGGGTAGTTATATAGTTTTATATCTTATATATTTATATATATGTCTCTGACTTTGCCCTAATTGGTGGTGGGGTCTACTGCACTTTCTTGTCTCCTGGATGCATGGGTTAGCTGGTGTACTGTCTGGCATCCCATGTCTGGACAGGTGTAAGACCTGCTTTTGCTGCTCTTATTTGTGCGTCTATTCTGAGCAACAGCAGGTGGGTTATGTGGATCTCATAGGGGAATGGAAAAAGCAGGAACCGTCCAGTTCGTTAATGATCCCTGCAAAACGGCTGCAGGTTATTGCAGTTTGCTCTGGAGACAATCTCTGTCTACAATCTCTGCTTCAGTGAGCGGTGTATAGCACCTAGAAATGGTGTGTGGGTTAATATATGTTTGTGAATGTTCAGGTGTTAGTACATGCATGTGTTAGCAAGCATTTGCAGGTGTGTGTGCGCGCACGCATGGTTGTGTGTGTGTGTGTGCCAGTGGGTGTAAAAGTCTGTGACCTAGTGGGTGGTCTATGAGGGGCTTTGCTGTGCCCCACTGGCCCACTGATTGACCACAGCCTGTGTTGGATCTGTGTCACCCCCAGGTGATTGGTGGGGGGGGGTATTATTATTCAGTTCATTCAGTCACTCTCACCCTAGTTAGCCTATAAATCATTCTCCGTCCCCTGAGGACTCAACAACAGGGAGTCAAAGTGTGCTCTTGACCAGAGAAAAAACAGGGCTAAGGTTGCGTTAGATTTACTCAGAGGGGGGTCCTTATTATAGACTCTCTTTATTCAAGTCTTTGTGCTTACAATGAAACTATTCTCTGTTTTTTAGATTAGACACACTTGGAAGTTTGTCATGTAGAGTCATGGGATGAAATTTAGTGGAGCGTCAAGGAAAATATGCAGCTTAATTGTGAAAGGCATCCTAAAATGCATGTTAAAACCATGTTAGTATCATTTTGTATGTCTTCAGCATTAAGTCTCCTTAGAGTTTCACTCTTAATGTCACAGGTGAATGGAGTGATGGAGTAAGTTAATGCTTTTTTCCCGGTGTATCATTATGAGTCTCTCTGGAGGTCTATGCTGGGGTCTGGGGACTTATCCATAGCCTGCACAGGATCCCTGGATCTCAGCCAGCCAGAGGAGGAGGAATGTAGACTGGAGCCCCAGAGATACCCATGGCCGATCCTTCAGTCTCGCTACACACATACACACACACACACAAACACACACACACTCCCATCTGCCCTGTCAGTCAAACTCAAGAGGAAGACATCAATGAATAATGGAGAACTCGGCGGCCTCATATTTATAACACCACCAACAATACAGTTGCTTCATAAGCTATAGGGCTGGCCTGGTTCTGTTCCTCTATTTTTTGAGTTTTCAGAGAGACTCTATTGGAAAGTTGAGATAAGCCCATCTAGCCATACAGAATCATAATGGATTTGGGGGTTTATTTTGATAGTGTGTAGATGTATACAGTATACTTGTCGCCTATCTTGGTCCACAGAAACAAATGTAATTGTCTTTGAAAGACAAATATGGCGGAAGGGCATTGGAGTGAGGGGTTACAGATGTATGAGTTTGTGTTTGTGTTTGGAGCAGACAAGAGGATGTTTGTACTGGCTGAGAGTCTGGCTTAGGCTTTTCCCTTCAGTTGTGTTACCACTGCGCTTTCCTCTCAAAGGAAAATATTTGTTTGTTATTTTTAAATTATGTTACTTTGCTTGTCAAATGCAGTCCACTTGCTAATTACTTTGAGTAACTGATGATGTTTAAGGTTTTGGATTATGTATAGGCTAGTGCTTTTGTAGCTAGTGGAATAGGGCCTGCTTCTGTTTAAAGGCACTTAGATCTGTCTTACAATGGCTATGCTGTTTGGACTCCCAAGGTTAGTATTATTCATGGGACAGGCAGACGCCTATAGCATAACACTAATAACCAGGGGCAATGAAAACTGTGCACGGATTCAGCAGACACAGAGTTAGTGAGAAACTCTCTCAAGGCTAGCATTGTTTCCATAACAGGCAGGCTATCCATTATCCATCCAGTCAACAAAAATTTGATACACTTGTTTTTGGCTTGTACAGGAGACACTAGTTAAGGTGGATTGGATTTGTAATTAGCCTTTAAAGCCATGTAACTGTTTGGCAAGGGCAATTCCCATCTCCAGAATGTCATGTGTTGTCCTAGTTTTCCCTCTTTGCCTTGCCAGAATCCTCAGTTTATCCAGATAGTAAATCAGCATGCGCTGAACAGCTGTATTCTGGGTGTTTTTTTGTGAACTGTTGTTTTTGCAGCTGGTCTGGAGGATACCCGTAAATAAAGGGGTGGGACTAGTCTGGTCCTCATAGTTGTCTGTCATAAAAATTACAGGGTCAAGGGGTTAGGCTCCCTTACAACACCAGTGGTGATACATGGTTTCTTCTTACTCATAGAAATTTCTGGAAAGATTGTCTTTTTCTAAAAGCTTGTCACGGTCTGACTTTTAATAGTATTAGATAATGGCTCAAGCAATCAAATACAGGCCAGATGTGTCAGTAAGTAGGTCCACTTTGTCCTTGCGCTAACGTGAAGTCTCACCACACAACCTACTCAACCATGTTTATGATACTTGCCCAAGACTGTTCATTAAGACGGACGTCATTTGTTTGCTGTGTGGGACAGTCATGTTGGATTTTCAGTGCCAGCTATCTCCTCCTCTCATGCCCTCTCCACTGTTACACCCTTTAGAACTCCTCGCTTTTAACTCACTGTGACAAATTTAGCATTGATGTCATAGAATGCTGCAGTGTTGATACCAGAACCTGGTAGAGGCCTTTGTACTTCAGCATAACACTGCATGTACAGTATGCTTCACAAAAACACTCGTGGAACCACACACACGCACACAAGGAAGGCTTTGTATATTTAAACGGACAGAAATGTAGAGTCTTGCCATGTCAAAGATCAAATACCAGAATCCTTCCTAAATGTTACATCATGTGAAGTGCTCTTCAAATGATCAAAAGGATTGTGTTGAAGATCTCCCTCACATGGTTCATGTATAGTTTTTTTCCACCTTCTCAGACACAGTACAATATGTGAGCATAAGCCAGACAGTATCTTAAAAACAGACCCTCCTCATAGCCTCTAACATCATATTTATTGTCAAACATCTCCAGGGACCTACAAATACACCATTTTTTTCCCCAAATGCAGAAAAGAATGCACACACAGATGCAAACAAGTAGAATTTCATTTCTGGTAATTGGCAGTCTTCAGCATTGTCTGGTCTTAAGCTCGCTCCTTGATGCAACAAAGCCCTATTCATTGCAGCCCCAAAAGCGATGAACATCAGCCTAATCCATGTGATTTGATTTCCATGGCTTCGCCATCTTCGACGTCATTCGGTCCATAAATCCAAACTTTGCCATTGCCAGTGGGAATCGTGTTTTAGGATCAGGAGAAAGAGAGAGAGAGCGTGAGATTTCTATCTCTGGGCCCCAGATCTCTCATCTCCTCACGGGCAGCATGCTGAAGGCCAGGGCTCTGTTGATGCCAATCAGGGCTAATGTGCTGGGGCAGAGGGGTGTTGCAGATGCACACAGATAAAAGCGCATAGGGATGCATGGCACAGAAAGAAAGCCCCAGTCCCCTCCGCCAAACAGATAAGCATCAAGGGCAATCAGCGTAAGTGTGAGGCATGCTAATGGTGCTGCAGAGCAATGTGTGTGTGTGTGTTGTGTGTGTGTGTCTGTGTCTGTGTGTGTGTGTGAGAGACTGTAAGGTTTGTAATGAGTCAAAGATGCTGGGCATTGGGGAGTAGGGTGTGTGCGCATGTGCACTTGTGTGTGTGTGTGTGTGTGTGTGTGTGTGTGTGTGTTTCCCTCACATTCTCACACTCCCACTCCATCATCAGGTCTTTTTGTGTTATCCCTCAGTGGGGCCATTTTCTACTAACTGAAATTGTCCCTGATGGTAGTAATTGGACACTGGGGCCCCAGGCCAAGCCAGCTCTCCAGCTCTAAAGCTCCAGCTCTCTGAGCACCAGAGCTGATCACATTGATACGTTAAAGACTTTGGGAAAAGCTCACTTTCTCACTCCACGCTTGAAAGACCTCTCTCCGCCAGAGCACGAGGTCAATCATGAACCAACACCAAACTATCACTCATTCAGGCATATGGTTTCCATAGCGATGCTGAAGGAGGGGTGGTGGTGATAGCAGTGACGCAGTAAGCACATAATTCATAGCGCGGGGGTGCAGTGTGGAAATGAAGCCGCACATCATCAGAGCGAAGGGAGAGCCAGGCCCCGCCAGCCAGGGCCTGGTGTGAGAACCACACGCCCCAGACGGGTGGTGGCTTGGCTCACACCAGCCAGCTGATTCATTCCCTCCCCAGTTGCCACCTCATCTCCCAGTGCTCATTTGGGGCCACTAAAAATATGTTAATCCTAAATAAAATAAATGTAAAAAATCTCAGAATAACCAGGCTGCTAATTGATTAAGATCAGTCACACAGTGTATTAGTAGTGTAATGTTCCAAGCATACACAAGCATCTAATATTCTACTTTATAAATCCAATCCAGTATCTTTTTATTTTTTTTTTTATAAGCTGTTCTAAGCTGCCATCTCCACAGTTTGTCATGGAGTCCCTCAGTCAAGTTTAACTTTTTCACACTTTTTGCCCGGGAGCTGGTATTAGAAAAGTCCTATCACCAAAAAAAACCCAGACACAGATGCTTTTTCACTTAGCTCAACTTGCGTGCTGATAAACAAGCCCTAATTATAGCTGGCCTTTTGCGTCAGCCTCCCTAAAAACCCGGTGACCTGCCGTCCTGTCCGCAGGTCCTTCCTGGTCTGGATGGGCCATGGGGAAAAAAAAAAACGAAAAGCCCTTCCTGGCTGCGATAAAACAATCTAGTGTTGTCAGTTTTTAGCCAGGTTGGCTGGGCAAAGGAGAGAGAGGGAGGTAATGGGAGAGGTTGGGGCGGGGTGTGGCAATGAGGATGGAGTGTTGGTTGGTCTCTGATGGGATAGATTCTGGGATCCATGCCAGCACTAGTAGGCGATGCTCAAAGAGGCCTTTTTTTCACCATTCATGGTTCACATTAGTGGATTGATGGGATACAATGAGAAGAAATTCAGAATGTTTAGGCAGCAGTACTGTATGGTTAAGATTAACACCTCTGACACACCAGTTTTAGGATGCTCATGCAAAATAAAAGGAATGCTTTGGAAGCACTGCAGCCTAATTGATAATATGAAATATGTGTCTACGCCTGCACCATACATTGTCAGTGTGCAGACAGTCAGGGTGTTGAATTGTACCCATATCCCACAGACGCTATATGCTCTGAGCCAGTCTCCAGTGATAGGAAGCAGGTGTTTTCTGGAGGGCAGCTCCATATGTGATGAGGGAGAGGCCTCTCTTGACGGCAGCGGTCAGTGAGTAGGGAGTGGGAGTGATTGATTGAAAGTGCAGTGTGAAATGGAGAGATTTTTTTTTACAGTGGGTGATTTCGAGTTAGACAGATGCTTTCCAAAGGGGATTGGCCTTTGAGAGAAAACAGCAGGCCTCTAGGTACTTATACTGTGTGAGTGGCCTGTCTGTATTGAGAAGTTATTTGTGTTGTGGCTCTGTGTGTGTGTCTGTTTGTCTGTGTGTGTGTGTGTGTGTGTGTGTGTGAAATAGAGCACTCTCACGTGCATGGTCCAGTCTCTCCACTCCTAACCTATTGTAGAGGAGGAAATTCTGCTACGCCTTGCCCCTTCTCGCCTTTGTGACCATAAAAGCAAAGGAAAGCTGGACTCCTGAATCTCACGTCCACCTCTCCCATGCTGGAATAGCAGGAAAACACACACACAAATGCAAACACACACACATAAACATACACATACACAGACACAAACACTTATATACACACACAGATGCTCTCTCTCTTTCTGTCTCTCTCTCTCCCACACAGTATTTCACATTGTCACTTTTTCAAACTGACTTGCTTCTCTACACTTGTCTTTGTTTGACCACCCCCACTCCCCACTCTCAAATTTACAGTTGCAATTTTGGAATTTGCCATCCTTGTAGGCCCAACAATACATTCTGGTCTGATCCCCCCTCCCTCTGTCTTTCAATACCCCATTCATTCACAGTGAAAGTGGCTGATGAAAAACAATGAGAGAAAAGTAACTGTGTCCTCGGAAATTGTGCTTTTTCTGATGAGTGTTGAGAGAAACAGCAGGCGGGTCACAAGCCAAGCTCCCACAGGCAGAGGGAACAGCGGCACAGCGGCAGCACTCTCCAGTAGGCCCAAACACTCAGTCATCCATGTTGTCCTTTTGAATTTTATTTTTCTGTTTTTGTCGTTCATCCAGCCCCACCCCCACCCCCCACTGTTGTGTTCTATGCTTTTCTTTTTCTCTCCTCCTCTTCTTCAAAGCCAAGAGTCCTACAGCTCCACTTTGCTGGTGTGGTCCACTCCGTCTCTGTCTCTCTCCTGGCCGCGCTGCATCCCCCAGACAGGCCATATAAAGAAACGCTTTGGACCCGCTGCACCTCAGCTTTGTTTTGTTTTGTTTCGACTGTCCTCACGTGGAGCCGCCGCAAGAGCTCCTCGGCGCTCGATTGTCTCAAGTGCTTCTGCTGACCTACATGCAGATGTTGCCCTCTTGACTTAGTCCAGAAACAACAAAAGAAGAAGAGGGATTGTCTGGGCTTTGATGCCTCTTAGGTTGCCTAGGAGCGCCACTTCACAGTGTGTGTCGTCAGCCAAAGTGCTTGGAATTCAGTAGTCACGGATCGAAACACAGAGCAGCCCCAGTGTGAGGGAAAAGTGACTGAATGGGATGCATTCTTCTTTTTCCTGCCTCTGGGCTCATTGCTCATCTACAGCAGTAGTAGTGCACCCATCCCATATCTGCCAGCTCACTGACAAATGGCTGTTATTATATGTCATAGAGACTAGGGAGTTACCATCAAAATGCACTTTGAAAACATTCCCAAAGAAGAATGACCCATTACCATGCTGAGCCAAAACTAATGTCCAGTTAGTGTGTGTGTGTGTGTGTGTGTGTGTGTGTGTGTGTGTGTGTGTGATTGTGTGGGCATGGGTACTGTATATATGGTCCCTGTGGACCCCCTAGTCATGGGTTGTTTTCTTTTACTGTGTTAAACAATTACCGCCCAAAGTGCTGAGCCATGTAATAAGCATCATTCTTGCACAACACAACACAAATACACACACATACACGCGCACATACACACACATCCAAACACACACATACACACACATCCATACACATACAGTGCATGCACACTCACTGACATACATGAACTCACTGATAAATACACACGCACACAAAAACAATAATGCGTGCACACACACACACACACACACACACAAACTTTCTTTTCCCTATGAAGTTCTCATCCAGCACCGGTTTAACCCATTTAGTCTGTCAGAGTTTTCTCATCAAACGCACTTGCGTTTTTAATGTGATTCAGGCCAGGCATGAAGAACTCCATGAGGAAGAATGCAATTCTCATGTCCATGGCCCATACACCACGGGACTGAAATAGGCCTGTGGGAGAATTTGGGCTGACAATAACATGATGAAGAAAGCCTGATGAATTACGTGCTATCCAGTAGAATTGGAGGAAATGGCCCCAGAGCCAAATAATAACACTGCTGCTGTAATGAAATGTATTGAGGAGAGGAGAAAGAATAGACTGACAGACTGAATGGCAGTAAAGAAGAAAATTAAAGAAAGAAAGAAGGAAAGAGGGGCAGACTGACATACAGACAGATAAAAAGAAAGACTGACTGTTGAGACATACAGACAGCGAGACAGCCAGAAAAGAACGGAAGAAAGAAAGAAACAAAAAAAGGTTTACCAAATGGGGTAAAGTGTGGATGAATGTCGGCCACTGAAAGAGAAGCAAAGAGAGTGTGAGAGAGCAGAGTGTGCTTGAGAGGGTGCTGATTGGGCTGCTGATCCAGGACCAGATGAGGAGAGCTCAGTGGGACATGGCTGAGACTCCACACTGCTCTGGACTGCACTGCCTGGGACTCCACTGAGGAGAGACAACAGCATTCCTCTGTCTCTGGCCCCACACTGGGTGGGATCTCTTACAGTGGGGTCTTTCAGCCTGTGTGTGTGTGTGTGTGTGTGTGTGTGTGTGTGTGTGTGCATGTGACAGCTGACACTCAGATATCATTATAGTCAGCAGCCATTTCTTACTATTTCCCTTTCATTCACATAATACAGACATGCACTCTGTTTCTCCTTCTCTCTCTCTCTCTCTCTCACACACACACACACACACACACACACACACACAGGAAGCAGTAAGAGTGTTGATCCATCCTCTCAGCTCAGCCTGCAGTGATTAGTTGATGATGAGGAGTCTAAGTAGGGATGCCATTGGAATGTCTTGGCTCTTGCCTTTATCTCATTCCACATATGCAGACAAATTACAACAGTCTCAACCAACTGTAGCCTGTCTGCATGCATACTGTGTGTGTATGTGTGTATGTGAATGTGTGTGCGTGTGTGTGTGTGTGTGTGTGGTTTTTCAGTCAGGTTTCCTTGGCAAGCCCCTCTTGACTGGAAGGATTAGTGGATGTGTCTGTACCTCTCAGCCACACATTGCTATCAGTTTGACCTTTGACCTGTGTGTCAGGTAGTCATGAGGACAAGATGGCTAGAGCAGTGAGGAAGATTCCGGCAGTCACGAGAGGCCCCTTTGGCTGCTAATCACGCTCTCCGACCGGTGACCCACTGGCAGGGGTCAGAGGTCACGAAAAGTGACGTCTCCTCTGCATGCTTACGAGGCCGAGGTGACCTTTGGTCTGAGGTCAATCTGAAGTCAGATTAGAACCAGTCGAGACGGGGAGGTATGCCACACACACAGCTGTAACCCCCACAACCCCCACCACCACCTCCCCTCCCAACATAAACACACACACACACACACACACACACAGAGACACAAACACACACTTTCCTTCCCTGAAATAAAACCAAATTCTAGAATGTTCTGGCCACTTGTCTGATTGGCTCTCGTTCTTCCTCCCTTGTCAGTGAACCAGCCTTCGAAAATCATCTTCTACAGGATGAGTGCTGCTGGCAAAAGACAAGAAGGCAGCAGTAGCGGTAGCGGCAGCGGCAGCTTGGCTGTGTTTGGCCTCTATTGTTCTCCATTCCTGTATTCTTCCTGTATAGAT
The DNA here is from genome assembly GCA_027481765.1 of Tenualosa thibaudeaui. Classification (NCBI taxonomy): domain Eukaryota; kingdom Metazoa; phylum Chordata; class Actinopteri; order Clupeiformes; family Clupeidae; genus Tenualosa; species Tenualosa thibaudeaui. The sequence continues at coordinate 1,472,027 of JAIFZK010000071.1, forward strand.
AGCATAAGGGCCAGGCTCTTGCTCTCTCTCTGACCCGCTCTCTTCCCCCCAAACTCAGTAGTGTTTAAACAAGTAGCATCAGGATCCTGATAGGAGACTTGCCTCCTGCTGTATCAGAGGCATCTGTTTGCTGCTGCTGCCGCTGCTGCTGTTGACAGGTTCTTGGGCGCCGGTTGCTGTGTTAATGGGGTCATTAGATGGTCCACGGATGGTGGGGTTCGCCCAGATCAGTTGATGGCACGCACCCCTCCTGAAGTGTTTGTGTCTAAGGTCAGACTAAGGTCTTGTTAACAAAAAAGGGTCACATGCGCTGAAAGAAATGGATGGATGGATAGATGCACATACAAGTGCACACAAATGAATGGATCTGCAGATATATTCATGCATATTTGGACATATTCATCCACACACACACACACTCTGATACACACTATACATGCACACGCACACACACACACACACACACACACACACACATACACACACACACTCACACACATGCACATCCACACACACACACACATACACAACCACGCACACACACATACGCACACACAGAGGCATGCACTGTAAAAAGCCTGGGAATTTCTGTGGCTCAAGTTTCCCATCTTGGCATTGTGTGTGTATTTAATGTGCATGATTCCTCTGTGTGCGTGTAAGAATTCCAGACGAGGATGGTAATTGCCATACATGCTGGGCATCTCTGCTTTATCTCAAATGACATCTGATCCCATTGCCACCAGAAGGAGCCTTTAAGCCACCAACGGACTCAAACTCACTCACGCACACATACAACACACACACACACACAAAGACACACAAATTTGCAGTAAGCCCTGAGCTCCCACCATTAGTCTCTTCTCCTTGACGGAGGAACCGAGGCACAGTCATGCTCCGTCACGCTCGAGGAGAGCCTGCTGCTTCTTACTCTGAGGATCATTAACCTCCTCTCCAACACGCTTGCCGGTGATAACCTCCCCCACTTTCACTGGTCCTCGGCCTCGGACTAGGCATAGAGGCCCAGTCAGTCATGAGTGCCAAGCAATCATATTCACACTGTGGGAAAAAGGAAAAGACAAATCAAAAGGTTCAGCAAACAAGAGTACTTTTTGTTTTTAATTTCTCTCTCCCCTTTTAGATCCACCGCCGCCCCTCTTTTGGGAAAGTAGTCATTGCAGTATGGTTTTGATTCACCACTGGATGAGGGCGTGAGTGGTTTTCAACGTGTTGTACAGGGCCGACTAGGCGAGCATCTGGAGCAGGTTATGAAAATGATAAATATTTTCGCCCTGGCCGATTGATTCCCTCTGCCGGCAGTCCACTGAGGCAGTGGCCCACGGTTCACATGTTGTGTGGTTTAACAGTGACTCTGCACAGGAAAGCTTCAATCCAGCGCCAGCTTTATGAAACACAGTCCCACATTATGCAGACTCTGACATCCTAGTTGGAGACATTAATCCAAAAGTCTTGAAAAGGCATCAGCACAAGAAAACGTTGGAAAAGCCCACACTGACTCAATTTCCTCAGTGTTTACATAGAGTCTGGCTCATGTTGCATCGTTACCTGGACAAGACCGCTTGCGCTGAGCAGAGGGTGTCTGCTGAACATCGGGCAAAATTACCAACCACAACATGACAGAGATTATGTCTTTACAGGCTTCAGAGATTCAGAGATTACATCTTTATTATTACCACTGCAAGTGTTGTGTTTCACTGATTTTCTATTTTTACAAGACCAGAGTGAAATGAATAAGGCCTTGTAATGCGATCAAACAACCCCAGAAAAAATCTTCCTGGAGATTTTTGTATTTTTCTCAGGAGTATCTTGGGACTGTAAGTCCCACTTCTCGCTGACAGTTCCTAAACAGAGCACTGTGTCTACATCACAATGCTGTGGTGGTTTTACTGCCAGTGAATGTCTCCTTTCCCATGTCTCAATCCAGAACAAGTCACGTTTGTTGATTTGAATTGAGTCTAGGCAGAGGAAGCATGGCTGCCCACTCCAAACCCCCCCTCCCCTTTCCATTACAGCTGCTCTGCGTATCGTTAGCTGAGGCAGACATGCTGCTACAGGCGTTACACAGCGCTGCGCCAAGACGCTGTCAGCGTTGTTTAGGGAACAAGCTGCTGTCATCTTCCAAGTATGGCAGTAAACGAACAGCGCTCGGGGTTCTTGCTCCATCGGCACCAGACAAGGCAAAGGAATTCCACTTCGGAGGAGAGCGGAGAGTGGCACAGTGGCGAGGCCAAGGGGGGAGAAGCAGGAACTCGATGTTTGATGATGCCTGCTGCTCCAAAACTGCTGAGTCACCCTCCCCCCAACCCTCACATGTTGACAGGGATGGCAGCGGAGCATGGTTTAGACAGGACGTTATGAGGGCCGGAGCTGTGGTTGTGGTCACGGCCTTTGGTCTATGTGAGCAGCAGAAAAAAATATCTCTGTATGTCTATGCTCAAGGCACAGTTGCACCCCCAAAACAAACCACATACACAGAGTAATTCTAAGCCCAGCTCACCACAGAAACCAGTTACGCTAAATAATATTCACCACATATTCTAACAGTTCATCATTCACTATCTGTTACGTAGACATTTAGGGCTTTCTGAAGGTTGCTTTCTGCATGAGGCCTGGTCCTAAGGCCAGTTTAAACAGTGGGAGTGAGGATGCTGTCATATATTTTTGCATGCAGTGTCTCTCTGATGAAGGCATTTGTATTACTTTAAGTATAGACACTGATCCCTGCTTCAAGACATTCACAGTCTAAATGAGGCATTCAGTTGAAAGGGAACCAGCTTATGGTCTTTGTATTGTGGGAGGCAGTCAGATTCTTAGGGCTCGTTCACATGTGGTGTGGGATGGGCATGTTACCCAGAGGGCCCTGATGACCTGAGATGCCCTCTCTCTTTGCATCTCACTGTCACTCTCTCCGTCTCACTCTCCCTCGCTCCACCTCTTTTTCTCTCTCTCTCTCACTCACACTCTCTTTCTTTACCCCCCCCCCCTCACTCTTTCTCTCACTTTCTGACTCTCAATGTGTGCATTGTCAGCTATCTGAGCTAATCACTTGAACCTCCTTTCTCTTCCTGTACTGGTACTAAACAGATTAACATGCAGATGTTGCATGTAATTTAGTGACAGCTGCTGACTCACAACAATGGATGGTTAAGGGGTAATATACCGTGTGTGTGTTTGTGTGTGTGTGCGTGTGTGTGTGTGTCTGAGAGAGAGAGAGAGAGAGAGAGAGAGAGACAGAGTGTGAGAGAGACTCAAGGTTCACACCATATAAGTCTGGGTAGTTCCTTCATGGGTTTCCTTCCATTCTTTACCAAATCACAAGTGGCTTTCCTCAATCCTCTCAACCTCAGTGCTAAGTCTCAAGGCGGTTCCTTTGCACCCAGGCATAATACCACACCAATAAAGCCGTTCAGCTTGTAATAGGAAGCTTGTGTTTCCTGCATGCCGGATGTAAGTTTGCAAAGAAGAAAGAGACACCTTGAAATAAGGAAGGAATATTGGTGAAAATATTCTGAGTTGTTTAAAGACCAGAAGAATGACTTCACGTTTTTTTTTTTAATCACAAAAATATTTGAATGCATATTGTGAGAGAGTCACTCACTTGCCTCCACTCCTTCCATCGCCCTGAACCAGACCAGCAGTGTGTTTAAATTCACACACTCACAATGAGTGAGTAAGTCTTTACACATCCTCATCAGAGCCCTAATGGGCCCCTGTAAGTGAGTCAGTCAGTTGGCCTAAGCCAATCAAGCGTCTTTGAACCTACTGCTGTCTTAACAACCCTAGAGGAGAACTTAATTGGTCCCATGTGGAAGGCTTGAGTCCCTGTGTTGCGACATAAGAACCATTATAACAGAGCAGCTATGAGCCCGCACAGAGTCAAACCTTGGTGTGGGAAAGCAATTTACCACTATGTAATGGGATCGAGTTGAGTGAAATTTGGTGAGAAAGTGGCAATTACTAGTAATGTTAAAGAGCCATTAGAACAACATATTTATTTTCACGGGCTTAGTGGTTTCCAGAGCATTATTAAGTTTTACTGAAAGGTTAAACCATTTCCAGTACCAACGCTGTTTGAGGGATAGATGACGTCATATTATGTTTTCCCCCCTGAGTAGCTCAATTTACCGGACTCACCATAGTTAGAGGAAGGCATGTTGGAGGCACTTTGGTTCTGCCTTAGGCACAGGAAGATAGGGAGCGGAGTTAATGTAATCTTCTTTATTCTCTTCCTGCGTGCGTATCTGTTCTGGAAGGAAGGTCAGGTTTACTTCCCTCAGAGATATAGGGGAAAACTGGAAAGAGAGAGAGAGAGATAGAGTAAAGCACTAGATAGCAAGGCCAGGAATGTTTTTTGTTTTAGCTTTCTAAAACAAAAACATCAACACAAGCCAGCAGTTTGCCATGATAAAAGATCAGTAATCACGATAGCCTATAAAACTACCCTGACCACTTTTGGTCTAGTGAAAACATGGCCCTTTCACATGAATCATGGATATATGTCTACAAATAAAAGGTGTGTCCTTGTGAAAGGCAGTGTCTGGGTCACTGGGGACCAGTAACAATCGTAGACTAGGAAAGATCTCCCCTCCAACTCTGCTATAATAAATCTTGACAGTAGAGCTAGCTGCACTGTTTTCATCATCTTGCAGGGAGTCTGGAGGCTGCTGTCTCTCCTCCTGTAGTGTTCTGAAGACACAGTTGCCTCTCAGCATTCTGGGAAACCACTCAGGACTGTTTCCCCCACACATGGGCAAGATTCATGGCTCCCGTGTAGTGCTCAGTATGCAAATGTGCATGCTTTTTAATAGAAGCCTTCACTGTAGGACTGAAGTATGGAACACACATGCTTATGCACATAGCATATGCATGTAAACTCACACACACACACAAATTATACTTCTTGGTCTTCTGGGATATGTCAAGTGGAGGTGCTTGAGCAGGCCTATATTGCCAATAGCTTGTTCGAGGCTTACCTAGCTGTGGAAACCGGTGTGTGTTGTGCACACACATTAACATAATATGCAGGTACTTGACCTTTGCTATTGGGGTCATCCAGGCACACAACAACCCAGGCCCAAATCTGCACCAATCAAAAGCCTGCATTAGCTTACAATGTGAGAGATTTGATGTATGTCTCCATACCCCTTTATGGAGACCACTCTGTTGAAGTCCTATGTGTCATTCCTTTTTGTGTAAGGGAATGAGAAGTGGGTGTGTTCATGGAAAGACTCAGCTGCCTTAAATTAGCTGTTCAAAAGTCATACAGGAAGCCAGTGTCCACATTACATGGATGGCTCTTTACTACTGTACATAGATTTGGCATAAAGGGCATGTGAATAGCTGTTCTGTTTATTCAAATGATTTAGTGTTTTGTACCATGTTGTGTAGGAGTCATTTGTAATTGGCACCAGTTATGGAAATTGCGCAGTCTTTTTAGGAGTACCCACTTGAGTCCCGACCACCAAAAGGGCATCTTTGTGTCCCTCGCCAGCACTTGGATCTAATTTTGTTGGCCAAATTCAGAACAGACAGCTGCGCATGCAGATGACACTCAGGGCAACATAAACAACAACAGCAACAACAACAACAACGGAGGCCGTCACTCCCAAACAAGACATGCAGTGTGTGTACTAGTGTGTGGGGAACTCCCGTTGCCATGGTCACCAGTCAGATGAGAGGGAAGGATGCCTTCATGTCTGTCAGTATATCTGGCCTACTGGTGCCTTGATTAAATCTGGGTGTCCTTCTGGGAAAAGTAGCACTCTTTGCTATATCAGGATATTGACTTCATCCACTTACAGACCTTTAAATGTTTGGATGCCTAGGCTCGAGTTCGGCACGTGCCTCAGTGTGCATGAGTCACTGCGCTGTTGATTATATCTCCGAGTCAAAATCAGATTCGAGTTTCTCACAGAGTCGCTTCTTCAAGAAGCCCTCTATGACTTCACTTCACTCAGGGCCTCCTGCTTGCTTGAATCTTGAACATTCCTGTTTACCATTTCACAACTCTCAGTTTACCGCATGTGGCTTTCCCACGAAACCTCTGCACGATGTACGTAAGTAACCTCCAGACATTAGCGCAGAGAGAAGCCGAACAGACAACTGACCTTCCACACTATGACGTTACCATTGACTCCAATCCTTCCTCTCTCTGGACAGCTTGTCAATACAAACCACCTGCTGAGGCCCTTGAGTTTGACCAGACTGTACAATATATAGCTTTTTGGTCTCTTGCATAACACAGGGGTGGGGGGTGTGTATCATGTAGCTTATATAACATATGTTTACAATGTTTTTGGTATACAGTGGTTTCTAGACAGCTGGTATCAGTCCTCTTTCACTTTGCCAGTACACTCTTCACAATCTATGTGAGGACTCTGGAGGGCAGTGAGAGAGGGTGTGTCCCACTGGTTCTCTGTGTGCTTCTAAAGTACCAGGGGAATAGTGCAGTGTTATGTTAGTGGATTTGGCTGGGCTGAGCTAAGCAATTATGTCCAGCCGTGTCTCAATATTTCTATCTTTCTCTCACTCTCTCTCTCTCTCAGTTCCTGAGACGTGTGTGTGCGTTTCCTTGAGGCCCCTAGTTGTTATCTCAGTACTTCTCGGTACTGTTCCGCCCTCTGTGCCTCTCGGCCGCTGTTCTCCCTTAATGGTCTTCCTCTTTGCATCTCTTAATCTCAGTAAACATTCTCAGCAGTCCTGCACGTGCCCTTCATCTCTCCAGGCCAGGGTAAACATTTATGATTACTCCTCTCTCTCACTCGCTTTCCCTCTCTCTCTCTCTCTTTCTGACTCTTTCTCTTTCATCCTTTCCTTTCTCTCTCTCTCTCTCTCTTTTATGTTTTATTTGTTTTATTCTATCTGTTCCCATTTGGAAACAAACATTTTTTGGCCTAGGGGCTTGTCCAGTGTAGGTCTGCAACCAAATATTTAGACACAACCAAACAAATTCAGGCACCAGACAAATATACATGTACAAATGACTTGGAGACGCAGAAGATAGTAATTCTCTCTTTCACACACACACACACACACACCCACACCCACACACACAAACACAAACACACACACAAACACAAACACACACACAAACAAACACAACAAAAACACATCAGACAAATACAACAAAAGTCTCACACCACAATCACACCCAGTAATCAACTGGCCTCGTGCTTCCGCTAAAACACATATGCACACACACGAGTCATCAGAAAGCTGCAAACCATGGATATTTACTTTCCCTTCCAGCTAGTCTTGAGTGAATAAGTAACCCTTCACGAGACATGCAGAACGTGACAGCTCTCCCGTCTAATCAACATCCCTAAAAGCTGAGAAAACAAACTTAAAAGCCAACGTGAGCCCAACGCAGATCAGTCTAAACAAGCTGGCCTAACATGCTACAGACTATAGACTGATTCATCAGTGTGAGAAAATGCACACACACACTGACACACACTCACACACACTCACACTCACACACACACACACACGAAACACAACCAACCCTCTTCTCCTCCTGCTCATTCTTTCCCAGTATTTTCTTTTTCTCTTTTTCTTTTTTTCTTTCTTTCTTTCCTTTTTTTTTTTGCTTTTCTTTGAATCTCGGTCCAGCTTTTCTGTGTGCCCGCTGCTCTGTTTGCCATGAATCAAGGGAAAGACCAATGCAGGGTGTTCCCAGTTACTCACTCACTCACTCACTCACTCACTCATACACTCACTCACTCACTCACTCACTTACACACTCACTCACTCACTCACTCACTCACTCACTCAGTTACTGAACAGACAGTTTACATTTTCATTGCTCTTTAGCACCGACATGCACGATAGCCTACATTATTGAGTTTGCCTGCGCACAGCAGGTCTGGAGATAGCCACTCTTTATAGCGGAGGCAGATACAGAAAGAACAAGAAAGCCATCTATAGGAGCTTCGGGGCTATAGAAGTCATGGCTTGATTACAGTCTAATCTGGTGATTTTGTCTCGACCTTTCTTGTGTGCAGCTTCTCCTCCTGTGCCAGCCTGTGTTTGAGTTTAGGTACACATGAATGGCAGAGCGTCAGAGGGAAGCAGAGGAAGATAAGGGAGGGTCATGAAGATCTCCATACACACACACACACACACACACACACACACACACAGACACACTCACACACAGACAGACACACACACACACACACACACACACACACACACAGAGTATAACCACTAGGCCCTTGATGTGTTGATTAGGATAAGAGTGGTGTGATTTTGATAAGGACTGTGATAGACATCACAGGGAGTACAGAGACACACACAAAAATGCACACACGTGCATGCATGGGCACATGCATACACACACACACACACATAAATGGACTTGCATATGCACACAAAGGCAGGCACATATCCAAAAGAATCCATACACACACACACACAGACACCCACACACCTCACGGGATTAAAAGAGTATATATATACTATACACACACACAGACAGACAAACACACACATGCACACACACACTGTCAGTTAGAGAGCTGGCACTCATGTGTGCTGACCCCTAGTGTTTTTACATGTTCCTGAGAGGCCTGTGTGTATCTGTAGGGCGTTTGTATGAGCCCTCTTGACAGGACCATGGCACCCTGGTCACTTTGACCTCTGTAAAGCAACGCAATGGCTGGAATGCACTGGTTTCTCAGGACTGACATCTCAGCATTGTGTTTGCCTAAAGTGGAAGAGGAAGAAGAAGAACAAAAAGAAGAAGAAGAAGAATATTGGAAAGTCACAGAAAAAGGGAACTTACACTGGATAACATGTAAAATGGAAGGCCCCAGTGTGCTTGTACACTCAGAGCCAGTGGCCTAGTGAACTACTAGTTTCCCACTCCTGCTGACCTCCTTTTATATATGCTGCATTGACTTACAGTCATGTAAGCCCTGCATTAAATTACACAGCACACAGCTCTGTGTTAGGCTGAGGATGATGTGTGCTGGGCTGCTAGCCAGAGGAACCTGCTCTTTACCTAAGTACATGGTCACACCACTGACTTTTCTGTGGTGCACCACAGCTGTGTGGTGGCTGCCTCATGCTGACATAATACTGTCCTACAGTATATTTTATAACCACTGGAAAATATTGTAATAACTAACCCCTTTTAAAACTCTTACTTAAACCAGTATGACAAATCTAAGGCAGTCAAGAAGGAGGCATTTAAAAATGTTATTAATTATTTCGCTACTTAAACATGCCACGTGTTTCGGCCAGACTGGCCTTCATCAGGGCAATTCAAAAAGACTTTTTATGTGGCACTCGTGCTTGATAGTGCGAAGGTGGTAGAGAGTCTGAGTGATGTGTGGGGGATAAAATCAATTGAATGACTGTATTTCTTCAGACATACTGCCCGCCCATTTGATGTCTAGAACATGTCCGTATCTGATTCCCATCTTATGTGCTAAAGCAGCTTATGTGTCACCAGTGTTTGTCAGTTCTGTCTTATGTTCTCCTCTGGTCTACGTGGATGTAGCCCGCAACTGTAAGAGAAATCAAGGAGCCCAGCCAAGGTGCTCCCTGAGTGATCCCTCTCATTTAAAGGGGAAAGGTCTGTGACTATACATCCATAACCTGGATTTGCTACCTGGATTTACCATCGCAGTGTAGCAGCGATGAATGAGATCAGATGGCTCGCGGAACATCTCCACGACGATCCCTCTAACCCCCGCCCCCCTGAATAAAATCCTGGTTTCCGGAACAACCTGTAAGACGGCTGACTGGAGCCAGTTTCCCTGAGCTGTTGGATCATGGAGCAGCAGGCGCTTGACATGGAAACACACCGTGTTCTCTTGACGTAGCTCACAGGGCCACCACCGCTGCTGCTGCTGCTGAAGCACCGGGGATCTGTTTCAGCTTTTAGCATATAATGGTTAAGGGGTTAGGAGAGGGTCTCAAGAAAGCTGGTCCCAGAACAGTGCTGGACAAGGGAGGGACGAGAGAAGTGAAATTGCAGAGATTCCAAGCAACCTCTTTCCCATGGTCCATCTCTGTAGGGCCACACGCTGATTCAATTAACCCCCACCCATACACACACACGCCAGTGAACACACATGCATGCACATATACAGACAGTTTTATGAAGGAGGCTGAAAGAGACATTAGTGGGAGTGTTGATGTTGGTCATTGATGTGAATGTGTGTGAGATGTGTGTTTGTGCGGTGTGTGAGTCGTGTACTGTATGTTTTTGTATGTATCTGTGTCTGCATATGAGTGTATGTGTATTGTGTATGTGTGTGTGTGTGTGTGTCTGTGTGTGTATATATATATGTGTGTGTGTGTGTGTGTGTGTATGTATGAGTATGTGGGTGCTCGTGTGTGTGTGTGTGTGTGTAGGTAGGATCTACCTCTTTGCTCCTCTGGGGCCTGTGGCTAGCCCCACATGTTCTTCCCACTGAAGGACTCCAGAGAGAGATAGAGAGATAGAGAGAGAAAGAGAGACTGACAGAGAGAGAGAGAGAGAGAGAGAGGCAGGGGTCTGGACATAGTCTGTCTGGCACAACGCCCCACACGTGAGTGAGAGAACAGCTGGCCCTGAAGAGAGAGAGAGAGAGAGAGAGAGAGAGAGAATAAGAAAGAGAGGGAGAGGAAGAGATGAGATGAGGCAGAGGGGGTTAGGGGGCGTGATATCAGGGTGGGTTGTCGTTTGAGGTTCCCAGGCTCCTTTCCTGGGGGTGGTGTTGGCTGTGTGGTTGGGATGGGGGTTGGGGGGTGGGGTGAGAGCAAGCCCCCTCAGGCGATGTGAGCCAAGACTGGGAATGGAGACTGCAACACCACCCCTAAGATGGAGCTCTGCTGCTACCCCATGGATTTCTGTGCTCACTGGCTAGGAGCAGACACAGGGGCTAAGTAAATGCACTGGCTCACACCAGTCATACTAACATTTCTCATCAGTGTTATCAGTGTTAACTAAATAAATAACTCTATCTGAACCTCCTTCCTTTGTTTATGTGGTGCGCAAATTGTTCGGCACACATGGTTGGCTGCAGGGTTTGCGTGTGCTACAAGACTGATTGTGCAGTAGGCATCTGTGGATGGATATTTGGAACCTTAACACACACGGACACACACCCACACAAACATAACTTCCATAATAGGCTAAGCAAGGCAAAAAGAAGGTGATGATTCACAGGAGTAAATTACACGTGACAATAAAAAAACAAATAGAAAAATATGGTCTGGCAAACAATGGCTTTCTTATAGACTTAGTGCTTATGATAAGTTGGCAGTCGTCATGATTGAATGCAAACCATTTGTTTTAATTTCTTCACATTTTATGACATTAATTAAAGTATTGTGTTTTTCACTTAAATGTCTCCACAAGTTTCCTAAAGAGCAGCCCAACAAACAGCTGCATCTTTCTGAATATATACTGATGCCACCTAGTGGTGATGTTTGGAACTTCAAGATGTTTTTACTGATGCTGTGATCTCTCTTCTCCCCTCCACCCTCTGTCTGTCTCTCTGTCTTTCTTCAGGGGGGTTGCTCAGGATCATCAGGATGTGGAAAATGTGACTGCAGTGGTGTCAAAGGTCAAAAGGTGAGCGTGTTTGTATGTTTTGTATTCTCCTTCTACATCCAAAGTTGTGCAGTAGAATTGTGATGAGCTTGAATAGATTTCATTGTAGTCTACAGTATTATAAAATATCTCTTTATATGCTCTCTCTCTCTCTCTCTCCCCCTCTGTGTACGTGGGGAGGCTATTTGCAAAACACATGTGTTCTCTCCCACATACAAAGCAGTGTTACCTCTTCTCTGCTCTCAGTACCGTTCACTACAAGTCTAGAACATCGCACTGTCGATATTCATGTCACTTGGCACTAGGACACCCGTATCAACAAGCAACGTCTCGGCCTTTAGAGATTAGTAAAGATGAGATGTCCTGAGTTGGCAGCTATGCATACAAATTTTAGGAGAGAGAGAGAGAGAGAGAGAGAGAGAGAGAGAGAGAGAACAAGATGAGGAGACATATAAGAAAGGACAGATGGAGTAATGCAGTCCAGTTAGATGGATGTGAGTCACATAGTAAAGTATGCAAAGGGAAAGAATGACAGAGATAAAACAATAGAGCAGGAATGGGAAAGAAGCAGCCCTGCTTACTGCTACTGCTGCTACTGAGTCCAAGCCAAGCCAAGCACACACACACACACACACACACACACACACACACACACACACACACACACAAATAGCCATGATAGCTGTAAACACTGTTGCTGTGGGACACAACTCACAGCTTCCTCTTGTCTCACCCATCCAGTATTAACATCCTGTCAAGTCATGCCATCTCTCAGCTCAAAGCCCCAGCAGCTCAGTTCTCCGAACACTTTACCACAGTGCTTCAAAGTGTGATTTACTTATACATCATTTAACATTGATTGCTATGTTTCTATGTGTATAAAGGTAAACTTTATAAAGGTAGAAGAAGCATGGAGGTATTTTAACTAGAAAGAGGATTTCCAACCCCCATTCATTTTAATGATATGAGGCTAGGCTAGTTCATTTTAAGGAATAGGCTAGCTAATTTATCCAAAAACAGAAAGAAATTTGTCCGAAAGTACAATGACATGGCCAAAATAAGTGGTAAAATAAGGGGTTTGTAAACTATGAATCCAGTGGTCAATGTAAGATCCAGTGTCAGATCTGGATCTTACATTGCATGCAGAACACATTTTAAGGTCATTGTCCAATGTTCACAATCCAACATCATAGGTATTACTGTAAATGTGAAATGTGGATGTTTGTTGTTTGTTGAATATTAAAAGTTTATTTTTATTGGAGAGATTTATTGGGGCTCTACTCCCAAAATTTGAGAGGTGGGTGAACTGTGTTTAGGCTACTTGCGTTTAGCCTTCACCATAGCCATGGAGATGGCAGCTGCTATTGAAAAATGAGGTGCCCACATCGTTCCCCATACAAGATTGACAGCTCATCCACATTTAGATAGACAACATTATGTCATACTTTAGGATGTTTTGGTGTGTAGTCCAGCTTTAACTCATCAACATATAGCTTTTACTGGCAACACGTAGGGTTTTACATTTAAATGTGAAGGTGGGTTTTGTTTCTTTTACAGTAGGCTACAGGCGTATAAGGTTTTAGAGTGTTCACTCCACATAGCAGCTCAATGGTGCCATCTAGTGGTAGCCCTAAGTGCATGCAGGACAACAGCTAAAATCGCACTTGGTTAAAGGGATTGTGTTACTTTGATGAAATCTTTGCCCCATTTGAATCAATAAATAAAATAATGCAGAATTATTAAAATTATTCATTTAAAAGCTAGCTGAAGTGTTTAATTTTATCTAACAGTTTCTTACTATCATAATATGTTTTTTTTAACTCTCAAGGGTGAGAGGGGACTTCCTGGTTTGCAAGGCAACATGGGATTTCCTGGGATGCAGGGACATGAAGGCCCTCCTGGACCCATGGGGCCACGGGTGAGACCAACTTGATCAAACATTTGAACAATCCAATTCTCTCACTTCACTTCACTTACTTAGCTGGTTTAACACAGACCTCAAACCTTTGGTTTTTCTCTTCGTAGGGTGAAAGTGGTGAGCCTGGAGCTCCAGGACTAAAAGGAACACGCGTAAGTCTCTCACCCCATTTGGTTTATTTTACTGAATGAAGCACATGTACTCACAGACATTTAGCATAGTCAGTATCATCCTGGTTTATCATTTGGCTTATTTCACTGAATGAAGCACATATACTCACAGACATGTAGCCTCATCTTGGTTGTAAACTTTCCATGTGATCGGCTTTACAGGGACCTCCAGGGTTGCCAGGTTTCCCAGGAAACCCAGGAATACCCGTAAGTAGCATATTATTTATATAAAACAATGCACTTATTAAAGAGCTATACTGAATTATGATTGAACATTTAGAATTGTATGTCAAAATTACTTTCATGATAGGGTTTGCCAAATAATAAGTTTAGAAATGATTAGCTGTGTATGCACAATATTGGTAAATTTCTTTGATGTTTTCATCCACAGGGTATCCCTGGTCAAGATGGCCCACCCGGGCCACCTGGTATCCCAGGATGCAATGGCACAAAGGTGAACGCTTTCATCCTTTCCTGTGATCTTCTGAATGCTCACCTTTGCTGTATCTGCAAAACACTGCTTTATGTAACATCTGTGTTTAACCCACTGAATCTTAATGGACATTATGAACATAATGAGCATCTGATTTGTCTGTTGAGTCTAATAGGGTTAAATCTGACTGTGTGTTTCAGGGAGAACCTGGCTTTTCTGGATCTCCAGGTTTTCCTGGCCTCCAAGGTCCTCCTGTAAGATATTAGATATTATTTTAAGCAATTTTATTACAATCACAACCATACAACAGCTGGTGTAGTTTATGTGAGACACAGTTTATGTGCGTTTATGTGTGTAATCCAGCACCTTGTCCTTCCATAGGGTATTCCTGGACTTCTTGGAATGAAGGTAAGGAAGATTAGGTACACCAGCTTTTGCTTAGTTTGACTAACTTGAGAAAGACACGTCAACCTGTTGCACAGTGTGTCCCAATGCACACCCAATGACCCCCCCCTCTGTCTTTTAGGGTGACCCAGGCGGCATCATTGGCGGAATCATCCCCCAGAAAGGTGAACCAGGGCGACCGGGACCAGCAGGGCAGCCTGTGAGTATCCTTTGACTTCATTGCTTTCACCATTGTTACTTAACTCATCGTGCTTATCATCATCAACATCATCACACTCAGTATTCCACAGGCTACTTATCGTCATACATTTCGTCATCACATCATTCTCAATGATCAGCATAGCTAATGTCTGTAGTGAGGTAGTACTGCGTAATGTGACTTGTGATGAGATCTTTGCATTACTTTTCCAATAGGGAGCCAATGGATTTCCAGGTCCCCCAGGACCAATGGGTCCCCAAGGATCATCAGGATCAAGAGTAAGTTTTCTCCCATATCTCTGAAGTGGTTTTGAAACACTGTGTCCACAATGTCCATTAACTGAAGTTCAACTTCCATCAATGTTCCTATCTCCCATGTAATATGATCTGTAATGGACATGTTATTGCAGGGTGTCCCAGGTCCACCTGGTCCAAAGGGAGACAAGGTAAGAATGGATGAAAGGACACAACGCTGACCCGACAACCATATTCTACTATATACCATAGATGCTACTGCTACTGTGAGACTAAGAAATGTTATTACAAGGATTTTTCTGTCGTTGCTGCAGGGTGACCGGCTATCTTTTGTGAGTGAGAAAGGACAGAAGGTAATCTTGTTTACCATACTCTTTTTCCATATCAGATTGGCCAACCCAACCCATACATTACACTGTAATGTAGAGTAGGCCTATGTGTGCTGCAAGATCATGGTACTGTAGCGTGCTATGACACACTCCTAAACAGACATGTGCCAAGTGCCAATCAAAAACCCCAATGCTCTGTGTTGTCCAGCCAGCCACTGAAGTTAGCAGGCAAAACAGCTAGCAGTCCCAACACTCTTGCAATACCGCATTGTACCATGTGAGGCCGCTATAGTAATTATAGTGCAAGCCAGTGGAAGAGTGCACCTGTATTTAAGGCAATTAAAGTCGCACAATTCCATCTAGCTCTTTTCTCTTTTCAATAGTTCAGTTAGACAGTCTAAACAACACAGATGGATAATTATATGCTATGGAAATTAATGCATTATGATAATACACTACAAACTGGTGACCTTTTGTGCCTGGGTCATTCCTCTCTCCTTAGGGTGAGCAAGGAGTCAGAGGCCCTCCAGGACCACCAGGCGGACAAGAACAAACGGGCATCACCATCACCAATGCTATCCCCGGACCCCAGGTACATAGCTGCTGTTATCCCATAGGGGATTCAGAGCAAACAGTCTGTTGACTGTTAATGTGACTCAACACTGTCATGCTTACACATCTGCTCAGTGACACTCCACAAAGCCACTGCATAATAGGAAGTATGATAGGAAGATACAGTTGTGATGAGGCTGAAAAGATTTCATTATTTTGAAATAACTGTGTTCTCTTTATGTCTCTCTCTCTCTCTCTCTATGTGCGTGTATGTAGGGGAGGCCAGGTGAAAAAGGCGAGAAGGTAAGTGGCAATATTTGTGTATGAGCAGGAAGCCTTATTTACTATATATGCTGTTCCTTAACCACCCAGGAGATAGCAGTGCACTATGCAATGTGCACTAAATGATAAACAAACACAAGATGTGAAGTAAGAGATTGAGGATTAGTCTGCACCTGCAGTGTAAGTCTTGGGCCATGATGTCGTCTTCTCCATTGCAGGGTTACTGTATTGTAGGAGCTGGTGGCGTGAAAGGGGAACAAGGCCTCCCAGGACCCAGAGTAAGTCTATATGATTTTAGATGATCTTGACTGTCTGTAGCATACTGAACTGTGTCGCACTTCAACAAATTGTCTCATCCAGTAAAGTATTTTTGCATGGTGAAAATAGCATAACTATTACCATACTGTGCTTTTATTCATATGAAACAGTAACAGTTAACATATGGAAATGAGTGCATAGCAGAATGCAAAACTGTCATTTAGAGAAAATATCAGTTGCATTTTATTGTTTCCTCAAGTATATGTTGAAGGTTTAAAGAATTATAACATTATAACCACATTTTAGGTTACTAAAAGGGTAGGATCAGAGTAGGTGACTTAAAATGTAACAAATCATTAAAGCAAATCATAATAGAATTTGATAACATGACAGCATTGTCAAAATGTAAAATATATACCATTAAACGCTGACTGATTGTTAAGGACTGAAACATTGTGTTAAATAAAATATTTTTGAGGTATAGGTCTTTAATCACTGCCAGTGTACCTGTTCATAAGAGGTATGCAAATGTTTTAATCTCTTGGATTAAGATTAAAAGAAAATACGGTAACAGTGAGTGTTTTTCTCTCCATTGTCTTTCAGGGAAAGCCAGGAAAAGATGGTGAACCTGGACTTAAGGTACAAACAATACATAGTGCATCCTAATTGCAAACAGACTTTTAGGAAAATAGTTAAAAAGAAAACAAAACATAATATATGTATATCTATATAATTTTGTTTATTGATTTTAATTGATTTAAAATTTTTTAGGGGGACTCAGGATTCCAGGGCAACTCTGGATTTGATGGGCATCCGGTAATTTTCCTTGTGTTTGACTGTTGCTACTTCTGCCTCATGTAACTATAGTATGTAGTTGACCATATCTTTGCCTTTCTAGTGCTGTTGTCATGCACTTCTGTATTTATGCTTTGTTTACAGGGCGAGAAAGGAGAGCGAGGACCTCCAGGATATGTAAGAGCTTTATGATTTACCACAGATAAATATAAAACTGCATATATTCAAGGAGGTAGAGCAAGGCACTCTTCATCCATTCTTTTAAAAAGCTACTAGTTCATGATAAAATAGACAACATGTTTCAGCTTCAACACTGGCCAAGGGTGTAACAGTCCATTCATTCAGTTTCTTTTAAGCGTAAGCTATGTCATTTTCGATAAATAGGTTTCAGCTGAACATTAAATCTAAAACAGATTGATACACTTGATACACCCTGGGGCAGTCAGCTGTTTTTCCAGTCTTATATTTTAAAAGACGCAGAATCCGAGATGAGATTTAGTATTAGTGAACTCTATGAGGCTAATTGAATGGGTGATGGCTTTACCTGATGGAAACCCTCAGCCCAGTTCTCACTAGTTTACTGATCAAGTCCAAACACTGGTTGAACATAGTGTTTACAAACTGTGTTTCTACTGTCGACCTGCTTTTGATCTACTTTAACTTTAGGTTACAAGTTCAGATGTACAGTTTTATTCAACAGAAGTTTTTTAACCTCCTCATAAACAAATGTGCTATGCTACTATACTCACAATTAATTGATAAGTTAGTTTGTGAATCTGTGTTGATGTATTTAAAATGCAAAAGTGTAGACTTAGTAATGCTTTAGCATGACTGTTATGTGCTGGTCAGTCTGACAGGCTATTATTGAACTGTTATGAATTAAGAACAAAAATCTTTGTATTGGGTCTATTCTCTTGTAATGGGACTGTTCTTTTTTGGAAAGGGTGGAGGCCCACCTGGCCCCCCTGGCCCACCTGGCCCTCCCGGTCCTGAAGGAGAGAGAGGTTGGTTTGTGTACAACACTGCTATTTATTCGGCAAAATGAAAACAAAAACTGCGTATTCATTTTCATAACTCTTTCATAACTTAGTGAAGTCCTTAATAGCTTATCTGTGCATTCCACAGGATACCCTGGTTTACAAGGAGAAACTGGACAACCTGGTAAGGATGGCACTGCGATGCATGCCATAAAAAACTGTAGCATGTAACTAAAGTATTTATGCAATTCCAGCTGCCTTTAACAGTCACCAACCCTTACAGTCATTTTCCATTTGATAGAATATAACTGAGCATGCATACAATAGCTTGAACAATGTATTTATGTATGATAATATAACATTGAGTATATGCACCTATACCAATAAATTCAATGATAGAATAGTAAATAAATACACTGTGACTCAGAATTCTACTGTATACTCATGGCTCCCATCACATTCCAGGCAGGTTTGTTGAAGGCCCTAAGGGTGACAGGGGTCTCCCAGGGGAGATAGGGCAGAAGGGAGAAAAGGGTGCTGATGGACTGTCACTCCGTGGGCTTGAGGGTGAACGAGGCGTTCCAGGACCACCAGGACCACCTGGACCTTTAGGTAAAGACAACCTCTTGAAGAACTTCCTTGGCTTTGTTTCGATTACAGTGACGACATAGAGCTCAACAGGTTTTCTACAAGTGCTAAATAATAGCAGTGCATATGTAGTGTAATGTGTCAACATTATTGACACATCTGTATTATAAGAACAGGGTTGCTTAGTCAACACATATAAGGTAAGAATGGACTTTGTTTAGTTGTCAAAAGGTGGAGACATTAGCTGGCTTTCCATCCAGCTAGTTGATGCGCATATAAGCTATGCAAATAAATTCTAAGGTGGGAAACATGTATATTCGCATTTACCACGTTTCGTAGATGTAGACATTGATCCCACAGCTGATCGGACCACTTCACTTGATAGGCCCAAGGTTCACTTTTGCACAGTTGATGGAAATGCAAGCAGACATGGATATTCTTGAGCGAATTAATGTGAATATGAAATGCAAATAAGTTCATTAAAAACCAGCTTGACTTTTTTTTATTTACATAGGTGGCCTTTGTGATGTGCCACGTGGTGACCGTGGCCCACCTGGTCTCCCAGGGCTTCAAGGAGAAGTGGGCCAGAAAGGTGAGATATGAGCGACAGTGAACACAACAAAACAAAGCAAACATGACTTTTAGGCCTTTTCTAGTACTAGCTCTAAGTCAACACTCAAAATGTGTATTCTTGGTCAAATCAGGTGATAAAGGAGACACCTGTGTGCAGTGCACTGGAACTGGACGTTCAGGACCTCCTGGCCCTGCTGGACCTAAAGGAAACCAGGGTAAAATGGCTTTTGTACTGGGGAATTGGTGTATTTTCCCTTGGTTCTTTATGAAGATATAGTTAGGGATGTCCTCAAAGAATCTAAAAGATGCAGATAACCTCGACAGGTGACACAGGCCAGGTGTGCGTATGCATGTTTGTGTGTGTGTGTGTGCGTGTGTGCATGTGGTAACACTGTTTATCTTTTAGGATATCCTGGTCCTGCTGGTTCTAAAGGAGAGAAAGGTTTGCCTGGAAATCCTGGTGCCCAAGGTGAACCGGTAAGTGAGATATTTGGATAATTGAATTAAAAAAGGATGAATAGTGTGATCAAGGTGTATATGTATAAGATAAGATAAGATAAGTGTATTGTCGGTCATTATGGAAAAATAAGTCCCGACTCATCTTTAAGGGTCGTTTCCCATAATAACTGGCTGACAATACATTATCCCATATATACAGTATATACCATGATCAAACTGTTAGTTTTTTATTTATTTGCCAACAAGAAGAAAGTTACAGGGACAAAGTACAACAAAAAGACACATATACAAGACACAAATCTTTTCAGAATTTTTGCAGCAGACAATCACAGGAGGAGCTTAAAATGCTAGTGGGAAATATTCTTCAGAGCCGCCTCTGAAATATTCTTTCAAAAATGGATAAAATGGGATATGGTCAATAGTCTAATTATCGGGCTAACATGATCAATGACCATGTCTCCTCCTGCTTTTCAGGGTAAAGAGGGCACCCCTGGGCTGATGGGTCGTCCTGGTGCTGTCGGAGCCCCAGGAGATGTTCTTGTGGCCCCAGGGCTCAAGGGTGATAAGGGCGCACCTGGCAGTGAGGGAGACAGAGGCTTTCCCGGCCTGGATGGGCGCCCAGGAAGAGACGGGTCACCAGGTATACCCGGACCCAAAGGAGAGCCAGTAAGTTATAATAGGAAGGGCTGGTTAAATACATGCAGTATTGCAAAACCATGTGACCTGTTATACATTTAAAACATTTTGGCATTAAATATTACTCTCTTTTCTGTTAATGCCAGTGCTGGGAAGTAGTGCATTACTTTTCTCGGTAACTTGTAGTGTACAATTTCCAAAATATGTATCATTTTTTGCTGTGACAAGTGAAGCTAAATAGTAATAAATGAAAAATTAGTTATCTCTGCAAATGTGACATTATGTTTGACAGGCCTGGTGCTATTAGATTACAGCAGTACATACACTACTACAGCATATAATGAAAAAGGGGCTAGTGGTAGTAGTAAAGTAATATGTAATACCAATGTAATGAATTACTTTTGATACCAACTGGTAAACAAATTAATATATTACATTTTTAAAGGCATAAAAAATAACCAGTAACTTAATACCCTCCTGGAGTAATTTGCCCAACACTAGGTAATTCTGGGTAATGATGCAGTGCTTAGAGTGTCTGGGTCTGAGATTGCTTTTGCCCATACCCTATCTCTAGGCCTTAAAGGGAATTAAAGGTACTCGTGGTCAGGATGGGGGTCCAGGCCTGACAGGGCCTCCAGGACCTCCTGGCCCCCCAGGTACCCCAGGGTATGGCCGTCCAGGTGAACGAGGAGAGAAGGGCAGCCCTGGGTCACCAGGTGCGCCTGGAATTCCTGGAGTACCAGGTGAGTAAACCACAGCACAGGACAGCACAGCATCAACACATTTCATTGACTGATGGCTGATTTTCACTGCGAAGGCTTTAAAGCAAAGTAAAGTAAAGATTGCCACATAGGGAATCTTTTACAGTATCAGGCCCAAAATTTTAATTTACCACTTCAACTTCAGTTTGATCATGAGAGGGGTAGATTAACACGGACCTTCAAGTCATGCACCATGAAACTCAGTGTTCCAATTTCATAGCACAGCATAGCTGACTATAGTTACCAAAGGACACCATGGCATAGTAGCAAGCTACAGGCAGTTCTAAAAAGACATGTGGTTTTGCATGTCTTTCAGGTACTCATAGCTTTGGGAGCATTTTTATTTTACTAAAACGCCCATTGCTTTAACATCAGTAAATCAATAAATACTAAATAATCTGTGCTTATGAAGGTCCTAAAGGTGAAGCTGGCAAAGGTGTGAGCTCTCCTGGCCCACAGGGTGCACCTGGACCAAGGGGAGAGGACGGTAGACCTGGCATTCAAGGTAATCTCCTTGAACAATTAATCAGTACTGATGAACATGATTTTCCAAGCATTGCTCTTTGCAAAATAAATAAATAATAATAATAATGATTATTATACAGCTATAATAATAATAATAATAATAATAGTAATGATAACAACAACAACAACAACAATAATAATAATAATAGCCATAATAATCATAATAATAATAATCATCATCATCATTATTGTTATTGTTATTGTTATTATTATTGTTGTTGTTGTTTATTTATTTTGGTCCAATGGTTGTACAGATTCCTAGGTTTTAATGTGTTTATATTTTTTAGTATATTATGTATGTGTGATAAGTATTCTGCCATCTGAAGGTGACAGAGGGCTGCCAGGTGACCCTGGATTACCAGGATATCAAGGAGTGAAGGGTGACCCTGGCCTTCCTGGCATTGGACTTCCTGGGCCAACTGGGCCTAAAGGTAGGTGTCTGTTCCAGCAGTCTGATCTTGTCAGACGCTAGCTTGATCTGAGTTTGATCATGGCTCTGGGTACATTCAGACATATGCTGTAGGCATTTTCCTTGGCCTCAAGGGGGCAACAAGGACTGAACTGCAATTATCAGGGCAGGCAAGGAAACTCAATCTCTTTTTATCTCTGTCTTCCTCTGGACCAGGGCTTGTATATGACAACTCCTTTGATCACTGGATCAATTCCTGGATCTTTGTACTCCATTGTTAAGCATACTGATCAATCTCACTTCTGACAACAATGTTATAAAATAGAGAGTATAAAGAAACAGAGATTATTTTTGTAGCTCCTGCACTCTGTACATGGCACAACCCCAGTAGAATGTAGTTTATTCTGAGGGGAAGGAGGAGGTAGCAGTGACACAGCTCACACCATCCAAAATCACTGTGCAATAAGCCATAACGCTAGCTGAAAGAAAATAGCAATAATAATAGAATTTACTGCTGGGTGCTTGAGTTTTAGAGCTTATCTCATCAGTGTAGCAATCTGTTTAACTTCAGAGAATACAAATTCCAAGCCTTAGAAGTTGAATATTTAGTGCATCAGAGTTCTTTTTTCATGGAGATCAGAGATGGTTATATTTCTCCCTGCATATTGTTTATACATGTATTATTATTAAATCATGTTTAAATCATATTCCAAATGATTTTCCGTAGGATATTCTGGAACGCCAGGAGCACCAGGAATTCCAGGAGAACCTGGTCGTCCAGGAAGGGAGGGTAATCCAGGATTACCAGGGCCTATTGGGCAGAAGGTATCAATAACTACATGGAAATGAAAGTGTAAATGTGTGTTTGTCTGCATGTCCATATGTAGTGTGTTTTTATAGGTTACAAGACTAACAAGATTTTGTCATACATTAATGTAGGGTGAGGCAGGACGTGGTCTTCCAGGGCCTAAAGGATCTATGGGCCCACCAGGTGTTTCAGGGTTTCCTGGGGCAAAGGGTAGCATGGGTCCTCCTGGTGTTCCAGGCATTGAAGGGCGGACTGGGCTGCCTGGAGCTCAGGGTGTCAAAGGTAGGCTAGCATTGAAATTTGGATTCAGCAATTCCCATGGATTCCTCTTCTACTGACGAGCACAGTCATTAAAGAACTGCTTCAAGCTGTGCGCTTTTGACATCCAGGTGATGCTGGACCACCAGGACGGCCAGGTCAAGAGGGTCCTCCTGGACCTCCAGGATTTGGAGGACCTGGTCTGCCTGGTCCCATGGGACCTCCTGGAGAATCTGGATCCTTTGGTGCGATATTTGCAACATTTGCTCCACCATCATTTTCCCTCTTAGCATATTCTCAGACATACAGAAAAAAACGATTCAAAGTGTCCTGACTACCTTTGTGATGTGTTCAAAAAATAGGCCCTCCTGGTGAGAAAGGAGAGAAGGGTTACCCAGGTGCCCCTGGTCTAGACATGCCAGGACCCCAGGGGGAGAAGGGCACTCCTGGTTTCCCAGGACAGCCGGGCATAAAAGGGTTGCCAGGACAACCTGGTATCCCTGGACGAGATGGCTTCCCCGGGCAGCAAGGTAATTTAGAATATATGCTATCACAGAAAGGAAGATTAAATTTAAAAGTCTGTTTTTTAGCAAATGTCCTGTGACTTGCTATGAACAAACACAGTTTTATATTTTTCAGAAGTTTGGTCCATTAAGAAAACGACTGAAATGAGCCTTTTTCATCCTTAGGTATTAAGGGTGACATGGGAATGATGGGTACTCCAGGACTACCTGGGAAACCTGGATTGCCAGGTGGTCCAGGCACGCCCGGTCCCAGAGGTTAGTGGGCGAACAGGAATAGCATTGTGTTTCATTTCTTTAACAACATTTCTTTAGCAACACAAAACAGGTTTGCTGGAGATTTGATCTGTGTTTCTCTTGTTAGGTGATCCTGGGATCAGTGGGCCAAGGGGTGAATTTGGTGAGCCTGGGCCTAAAGGAGAGAGAGGGGAGCCAGGTCTTCAGGGTCCCCCCGGAAACATTACTGATGTTGACATGGAGCACATGAAGGGGGAGAAGGGAGACAACGGAGACAGAGGTAAATTTCATTGAAAGACAGAATATATCAGATTATGCAAGTAACCACAACTGGTACAGCATTGTTTAACTGGTGAAATATATAGAGGGACCATTCTCTTGCCTATTCCATGAATAGTTCCGTCAGTATTTTCAGTTTGATTTTCTGTGAAACAGAACACATTAATGACATTGATCCCTTCTATGGTGATTGGTTTGTCATGTTTTTAACAGAGTTAAGGTAAGTAAAATGTAGTCATATTCCATTTTCTCTCATAAAGGTGACCAAGGCCCAACTGGAGCAAAAGGCTACCAAGGAATGCCAGGGGATCCTGGAGATCCAGGAAAGAATGGAGAGCCTGGTTTGCCAGGAAGTCCAGGTAACCTGACCGCCAAACACATTTGTTGGTGTACCAAGCATTTTTTGGTCATCAGTCAGAGACTGAACTCATTTGTTCCACTTAGGTGAGAAGGGCGACCCTGGTCTGGTTGGAGAACAGGGACGCTTAGGAGAACCAGGACAACAGGGTGGTATGGGAGCCATGGGATTGCCAGGTATTTTTTACGCACATTTCTCCTTATATTATATTTACATTATATTTACATTAGGTAGGGTACCTGCATGCAGGGATTTTAGTCAACATTTGGTGGTGATGGTGTATGTGTGTCTGTGTGTGTGTCTGAATATGTGCCATTTTGTAGGTTCATCGGGGCCAAAGGGTTCAAAAGGTGTGATTGGTACTCCAGGCCACCCAGGCTTTAAAGGATCAGCGGGGGACAAAGGTGAGAAGGGTGATGCTGGACTGCCGGGCATAGGTGTTCCTGGACCTCCAGGGGATAAGGTAGGGCTCTGCCTTGTCTTGAATTCCCTTTATATTTTCAAAACCTTTAAAGCTCTTGCTTGTCTGTTACAGTTCTCACTATGAAAGTAGGCATTTCAAACGTACACAAAACCATTAAAAAATGTTGCTTCCTCAAGGGGGACCCTGGTGTGCCAGGACAGGAAGGCACTCCTGGTGCCAAAGGAGAAAAGGGTAGTGAAGGATATCCAGGAATGCCAGGATCGCCTGGACCAAAGGGAGACCAAGGAAGAATTGGGTATCCAGGTCAGGTTTACCCACCAATTCCTAATGTTTTAATTGTGTAATTTTTTCTCTGAAATAAATGTAGGGACATAGAAGAGTCATTTAATGCCTAAACTTAGTTGGTAATGTCTCCTCTTCTTCGAGCAGGTAGTCCTGGACAGCCTGGTGAGAAAGGTGTTGTTGGGTTGCCAGGGTTACCCGGGGAGCCTGGCCTTTCGGGACGACCAGGTACCTAAGAGTCATTGTAGAGTTTTGTCTTTCTCACAAACGTTCCTTGCCAAACTTTATGTGTTTCTGTAAGTAGTTTTGCTACTCTTGCTAACAATAGACAAGATTGTGGAGATCTAGGACCATTGAAACGCAAACCAGAAAATCCAACCTGCACAAGTTAAAATGTTATTAAATACTGGTGCATGTGTGGACATTCATTTCCACAAATCAGAACAAAAAGTGATACCACGGTTGGATGCTTTTGTCTCCAAGGTGAGCCAGGTTTCCAAGGTCCTCCAGGGAGCAAAGGAGATAAAGGTGAACCTGGTACAGACGGAATTCCGGGGTCATCAGGTGTAAGAGGCGACCCAGGTAAGCAGTGCAATGAATCATACTGCACACTGTAGTATCTTATAGTGATAATGTTAATTATTATGTTAGTATATTTGATATGCTTGGTATGTCAGTCAAAGAGAGCATTTTCTTTCTTTCCTATCTTCACAGGTATTCCAGGAATAGGTCGGCAAGGAAATCCAGGAGAATTCGGTGCCAAAGGTGAGACTGCATGACAGTCAGTGACACTCAAGGATTTCCATTCTACATTTCCATTTATGCATTTAGCTGACAATTGTATCCAAAGTGAATTACATCTGTCAACTATCAATCAGTTCAGGGCAAACTGAATAGACCTGTACAGTTAGCCCAGATAGTAGTATGGGTCTGTGATGTAAAACACATCACCAAACACCAATATTTACTGTATAAATCATGTTGCATGCTTGTTAAGGCTCATTTAAGGTTAAATGTGGACTCTACATTAGTTTTGTTAATTTGTGCACATTTTCTGACATGTATGGAAGGCGAGCAATGTACGGGTGTAAATGTAACAGAATAATGTTTCAAATGGACAATCTATATTTGTACAACAAATAGAGCAAACATCATACCTATTGTAAGTTTTCCTAATTCTAATCTCCTTCCACAGGCGACAAAGGTAGTCCAGGTCTCCCAGGAACACCTGGCATTCCTGGCGTCCCTGGAATCAAAGGTGACAAAGGATTTCCTGGGGACCAGGGCCGACCAGGGCAGCCAGGAGAGAGAGGCCTGCCTGGACACTCCATGGAAGGGCCTAAAGGAGAAAGAGGCAGTCCTGGTGCACAAGGAGAACCAGGTAAGCAACTGTTACTATGTCTGTTACTTTCTGGGGCCCTGTGTTATGTTATTTTTGGCATGCATTTTGTACTAATGAGTTGAATTAAATGTGTTTTTTTTTTATTTTTGCTATGGTGATTATAGTCTCTTGTCTAATGTATTTGTAATGAATGCCTTAGTAGTATAACTAGGTTATTTGTTTATTATATGTTTACTATATATTATATGTTTATGTTGTACTTAATAGATACTTTTGGCCAAAACAACTTACTAAACAATAATTACGAATTCAAAAAGACACTGATTAAGTGCAATGCTAAATGTAATTAATTATTACACCAGGCCTGATTGTTGCCATTGCTTGCAGGTGCTACTGGCACTCCTGGTCTGCCTGGCATTCCTGGCAGTGCAGGGACCAAAGGAGAGAAAGGAGACCAGGGATACACTGGACCGCAAGGAACGCAGGGCTACAAAGGAGAGAGGGGTCTACCAGGACTTCCTGTAGGTTACTTTAGAATTTTAACGTACTTTCTGTACGTTACTTTAGAACTTTAAACATCAGCTTTTAAGTCAATGGACAGCTAATGCCGCTCTTACTTTGTTATATGCTGCTGTTTCGTTAAAGATGCTATGTGGCATTTTTTAAGGTTAAAACGTTTAAACATGTAAAACAGCAACAGAATGTGAACAAACAACTGTATCGACAATATGTAAAAAATGCCACTAGTCTTCCAGATATCCCTTGAAGTTGCCTACATCTATGCATTTAGCAGGTGCTTTTATCTAAAGCAACTTGCATTTGTCAACTATCAACTGTTCAGGGCCAGTCCCCCCTTGAGCAACTTAGGGCTAAGGGCCTTCCTCAAGGGCACAACAGCAGCTGGGATGGGAACCCACTACTTTCGAGGCTAGTAGCACGCTAGCCAAGTTCCTTAACCACTATGCTACCACAGCCATAGATTTTTGGCTTTGGCCATCACAAATATGCCAGTATGACAATAAGTACTTTGAATATTGTTGATATTGTCAAGTTGGAGACGGGAGTCGAACCCATGATCTTTATACTTTGTGGTGCTACTAGGCATCTGCCCACTGGGCTAGGTTGGCCTGCAGTTTGCATGCTAAATAGCTAGCGCTGGGCAGGCTCTCTTATGGCATTATGTTCTATCACATGTTTGACATACAATGCACATGAATGCAAATGTTCAAGCTGACTCCATGCATTCCATGAAAATACCACAAATTAGCTTTAAACCTCAGACTGATTATCCCCATAAAACTCGGGGTCTGCCATGTAAGCTACTCATTCCTCTCTGAATCTCTTTATCTGTTTCAGGGTGAGCCTGGTCTCCCAGGTTTCTCTGGACTGAAAGGAGAGATGGGCATTCAGGGTTTCCCGGGCTTCCCAGGTAAGCTTTAACACATTCAAACAGAATTCTTCACTAGTGTAACAGACAAGCATCCAGTGCATCTCATACATCAGTGACTCCATTTGCTCATTGTCCAATAGCCCGTCACTCATTTTTTGGCTTCTCCCACAGGTCTCAAGGGTGAAAGTGGTGTTGGTGGTTTGCCGGGAGAGCCTGGAGACAGAGGATTCCCTGGGCCAAAAGGTAGCTAATGAGAAACACATCCCTGTTGTTGCTGATGAGTTTCTGTCACCATCACAACTTTATGTACTCAAATGCACTACTAAGCACACACACACACACACACATACACACACACAAAGTGCATTCATTTACAAGGATTGTCACAAACACATAGTTCTCTAATGACCCCTTGTTTCCAGGTAATGAAGGCCCCCCTGGACCTCCAGGCCCGACCATTGTTGTCAAGGGAGACATTGGATTTCCAGGCCTGCAAGGGCCTCCAGGACCTCCTGGGACACAGGGATACCAAGGAGCCAAGGGTCTACAAGGTGGATTAATAGAGGGCCCTAGTAATCTTAGATTAATACAGGGCCCTAGATTACTGTAATACAAAAACCTTACCACAGTACCACTAAAGCAGAAATAGTGAGCTTATAGCCTCAGAAACCTTATTTCTGTCATACAATGAAGGGAAAAGCTTAGAGGATACACTGAAAAAATCCTGAAACCCCTGAAATGCATGTTACATTGCTGATATATTGCATTACTACTAACTTTAGGATGTTACTAGAATACTAAATTATGTCCAGTTGTCCAGAAATGAAATGTCCCCTTGATGTGTTCAATTTCATCCATAGGCACATGCTAAACTCTTGTGTTTGTTAGGAGTGACTGGGGCAAAGGGCATTAAAGGAGATGAGGGAACACCTGGATACAACGGTCTCCCAGGAGGCAAAGGAGAGCGTGGTCCAAACGGGCCCACAGGTTAGACACACACACACACACACACACACACACTTTTACACTTTTACACTTACACACTTTTACAAATATCATATATACTGCATGATGCAGGAAAACAAAGCTCTATACAGTCTGTTTTTCAATGCACTCTCAGATACAGTAAGCTTGCACTCTCCTGCCACTAGGAACCAGAGGATTACCTGGACCTCCAGGTCCTGATGGCGTACCTGGTCAGGTGGGTCCTCCTGGCCCCTCCTCCATGGACCACGGCTTCATGGTGACGCGTCACAGCCAGTCGACGGATGTCCCCCAGTGTCCATACGGCACCACTCTGATCTATGACGGCTACTCGCTGCTCTACACCCAAGGCAATGAGAGAGCCCACGGCCAGGACCTGGGTGAGTCTGCCTCATTGATGGACAGTGTGAAGCACCTCAGACCAAAGGTTTTGAGACATACAGTACTGTATAATGTGCTAGCTCTCTGAAGTGTGTGACAAATAAAATTGCCTCAGAAGAACTTTTGATCTTTTTTTCTAAATCCTTCAGACCTTGATGGCTTACTGCCTAGGTTTTAAGGGGAACAGGGAAATTGGGCTGCCTGTGTGTGTGTGTTTGTGTGTGGGTGGGTGTTTGTACAGTGACATTAGTTCATTTTCCAGACCAAACATCTTCCAGGTGCCTGACCTCTGTGTCCTACTCCTCACAGGGACTGCTGGGAGTTGCTTAAGGAAGTTCAGTCCCATGCCCTTCCTTTTCTGCAATGTGAACAATGTGTGCAACTTTGCTGCCCGTAATGACTACTCCTATTGGCTGGCCACCCCAGAGCCCATGCCCATGAGCATGGAACCCCTCACTGGACAGAGCATCAAGCCCTTCATCAGCAGGTATGTGTGTGTGTGTGTGTGTGTGTGTGTGGGTGTGTATGTGTGTGTGTGTGTGTGTGTGAACTTCAGTGAACAACTATAGATATATGCAAACGACAGACAGGCAGACAGACTTAGATTCCTTCTTTTTTAGTTAGATGATTAAACTGACCACATCTTACCAGATCTAGTCCAGACAAAAACAAATTCAGACAGACAAATCCACTTGAAATCTTATTTGGTTTGGTAATAGGAGGAATCAAAGCCTTTGGTAACGCTTGGTAACGTGTGTATGTATGTGTGTGTGTAAACAGATGTTCTGTGTGTGAAGCTCCTGCCATGGTCATGGCTGTCCACAGTCAGACTATCATGATTCCACCTTGCCCGAATGGCTGGGTCTCTCTTTGGATCGGCTTCTCCTTTGTCATGGTAAGACACAGCGTCTTTTGAACACTGCTTTGACCTGGGATAAGTATGGCTTGTTCTGCACATTGTTATAAATGTAAAAGTAGGATGTTTGTTAGACTAGTAGTTGTTCAAACTGTATTGAACATTGCTTAAACACCATAGAAACAACAGATGTCTAAGACTGGAACTTTGAAAACAAGTTTGTGTAATGCTGTTGTGATAGCTGTACTTCCACCACTCTCTCTCTCTTTCTCTCTCACCCTCGCTCTTTACTGTTCTCATCTGTCTATTTGTGTATCTTTGTCTTCTTTCTCTCTCTTACGCATATTTTTCACCCACACACATATACATGTCTTCATTCTGCCTCGCACTCACTTTCTACTGTGAATCACTCTCCTACCCACTCCACTCACTTATACTCCTCCTCTCTCTCCCTCTCTCTCTCTCTCTCTCTCTCTCTCTCTCTCTCTCCCCACACAGCACACCGGCTCTGGTGCTGAGGGCTCCGGTCAGGCCCTGGCCTCCCCTGGCTCCTGTTTAGAGGACTTCCGCTCGGCGCCCTTTATCGAGTGCCACGGCCGCGGCACCTGCAACTACTACTCCAACGCCTACAGCTTCTGGCTCGCGACCATTGAGGACGATGAGATGTTTACGTAAGTCAGGATCTATTCTAGTCCAGCTCCATTTCTAGTCTTCTCTCTCTTTCTCTCTCTCTCTCCCCTTTATCTCATGGCTGTTTCCTCTCTCTCTGTTACAACTTAACCTTTTGCTCAGAGTTAACCTAGTAACAACCATCGTTTGCATTTTTGTATTACGTGTAATTTTAAGTCTTGTTTGGACCCCATAGGGCCTTTTGAGTCTGCACTCTTTCTGTCTCTATGGCTGTTAGGAGATCAAGAATAATTTGGGTCAAATGATCTCCATTCCAAACTTTACTCCATTCAACTCCATTCACATAACCATTTAATCTAAAACCTCTTACCAAGTACATATTTCAGGAAGTGTGTAATGTCACCTGTTAACACTTATATTCTAAGTCAACTCCCATTCCTCTTGCCATCATTCGCTCAGTTTCCAGTGCATGTACTACCAACTTTGATCTCAGGGAGGCGCTCTTTACCAATTCCATATTTCTATATAACTGCACCCTTTCCCATGGCCCCCAGCCAAACAGTAGTGAAAGTTAGAATCAGAAATGAATGACTTAAGTGGTTCATATGTTAATATCCTCAATGGGGATGTAGATTGGTTCTCTCTGGGGATTGGATCTTTTTAATCAGAAGAGTTGGATGGTGAGAGAAGTGTGCCATAATAGTAATAGTGTGTTATAATAGCACCTTTCCAAAACACGTTTTACAATTGTCCACAGGAAGTTAATAAACAAACAACAAAAGAGTCAATAATATAGTGTTTATGTTTGGCTTTACAGGAAACCCCACTCAGCAACGCTGAAGGCAGGAGAGCTGCACACGCACATCAGCAGGTGTCAGGTGTGCATGAAGAGAACATAGACTCCTGTTGATGACACCAAAGGGTTGCACATCACCCCGTCCTGCCCTCTTCACCCAGGGGTTTGGTTTTTTGTTTTGTGTTTTTTTTTTTTTTGGGGGGGGGGTCATCAACAGAAGGTGTTAAGAGTAACCACACACACACACACACACACACACACACACACACACACACACACACACACACACACACAAACCTATTCACAGACAGGATGGTGCTATTCTTCTTTATGAGGAGATGAACAGATCAAGAAGATAAAGAACATGGAAAAAACGGAGGCATGGCAGAGTGCACATCTCCTCTCCTCATCATGAAAAGAGGAACAAAAAAAAAAACAAGAAACAAGAAAATGAAGAAAAAAAAACATTTAACCCGCGGGTGTCCGTCTTCGTCTCCGCCCTTTGCTCAATCCAGAACATTCTAACTAACATTGCCACCCATGACAGTCATGTCCTTTAGAGTGGAGCCCCTTTACATCTGCACTGAGTACAACCCCAATGTTAAACGGGCCGCTCTGAGGAGACTGGAGTCGAGTCAGGTGCTATCGGTGAACATAATTAGCATTTATATCACTTTTGCAAAACAGTTATCTTAGTGCCATCTTGGTTTATTTTTTTTGTTTTTGTTTTGTTTTCTATAAAAAAGATCATGCCACTTAAAATGACACCAACAAATATTGTGTTGTGTTTTCTCTTTTGTATTGTCTGTTGTTATTTTTTTAACATATGCAAATTAGTATATGTATCAGTTTTGATAACAGATGTTGAGCAATTTCTTTAGACTTTCACCATAAGTTATGAAATCCTGATTGCCAGCACTAGTACAAAGCAAGCAGCTGTGCTTTGTTGTAAATATACGGCTTACTTAGTACTAAACACCATGCCACTGTATTCTCTTCAGGTAATGGCAACAATTTGTGTTTATTTTTTTTATTTATAAAAGTTCATGAACATATATTGAGACCAAGCGAGATTTATAAGCAATAGGTGAATGGTGGATTTGTCCCCCCTTTTCCCCCTTCTCCTTCTTTTTCTGTGGTCCCCTCCATCCCCTTTGCTGTCTGTGCTGTCTACAGCCTGTTTGCTAGTATTAGTGGTGACTCAGCAGCTAGCGTTTGGCTCTGTTTGCTGTTGTGGGCGTGTGTGTGTGGTGCCGGCCGGTCATCGCGGCCACAGCCTCACCTGTTTGTCTCAGTTCAGAGCCATGCTGGGAAGAGACTAGGGGTGGCAACAAAACATGTTTTTCACAACACGCTGTGTGTGTGTGTGTGTGTGTGTGTGTGTGTGTGTGTGTGTGTGTGTGTGTTTGAGTGTGTGGACATGCAGAGAGTGTGACTGGTTTTGTCACTGTTTGCTCCTATGTGCTAAATGTTTGTGCAACATGTACGCACACTTGTGTTTTGCATTCTGATTGGGGGACGTTTCTGGTCTCTTGTATATGCTTGTGTGTGTGTGTGTGTGTGTGTGTGTGTGTGTGTGTGTGCTTTCTCTTTGTAACTGCTAGCTGCAGGCATGTATGCTACTCACACAGTTTCATAGGTCTGCTCTGCTGTGTTTGGTGTTGCAACAGTAACTGTCACTTGCGACATGCGTATTGCCACAGTCCTAGTGCCCCCTGCTCTCCTTGGTTTGCCAGTGTTGGACTCTGAAGCCATCCAAAGTTCTATGCCAAAGAAAGATAACACACACATATGTATGGATGTGTACTTAACGCCCCAGTTGTTACACTGAAGATACTTGATTATGCAAAGAATGCTTAAGGCTCTTAGCACATACTTACAACCTTGATTTTTCTAACTGCTCTTGGGCTGCTTCCCTGTTAAGGTAGAGAGATAGCAGCTAAAATGGATCGGCCTCATATCTTTCTCACTCTACCTTTACATTCAAGGCAAAAAGCCATAGAGATGAAAAAAGAGTGCATTTTACACCTAGTAGATGTTTTTCCAGCTCTCTCAGGATTTCCGCAGCTGTTTTGAGACGTCAGGGCCTTCTAGAGGGATGGGAGGCTTCTGTCCTCTACTCTAAACACACACACACACACACACACACACACACACTTTTCTCAATTCTTCTGTCTTTGCCCTCACATCCATTCCACTTGAAAAAGGTGTAGAGTTATTAGTGGTATCCTAATGACCAGATAGTGTTGTATCATGTCTTCTTGTCATACTGACGTCTCACTGACCTCATTCAGGGGTTCTGCTAATGCCTCGCCTGTCACTGTTCCTGGGTCTGTTATGAATGGCCTTGTGTTTCATTGTGTGACAGGCTGAACTCTCAGATGAGCCGCTTGAGACACAATTCTCAGATGTTGGTCCCTTTATGTGCCTTATGTGACTAACCACACCAACATACAACAGTTTTTTTTTCTCTCCCTCTGTTGGCACTTCCCATTTCCATACTGTGTTAGTCAATAAATAAAATGATTTGTATAAATGGGTCATGGTTTGAGTATGTTTTCTTATGATGTGTCAAAATCAAGTCGTATTTGAAGGTGGTATTCTGTGTCCTGATTAGATGACTTTACTCACTGTGTAATCCAGGGGCCTTTCATGACCATCACCACTAGAGGGCAGACTTGGCCTTCTGATAGCAGACTACACTTTGGCCTATTCCTACTCTGCATGCCAGAGGAGTGTTACAGGAAATGTATTCACACGATTAAGATTTCATAACAGCATTATAAAAAAAATAATTTTTATACATTTTATTTATATTTGAGATGTTCAGAGCCCCTGGCTCTTTGTCAGGCTCGCATTATAACTGCATATTAAATAATCTCTTTTAATAATCTATATATGGTTGTGTATATATGTACATATATATATGTACATATGTTAAGACCAAATATACATCTAGTGTGTCTCTGTCACCTTTTGGTGATTTAGAGCCTCAACAGCACACACACACACGCACTCTTTCACTCACTCACACACACACACACAAACACACGCACACAGACACACATACTCTCTCTTTCACACACACACATACACATAAATGGCACAGCAGTACATTACAGATATTTCTTAGTGTAGTAAAACTGAAATACATCTAACCTCATTGAGCTATATGTTAAACAGATATGCATTCAAGTAGCTGCAAGTGTGTTGCTCAACTCCCTGTTTTAGGCATGGCCTATATGATACTGTAGCATCCCATATGAAACTGTATACTTATACTTAGATGTATAATATATAATATATTAGTATATATATAATATATATATATACATATACATATATAGTATATGTATAATATACCCCATATACTTGCAAGCAGGCCAACTCAGTTCTTTATCTACCATACTATAAGAGTGCAACAGTCCATATATACAACAGGATTCTGAAAAGTGGAGTGAGTGTTGCGGATGTGGCTAAGACAATAGAACATGCACCTTTGTACACACACTGCTCAGAGAAACTATATAAGCACACTGAATGATAAATACAAGTGAATGTTGGCACTCTGACACAGGGAACCTCAAACTCTCTCACACTGCCTGAATGACATGACGGTGGCGTGGTGACCTTGTGCTAAGCACGTGCAGTGAAGTGCTCTCCATTCAGCTGTTTAGCTGTCAGAGAGGAAAAAAGCCCTCTATACCAACATGTCGCCTTGCCAAATTGTTTCTTTTGTTAAACACTAAGAACTTCTTTTTACTTATTTCTTCTCTATTCTCTCTCAAACATCTATCTCTTGGGAAAAAAAAGAAAAACAGCAGAAGAATGTAGATTGA